>JAJJWW010018544.1:0-238359 GCA_023531295.1 Papaver armeniacum
AAATCGAAGTAAAGATATTTTGTTTCACAAGAAGTCGATTTTTGTTGTTTTTAGAAGTTGTTTTGAAACTTTATACCAAAACCAACTTCTTACTATTTGACTTTGGAAGTCAAGATGCTACTTATGAAAGCGCTATTAGGCAAGTATTATGATTTGCCATTTCGCGCCAAGGGCTATTAAAAAAACAATCCTTGTAGCAACTTTGGTTTACTTGGTTTTTAATGATGGAAACTGAGTGCACATGGTTATACGAAAAAAATTATATGCGAGAGCAACCTTGGAAAGGAGAGGGTATCAAGTACACCGTCAACTTTTACGCTCGGCAAACTGTATCGACAAAACCTAATATAATTACAAGTAGACCCTCTACTTAAAGATCCTTGAACAATATGTATATAGAGTTTATATCTCATTATCTTCACAATCGAACGTCGAAAAAAAAAGTTCGTGAACCTGATTGTATAGAAGAGTACTTAGAAGATCTCAAAATTCAATATCCAAGATCAATGTAGTCGTATCCAAATAATAAGATTCGAACTCGCAAGTATGAAACTTGTTATCTATCTTTCAAGATACAAATTCTACAAGAACGAGTTTCGTAATAGATCCAAATTAATATGGAATTATATATCTACTAAGATTGATTACATACTACTTGTGTTATTACAACGATAAAATAATATCATACGAAAAAGGAAAAACACAAGACACCAGAAGTTTTGTTAACGAGGAAAACTGCACCTGCAGAAAAACCCTAGGACCTTGTCCAGATGTGAACAGTAAAATTTATTAAGCCGTCATAGGCACTAACCTACTATCACCCTTCGAATTGGAATGTAGTTGAGACTGAATTAACCCTCCAAGCAATTCAGCTGCAGTCGCGCTCCTTGCATATCTTGAACTCTGTAAGGCTCTACGCAATTGATTCCTTTAGCTGACATCCTTTCCAGTCTAAGAGTTTCGTCAACCTCAACGAAGACTTTTTTTCCTCTAACAGATAAGCTTATTTGATTTCCTTTTAGATCAAATAGATCAAAGGCTTGGAAATATGTTGTAATAGACAAGCTAGCAAAGCTCACAAATCCGGAACACTTACACTCAGTTAGGTGAGAAGCCTGGATTATTAACCACCTCTCAAGAACAATTTCATTACTTATCAATTAAGAAGAGTTTTAGATATTTATATTGAGGAATCACAAAGTCTGAGAGAAAGAGAACTTAGTTATCATATTAACAAGGACCCGACAACCTATTATTGAGTCAAGTAACCATATGAACATTATACAAAGAAATCTAAGTTAACTTGATATAGATAAAAAAGGAATAAGCGAAAGATTCCGCAAGCTTTCATCCAACACAACTACAGAGAGGGAAATCGAGGCGGCGGATGGCGTGGCCAATCATGTAGTAGATGGTAGTCAAATGGGAAATTTATGAACCAAAATTTGGGACTATCCAATCCCATTTAGTATTAATCAAATTCTTTTCCATGACTCTGTGGGTATCACATATTCACGTGAAATTATAACTTAATTCTCTATTAATAAATACATGCTTGGAAAAAGAAAAAAATACATCTGAACGCCCTAACTCTCTTCCAGAATTCACAACCTGGATTAGTAGATTTATTTTAGAATATGTTATAAGGCAGTCACTAAGTGCAACCCACATTAATAATGTGGACCTAAATAATATGGGTAACAAAAACCCACCATCCTCATCTTTTATAAGGCAGTCACTAAGTGCAACCTACATTAATAATGTGGACCTAAATAATATGGGTAACAAAAACCCACTATCCTCATCATCTTCCAAATAAGTTTTTTTTTTTTTAAATCTTGGCAACTGATAAGATGTTGAGTGCTGTATTAAAAAATAAACATGAAGATCGGTGCCTTTTTTTTTTTTCAAATCTTATGATAATTGTATCGTTCTTACCCTAATAAATTCGTTTTAATGACATCATGTACTTCATCTGTAAATAGATTTATGACTAAAATGCTCTAAAAGAAATTCAGTTTTGAACACAAACCTTAAATTTAGAAAAATAAAATAAAAATAAAAATCATATATTTTTTCCTGGCTTGATTGGGGTATACCCAGATTAATTAGGGTATACCCAAATTTAAATGGATCTAGTGCCCTTGCTAAGGGGTGGTGAAATGTGCTGAAGTTACAAATATACCCTTCACAGTTATAATTAAAAGTTAACCTAATAATCTGATTTCACCTCATCTTCTCTTTTTCCTCTCCTCCTCTTACCACCATATCGACCTCCCATCAACATTCATCATCAAACCCAGAAAAACTCATCAATTATAGATACGAAAATTCCATCTTCGATAAATTTTCAAACATAAAGAATCACTTCAAGCAAACTTATAGAAAACCTAACAAAGATGACTCTCAAATTGGAAGAACCGCTCGACTCGAACCCAAGAAAATCTGTAGGTATTTGGCCGGCACGGTTTAGGTTAAATATCTTTCCGACCTTTCATACCTGGATGAGACATTTAAAGGGTCGGCATGTTATTCAACTAAATACCTTGCTGGATTTTTATTGGTCGTTGGCTTTGACCGGCACTGTTCTCAATTTGCGGCCTTCTGCGTACTATCCCTTTAACCCTTTTTCTCTGTTTCCAGGTTACCATGCCCACCCACCCAACCAAGCAAAGTAAACTATCTCTGGATCTAACATCAATGTATCAATCCATGACGGAGGTGCACTCGTGTTAAGAGGAGCAAATGGTGCAGGAAAATCCACTTTCTTAAGAATGTTAGCTTGTTTCTCAAAGCCTTCAGCTGGAGAGATTCTATGGAACAGTCACGACATTAGAAAGTCAAGAGTTTTTGAGCAATACAAACTCCAACTCAATTGGTTATCTCTCGGGGACGCTGTCAAAGAGAAATTCACGGTTCTTGATAATGTGCAATAGTTTGAAGTCCTTGAAGGAAAGTCTGGTAAATCAAAGGCGACTTTGGAGCTTATGGGATTACATGCTCTCACCGCTCGCTACCACTAGTTCTCGCATGCTCTTTCCTTTGCTTCTCCCTC
The DNA here is from genome assembly GCA_023531295.1 of Papaver armeniacum. Lineage (NCBI taxonomy): Eukaryota > Viridiplantae > Streptophyta > Magnoliopsida > Ranunculales > Papaveraceae > Papaver > Papaver armeniacum. The sequence continues at coordinate 3,056 of JAJJWW010018544.1, forward strand.
ACGTCCTCTTTCTCTCTCTTCATGTAAAGAGATAGATATAACTCACTTAACCTGCTGATTCCATATTATTGACATCGAAAATTTCAGATGATATAGATACAGTATACCCTACTACCCTTCTCCCATACCCCACATGCACATCCCTAGTTTTCTCCATTGTCATCCTTTCTAGTTTTCACTCTCAGTGTACAGTCTAAATCATCATCACCACCATCTCTTTCCACGGTACTCATATTCCTCTTATCTAACTTAGCTTCTTGATTCTTCCCGTCGATGCAAGAAATGAGCATAGTGATAGCATAAGCAGGGCCGACACCCTTATTTTTTTTTCAGAATGACGACCATGTTTTCGTCGGCATGTTAAGAAAATATACCCTGCCGACCATGTTTTCGCCGGCACGTTAAGAATATATATCCTGCCGATCATGTTTTCGCCGGCATGTTAAGAAAATATACCCTGCTGACCATATTTTCGCCCGCATGTTAAGAAAATATATACCCCGGACCATGTTTTCGTCGGCAGGTTAAGAAATGTATACCCTGCCGACTAATGAACCATATATAACACTTTTCTAATGGTGAAATTTCATTTGGTCGGCGTAATGTTCATTCAAAGACCATTCTGGCCTAAAAAGGGTCGGTGTTTTCTTTATCCGCGGACCATGCCGGCTAGACTTAGTCGGCATCTTATTCAAACTTCGACCATGCCGGCGAAATATAGCCGGCACCTTATTCAAACGTCGACCTTGCCGATCTTTCACATTTTCAAAACCAAAATTTTTGATCGAAATCGAACCCATTAGACAGACAAAAGGTTTAATCTACTGAATTCATAATTTCAAAATTTTAATCTAAACTCAATTAATTAACTTAATCAAAAATTTTAGTGTTAATTAAACAAGGGTATATTAGCCATTTAAAAAATATAGGGTTAAAGGGTGGCCTATTTTACTTCTAAATGTCTTGGTTTTTGTCTCATTAGGTATACCCCAATTAATGGGTATAACCCAATCAAGCCAGGATTTTTTAACCAATTTTATAGTTTATTTAGTGACCCTAATTTCAGAAAAACTCGGGTGGGTTGAGGTGAGAGAAGGTCTGCAACTCGGGCGATCAACTCGCTCCATTCATTTCAAATCTATTTTTCGTTTTCAAAAATTATTCATTAATTCAGGTGATTCTTAGTGGAATTACTAGTTGTTTCAATGACCGGTGTGGAAATTTATCTTAAGTCTAGTTATAAATGATGTCGGAACTTTCGGGAATATCGATTTCTCGACCAAAATCTGAAAATTTTGTAAAGGAAAAAGTGGAAGCTCGTCATCTAAGGTAACAACTTTGCGTTATATATTCCTGATGAGGTTATGGATGCGATAATGGATATTTTGTTTAATTGGTCAATTGGATTTTGTTAAATTGAAGACGAATGTTGTTGAAGATGCTCTGAGGAACCAATGGTCTCTTACAGGTAACTATAAACTGATACCGCTTGGAAAAGTTTTTTTTAATGACAAAGTTAGATAATGAAGTTGATCAATATATATATATATATATAATGTATTGGATTGTACAATCTCAAGTATCAAGGCTCAAAGTTTGGGCATAAAATTTCAATCTTGAAGCTCAAAAATCATCTAGTGATTTTGTATGTGTTCATTTCCCTAGGTTTGAATATTGAATATTGGAATGAACCAATTGTGATGTCCAATGGTAGAGCTATTGGTAGACAAGTTCATGTTGATCAGACTACTCTGAAAAAATGATATTAGGTATTATGCAAATGTTCTGGTGGAAATAGATTTATCTAAGATAATTCTGGGTAAGGATTGGGTTGAGTCTAAATATGGAGGTTTTTCTCAAACTGTAATGATTCCTAAACTATCCAAGTTTTGTAACCATTAATTGTAAGGTTGTGGGTCATGTAATAACTGAACGTAGAATAAAAAGAAAGAAAACTTCCTTGTGTGAAAGTGGTAATAGGATTATCATTGAGAAACCAAAATCTAATTGGAGGTATAAGCCAAAGGAGGTGAAGGTTCCTAATCCATGGGGTGTAGACATTTTTTGTACTCCAAAAGAGAAGTTATCTAGCGTGGATAAGCAAATTTTGAGTGAGGATTAAGAGTTATATGGTATTATTCCACCAGTTTCAGATAAAAGAGAATGTTCTTCAAGGAAATCTATTGATTTTTCCGGTGTCCTTGATTCTCAATGAGACTTTCCTCCTTTATTTGTTGAGAAACTTATTCCGGTAGCTTCTTATGTTCATTTTATATTATCTGAAGATAAATCTATGACTTGTGGTACTTGTTGTATGGAGTCTCTGAAGGTAAACACGCAAGTAAATAAATCATCTGAACACATAAATGATAGTAATAATACCAGTGGAAGTCAGGTATCCAAAGTTGTGCAGTTTGGTGGCTTGGATGAAATTGTTTCTCCAAGTAAGTTTCAAATTTTGGGTGACTCGCCTAAAAAGGATTTTGTTTTATTTGGACAGAGTTTTCTACAACATCAAATAGTTGGAATTATATGAAGGTTGGCCTTATAAAGTGGGTGTTATGGGAGTGTCAGATTATGGTGCTCTTTTGGGTGTTGTTGTCGGTATACCTAAACCAGATAGTATTCAATAATATTCCTTTTAGATATCAATTAGTATAGACTTCTCATCATAATTTCTTGAATCTAATGAAACATTCTTGGGAGGAGTAATGTGAGGGTAATATTGCATATTTTTTTACAAGCAGATTAAAAAGATTCAAAATTTGTTTTAAAAAATGGAACTGGGAGATTCTGGTTGTTAGAGCATTGCTCGGTTGAACCCACCAAGCATTGGTATGTCAAGTTTGGTTGTCATATTTTAGTATCAAAACTCATCTAGATTCGCTTGATTAAATACTAGAGTCAACTTCATTTAGGTTATACTAGAAAGTCTAGGAATGTTAAGACGTACAAGTATTACTCCGAAGACCTTAAGAATGTGAAGAAGTAACGACTACAACGACGACATCATCCTTCCTCTTGAGGTTAGTAATATTGACTTGATCTTGTTTCCATTCCTAACGTATCTTTCAAGTCTGATTATATTAAAAACATAACATGTGAAAATGTACATAAATTGATAACACGATACTTACAACAATTATCTTTGGAATTACAGATCCAATAATATTTCAAAAGATCACTTGCTTCACTGAAACAGTTATGTGGGGCATGAATTAATCCTTTGTTAAAACAATTATTAACAGAAAGATTATCATTTACACAAGTAGAAGAATTCCAAAAGTTTAGTTTGTTGAGTGACATCCCGAGCAGTTTTAGTCCTTAAAGTGTATATACATATATTTGGATGAGCCAACGAATTATAAATCTCATGGCATACATTTTTATGACTGTAGACAGTGTATGTAGGTCATGATTATGGTTGTAATGTAGTCCTGAAATCAATATATATTATATGTGTGAACCAAGTCCTAAATATCCTGGATACAAACTATCCTTGGGAATGATCGAACTTCTCCAAACCTACATAAGACTCTTTTGGGAGAGCGACTGTTTTTTTTGACGAGGTCCTTGGGATAGATGAGTTTTTAAAACCACGCAGGGCTTCCTTGGGCGAGTAAACTCTTGTGCTTATTTTGAACATGCTCTTGCAATGCGAGCAGACATCATGCTCCCAGAGAGCAAGCAACATTTAGTATATTTTTGATGAACTATGGTCATGCTTAAACCCGTTGTATATGTAGGCGACCACATAGCGGTTCAACACTTGTGATTAAGTATTGCTTTCTTTAAGTTGCTTTATTTAATTTTCTTAAACCCGGTATTTTTTTGCTTTATTTAAGTTGCTTTCTTTCAAATTTGAGAACGGAATATGAGTAAAACTATCATGTCCAATGGACTTGGATCGAGTAGAATGGCCTTCAACTCGGTTGCATAAGTTCAAATAGGGTTTTGTATTTAGAATTATGTAATCCTTAATAGATTTTGGTATAATTATTTTATAATAAATGTAAAATATCTTCTGAAACATTTGGTGTAAATTCTAGAATTTTAGGAGTTGCATAAGTATTTATAAAATAAGTCTCTGTACCGGTGTTAGACCAAAAGATTATCATTCAATTTTAAAGATATCAATAAAATTTTTTTAAATTACAATTTGTTGATTTGTAGACTTACCTTCTTCTAATTTCTTAAGTACTTATCTTTTATTTTTCTATAATGACAAGTTTTATTCTATTTTGAGGTGTTCTTGATTTGAAATGAATTTATCACAATAGACTATCAAAATTTCAATTTTCTGCCGTGTTGGCCTATTATGCGTTTGACCTTATCCTTAGGGTATTTATATCTAATAGTGTTTTTTGTAAGGATTCCGAATATATAATTATAATAAATTTTTTGGAGTTCATATGAAGACCGTAAATTATAAGAGAGCACCTTGGCCAGTTTCAATTTTATTTAAAAATCATCATCGAAAACTTTATTACCTTGAATGAAATATTGACTTTTAATGGTGGATCTTATTTTTACTTGTCGGTTTCAAGTGATACATCTTGGAGTTTTTTTACTAATGGAGAATGCCTAGTTATAAATTCTCATTGTTGGGAACAAAATCTGTCAGCAAACATATTTTCTGGAAACAAAAAAGAGAAAAAACAATCATAATAGCAAAATATTATACCTCTCTTTTTGGGTGATTGCACAGTCATTTTTTTTTTACAATTAATCACCCATAAACCTTTTTTTTTTAATCAAACAGGCTATAGATTTGAATTTGGTATACTTTTAACTAAAAACACGTTGCCTCCTAAAACTCAAGTTCAAGGAAATGAAGATACAAAGGCACAACTAAAGAGCTAGAGAAGAAAATATTGAAAACTAGATCTATAGTTTACAATAGAGTAGAACTCTAAGTTTACCAAGGCCAAATTACCAAATTATTGCATAACACACTAGAGTAAAATAAAGAAATAAGAATTAACCAAGGCCAAGTTTCCAAATTATTGCCTGGAATTCAGTAGACAAGATATCCAAATTACCAAAGCCAATCCAACTTTTCTATAGTCAAAATAATATGCAACAATACTAAACTTGCAATATTCCTGTACCGAGACAAACAGTACAGTTACTGGATCAACTTGAAGACAACTCCCATATGCATTGCTTAAAGTATTATTTATTCATAAAAAAACTTAGCGATATGGGCAAGAGAGTATGATTCTAAGGTAAGGAAACAGAAACAAAATGGCAACATCCTGAGCAAAAAGAAAACTTCGTCACTGCACCATAAACATCAATATCCCAAACATAGACGTTACCACAAATAAAGGAGCTAGTAGCTTCCCCTCCTCGAACACCATCGAATTCTTGGTAATATTCTGCAGCAATGGCTGCAACGGTTGAGTATAGCGAGAGTGGTGTGCGCTAATTCCCGCCTGGTCTATTAGCAGCTTTAGTGAGTGACTTGCGAAACTTGGAATTTCTGAATCACTATCATCAACCACGACCCCAAACTCTGTGGAGACATTATTCAGTCCAGTCATAAATGCTTCAACTCATTATTAGTTCATCATTAGGCTTTTCACCAAGTCCGTTAACATACTTAATCAGACCAGACTGTGCCAAAGCAAACCGCATGTAGTGTTCATTAATATCCATAACCTTGTGTTGTTTTTATAAAATACGAATCGCAACTTCTTCAAAAACCCTCAATACCTTTTAAGGAGAGAGAGTATGTCTATTAGGTTTTTCACAGATCAATCACCCATAAACTGAGGTATAGTATTTTGCTATTACGATTGCCTCTTTTTTTTTTTTTCTTTTCAAGACAAGAAACATGTTTGCTGACATTTAAAAGTCAAATAATTTCCAGTGAGACTTTTGGAGTTGTTTTATTAATGGAGAATGTTTTGTAATAAATTCTCATTATTGGTAACAAAAAATTTCACCAAGCATGTTTTTTGAAAATAAAAAGAGAAAAAACTATCATAATAGCAAAATATTATACCTTTGTTTTTGGGTGATTACACGGTTAAATTCTTTACAATCACTCATAAACTAAGGTATACGATTTTGCTATTATGTTTGCATTTTTTTTATTTTCAGAAACATGTTTGCTGACATTTGACAGCCAAATGATTTCAAGTGAGACTTCTTGGAGTTTTTTTATTAAATGAGAACACTTTGTGATAAATTCTCATTGTTGGGAACCAAATTTGTCAGAAAACAAGTTTTTTGAAAATAAAAATAGAAAATACATAATAGAAAAATATTACACCTTTGTTTTTGGATGATTACACCAGTCATATTCTTTACGTTCACCCATAAACTGAGGTATAATATTTTGCTATTATAATTGTCTTTTTCTTTTTTTATTTTCAGGAACATGTTTGCTGACATTTAACATTCAAATGATTTCAAGTGAGACTTCATGGAGTTGTTTTACTAATGGAGAATGCTTTGTGATAAATTCTCATTGTTAGGAACAAAATTTGTTAGCAAACATGTTTTCAATCATAATAGAAAAATAGCATACCTCCGTTTTTAGGTGATTGTATAGTCAAATTCTTTTCAATCACCCATAAACTGAGGTATAGTATTTTACTATTATGATTGTCTTTTTTTTTTCTTTCCCAAATGTTTATGGGTGAAAACTATCTCTGCCGATTTTGGGGTGTGTGGATGATAAATGAGTCTAAACCTTAAACAAATACACTACACGGGAGTGCTTGTAGATTTGAGAAATCAATCTGTGCAAATCCGGCCCTAAACCAAGAAATGGCCGTTCCGGACTTGTTTTGGTCACAAAGTGAAGGAGATGGGGTTGATCTTAGGGAGGGAAGCGAAGAAGGTGTTGAGATTGTGAAGGTGTTGGCTATGTATGATTTGTATCAGAAAGCTGAACTGGCTTGCAGGATGTAAGCTATCAGTTCTGGTGTTTGAATACAATGGTATCAACACTTTCCTCTGTTGTCTGGACTTGTTCTGTTTTTTGGAAATAGGGAGGAGAACCTATTTATACAAGTCATTTGAGCCTTATTCAGGTCTCTCGTTGGAAGTGAAGGAAGTGGAGTGATGGAGTAGTGGAGTTGTGTGTTAGTGTTACACGACCGGTCTTGCCAACTTCTACTGTCATCTCTAGCAGTCCATGACTTCCTGACACATTCTTGTGATGGCGCGTTGCACGCTGTAAACCGCAAGACCAATACCCCAGTATGTATCCCCCAGTTTGTGACATGATTGATGTCTCGAGTGTGTGGATCGTGGGACCCACAGAAAGTAGCATGTAATGCTAGATTAAATGACTAAGTTATTTAGGAAGTCGGTACTTATAAAGTATCGTGTGTACTCTATGCAGGTACTGCATCATGGTGTGGTAGAGTGACGGGTGGTGATCACCATGACGCCTCACTGACCAATTAACTCCTGACCATGGTTGTATAACCAAGCCGGTGAAGTTGGACGGATGAGATGACCTTTGAGACACTCATCTACGACCGTTGATGCAATTAGGGTTTTTAAAGAGGTGCGCAAGCATCACTCTTCAGCTTGGTCGAATCCAAGCTTGGGATACAATTTTGGCAGGGCCGATCGTGCATGTGTGTAGATAACATGACGGTGTAGGCGCCCATACCTCATTGTCTCGTGAAAGTGTGATCTGGGCCACTCAATTTGTCCGGCGAAGTTGAGTGGTCAAGATCAATTTGCAACAGAAATCTGGTGCCGCAAAAGCCGCGCATCATGCCCACTTCGGGCGCGCGTTTCAAGCCGACCAAGCTTGGTCGGTCTTGGTCGATTAGTCTGGTATACAGACGGCGAGCGGGTATACACGTCCATATCTTAATATCCCATAGAAACGTGATCTAAGCCAGTCAATTTGTCCGGCAAAGTTGAGTGGCCGAGATTAGTTTGCAATCGGGAGGTGCGACCATGCCTAGTTCGGGCATGCGAATCGAGGCAACCGGGCATGATATGCCTTGGCCGATCGGGTGTGGAGATAGATGGGCCCACGGTGGTCATGTTGATGCGCACCGGACCTGCTTAGTCTAATCCTGGAAACTTCATTCGTGCAGGAGAAAATGGATGCTCGTGATGTTCAAACCCTAATTAGGGTTTCACCGGCCGTGCGTCATGCCTTGTTTGGGAGCACGAACTGCAACGACCAACTATAGTTGGTCCTGACCGACCGCTCATGTATGTAGGTGGGCCCATGGTGTTTGTGTTGACATGATCTGGGCCCTTTGAATCTACATCTACACCCTCCATCTATGCCTGCGAAGATGGATGGTTGAGAATGTTTTGCGACACATGTAATGTGCCGCAAACCCTAATTTAGGGTTTTTCATCCATACTGCTTTGGTTTGGACGGTTTGGCAAGCTATGCCACCCTTTTGGGGAGGCCGACCATGAGGGGCCCGCGTTGGGTCGGTGGTGAATATTCCAATACCTGCTTGGGGTCATGGATTCAATCTAAGCCATCCAATCATGTTGGTGAAGTTGGATAGTCATGATCGTTTCTGAGACTGATATGGACAGTCCAGGTTCAAACATGCTCAATCAGGCTAGTATAACACACCGAGAGAGGTATGCTCAAACGTGCTAGTATAACACACCGAGAGTTGTATGCTCAATCGGGCTAGTATAACATACCGAGAGTTATATCTTATACGGGTATTTCGTACATGCTTCATTATTAATGCTTGGAGGTTCGTGTTGCTCTGCTGAGAACAACACTCAGTCGTCATGCCGCACCGGTAATGAGTACAGGAAATACAAGGCTGGTTATGCATTAATTAATAATGCTGTAAATTCACAGGGTATATGGGATTGTTGCCACATGCTCCAACCTGGATGAATTTCGTGTATTTAATTCACAGAACACTGAGATTGTTGCCACATGCTCCTTTCTAGGTGAATTAGTAAAGTGAAGAAGTATTCATCACTTATCAGCGGCTTTATTCTTCGCAGGATGTCAGCGCATAAATTTGGTTTTATAATTTTAGCCCTAAACAAAAATCTACCATCAACATTAAGTCCCCTGCCTAGCACTTAATGGTTACACTATTGTGGGGTTGGCATTAGATGGTGACATATACAGATAAAACTTATGAGACAAAGTTAGATGTTACCAGGAAAGATGAGTCGTCCTGTCCTTGGAGAATGTCATGTTCAAGAGGCGTTCAGGCGAGCGTTCCCCTAGCATGATGTCGGTCTTGCCTCCGATCGACCTTGTTATGCCTGCTTCGGTCGAGAGCCTTCTTCGTGATTGTTCCGCTCGAGCGTGGGGCTGATGTGCCTGCTCAACGGACTGTTGCGCCTGCTTCGCTCGATCGTGGGACTCATCATGCGCATTCTTGATCGAACGTGGGCTTGTTATGCCTGCCTTGCTCGAACGTGGGATCCACCGCGTGCCTTCTTTGCTTGGGGCTGGTTGTGCCTGCTTCGACCAATTTGGGGCTGGATGTGCCTGATCAAGTGGGAGCTACCGCGTGCCTTCTTTGCTTGGGGCCGGCTGTGCCTGCTTCTACCAATTACCAAACCTGTTGCCTCACCCCAACACCAGACTTGCCCCTTAACCAACACCGGACTTGAAACTTGAGCAATACGGACTTGTGACTTGATCAATACCAGGACTTGTCACTTGATCAATACCGGACTTAAAACTTGAGCAATACTGGACTTGTAACTTGATCAATACCAGACTTGAAACTTGAGCAATACCGGACTTGTCACTTGATCAATACCGGACTTGAAACTTAAGCAATACCGGGCTTGTCACTTGATCAATACCAGACTTGAAACTTGAGCAATAGACTTGTCACTTGATCAATACCAGACTTGCAACTTGAGCAATACCAGACTTGAAACTTGATCAATACCGGTGTTTGGACCCAATCCCGGCCTTGTGTATTCCAACGTGAATGTGTGTTATGTCGTGTGTGACTACACGTATCGCGCGTTTTTATACAAGATGGGTCCACGGCGAGCTGGTGCACAGTGCATATGTGTATCTGGAGAAACACCGGCCTCGTTTGCTGGCCCAATACCAGCCTCGTGACCTGAGCAGTACCGGCCTTGTGACCTGAGCAGTACCGGCCTTGTGACTTGATCAACACCGGCCTTGTGACTTGAGCAGTGCCGGCCTTGTGACTTGAGCAGTACCGGCCTTGTGACTTAATCAACACCGGCCTTGTAACTTGAGCAGTACCGGCCTTGTGACTTGATCAACACCGGCCTTGCTTTCTTTGCCCGTACAGTTTATGTGCTTGCTCGAGTGTCATCCTTGCTACTTCGACCAACACCGGTCTTGCCTTGACGAACATCGGTCTTCCCTTTGCTCGAACGTGGGATCTAGGCATGCTTGCTTTGCACAAACGTGAACCTTGTATGTTCGAACGTGGTGTGGGTCCCGCTGAGAGCATTGAAGCATCTTCCGGAGCAAGCGAGTCCGGAGAGCGTTTGATGCAACTTTCTAGTGGGTGGAGCGTTGAAGCGGCTTATCTTTGGAGAGAGTGTTGAAGAATTTCTTGGTGACGGTAAAGGAATTTCATGCTGAACCTCAGTCCCCAAGCGTGGTCTACGTGGCTCTATCTTGTATGCCCGATGGGTCTTTTGTACGTAATGGTCGTTGATATGGTGAAGCTCTGGATGGTATTAATCGACGAGCAACAACAGTTCTGGCAAAGAATCGTGATCGAAGAGACTGGCAGGGACAAGCGTGATAGCTACGGGCACGAACTTGGCAGTCTTTATATAGTGGTAGAGCTCGTCTCATTATTAGAGGGATAAACTGGAACCGATGGCTTTCTTGACGTTTCTTCATGAAATAGAGAAGAGGGAGACAATCCCCTGCCCATGAGTATCCAGAGCTTTGGACTTGATAGATGTTGTCACGCTAGGTTCATGAGGCTGTCTTTGAGATAGGCAGTGCTAAGTAGTCCCAGTCATACTCCTTTGGTAACGCAACTAAATCTTTTACGGGAGACAAATTCTGTAAGCGTCTCTCATTGATGTAGTTACCATCGATCCAGATATGGAATATCTTGGACGTTGTTTCACCATTCCGGCAGTCGTGCATATGGTCCTGGAGTTGGAGTTGGCGATTTTGGACGCGCAGGATGTTGTATCTCGGTGGCTTTCCTCTTGCTACTTCAGCGAAACTGCTTATGGAAGGCTGAAGGTTGTATTGCCTGTTGGTGGGATGTATGCTTCCACGAACATCACTGGAAGGCCTGGTTCTTTCCAGCAGGGTAGATGCTATCGTATATGAGCGTTCAACAGCTTCACGAAGTCTATAGGATGACCAAAAGTGCAGATTCTCCAACATAACACGGTAGACATGCACCATCCTCTGATAGAGTGATTCGCCCGGATTCTTTCTCGACATGACACGCGGACATCGTTATCTTCTTGAGGATGCTCCCTTGAGGTGTCGTCTTCAGTGGATTTGAAGATGTCCCATGCTCGCTCTTGTCTGACATAATAGGCTAACCCTTTATGATGATTCAGAGATGACAATATTTGTTGAATCCTCTGAAACGCTTCCTGTTGTAGTGTGATCCAGACGAAACTTGATCCTTTCTTCAGCAGGGGGTGAATGAAGCAAAAGTTCACCTTGCCCATGAAGTTTTCGAGCTCCTTCACAGTTCACGGCAGCGACATTGTGAGGATAACTTGAGTCTTGGATTTGACTACTATATCATCCACGTAGTCTTCGACTTGCTTATGCATCATGTCGTGGAAGATTGCCATCATATCACGTTGATACATTGCGCCGGCGTTCTTTAAAACGAATGGCATAAGTAAAAATTGCCAATAGGGGTTCGGAAGGCTGTCTTACTTGCATCGCGCTCATACATCCTTATCTGATTGTAGCCGCTACCACCATCCATGAAGGAGAACATGTCGTGTCCGCTGGTGGCGTCTACTAACATGTCGATGTTATGCAGAGGAAAGTCGTCTTTGGGGCAGCACTTGTTCAAGCCTCTGAAATCCACGCAGCACCGAATCTGTCTGTTTTTCTTCTTTACTGGAACCACATTAGCTAACCAGGTCGGATGATGAATAGGTCTGATGAAGCCAGCAGCTAGCAACTTATGAATTTCGTTCTTGATTTAATTTGTTCTTCCACTCCGTGTCTGAATTTCCTCGGAGATTGCTTGATTGGCTTGGATCCAGGTATGACATGTAGGTGATGGGTGACCAATTTTTCGTCTAGACCAGGCATTTCCTCGTATGTCCAGGCAAACACATCTTGGTACTCCTTGAGTAGTTGGACAAGACTCACACGTTCTTCCACGGACATAGTCGAACTGATAGAGACAGGCCTGGGAGATTCTCCATTCCCGATGTTAACAGTCTCGGGCTCGTCAGTTGTGGAGTTGGTGCCATCTAGTAGCTGTCGCGGAGCGTCCAATACCTCCTTTTGTTTTTCGTCGTTCTTGCAAAGCATTCAGGCGGGCGGAGGGCGGGTGCCGTCTCTCCCGCGCTAATTGCTAACAACGGCGCCGGTATATTGTCTTCCCCTTCTGATCACGGTTTGCCTCGAAAGTGCGTTCCCTTTTGGTGTGAGCATGGGTTAAAACTTCACCGGATAAATATGGACGCCTCGTCAGAAAAGGCGTGTCGTGGTGCTTAGCCCCCAGTGATGCAAGTTGGTATTCATCCTGGATTGAAGCCCACGTGGGTATTGGGGTGCACAGGACTTTGTTTGACCTTCCCTGCAGAGTTTCTTTTGGCTCGAACAGTTCCACTCTGCATATTGGTGCGTACGGAGACAATGATGCAGGAATACAGATGACTTCCTCATTTAGCATGGTCTTCAGGCACTGGTGATACGTTGAAGGGATGACCTTATTGTCATGAAGCCACGGTCTCCCTAGTATCATATGGTAGTCCGGCTCCTTTTCTATGACTTCAAATTTCACTTTTGACTGAACGGGTCCTATTGATAAATTCAGATTGACATACTCGTATGTGCTGGTCTGGTTTCCTTCAAAGTCCGTCATTGTGGTGGGTTGTCGTACAATCTTGCATGGGCTAACCTTGGCTGTCCAGAGAGTCTTGAGAGTAATCACATTCGAAGATGCTCCTGTGTCAACGAGGGCCCTCCTAAACTCTAACCCCTTGATGCGTGCGATAACATGTAAGGCCCGGTTGTGACCTTCCTCTGCCATCATGTCGTCTTCTGTAAATGTAACATTATTTACAGATGTTTCCGATGCAGTTAGGACTTATGGACGTGAAGGAGTCAGGTGTACGTCCAGAGCTATTTTATTAATTGCAGCAAACATCTCTGCCCGGTGATTCTTCGAGAGGTGCAAGAGTTCACAAAAGCTTTCTACTAGAGATGCCGCTTCCTGATCCACTGGTCTCTGGTTCGTAGTAAAGCAGTTGATCTAAGGGGAACTAGTCCCCGGTGTAGAGGTCTTCGGAACGCTCATCTCTGATTTCATCTTAATGAGGAGATCAAGTATGTCGTTTACCGCTTCTTTGATTAGCTCCATGTTCTTCGTGTGAATCTCCTGTACCCGTGCTAGTTCGCTTAATGTTGGAAATCTCCTGATCAAGCCGTCAGATACGCCGTTAGGAGGAGGGGTATCTCCGTTGGAGGAACCATCAGGATTTGAGACTGTCGAGGCGGTCCTAAGACCAACCATCTCGAAATTGATTGAACGGTATTGAAGAAATTGACTTTACAATCGAGAGATTAACCTCCCGTTGTGGTCGCCAATTGTTTATGGGTGAAAACTATCTCTGCCGGTTTTGGTAATTTGGGGTGTGTGGATGTAAAATTAGTCTAAACCTTAAACAAATGCACTACACGAGAGTGCTTGTAGATTCGAGAAATCAATCTGTGCGAATCCGGCCTAAACCAAGAAATGGCCATTCCAGATTTGTTTCGGTCACAAAGTGAAGGAGATAGGGTTGATCTTAGGGAGGGAAGAGAAGAAGGTGTTGAGATTGTGAAGGTGTTGGCTATGTATGACTTGTATCGAAAGGCGATCGGCTTGCGGGATGTAAGCTATCGATTCCGGTGTTTGAATACGATGGTATCAACACTTGCCTCGGTTGTCCTGGACTTGTTTTTTTTTGGAAATAGGGAGGAGAACCTATTTATACAAGTCATTTGAGCCTTATTCACGTCTCTCGTGGGAAGTGGAGTGATGGAGTAGTGGAGTTGTGTGTTAGTGTTACACGACCGGTCTTGCCCACTTCTCTGTCATCTCTAACCGTCCATGACTTTCCGACACGTTCTTGTGACGGCGCGTTGCACGCGCACGTCGTAAACTTGCTAGACCAATACCCCAGTATGTATCCCCCAGTTTGTGACATGATTGATGTCTCGAGTGTGTGGATTGTGGGACCCACAGAAAGTAGCATGTAATGCTAGATTAAATAACTAAGTTATTTAGGAAGTCGGTACTTGTAAAGTATCGTGTGTACTCTATGTCTCGCATCATGGTGTGGTAGAGTGACGGGTGGTGATCACCATGATGCCTCACTGACCAATTAACTCCTGACCATGGTTATATAACCAAGCCGGTGAAGTTGGACAGACGAGATGATCTTTGAGACACTCATCTGCGACCGTTGATGCAATTAGGGTTTTTGAAGAGGTCCGCAAGCATCACTCTTCAGCTTGGTCGAATCCAAGCTTGGGATACAATTTTGGCAGGGCCGATCGTGCATGTGTGTAGATAACATGACGGTGTAGGCGCCCATACCTCATTGTCTCGTGAAAGTGTGATCTGGGCCACTCAATTTGTCCGGCGAAGTTGAGTGGTCGAGATCAATTTGCAATGAAACTGGGTGCCGCAAAAGTCGCGCATCATGCCCACTTCGGGCGCGCGTTTCAAGACGACCAAGCTTGGTCGGTCTTGGTCGATTAGTATGGTATACAGACGGCGAGCTGGTATACACGTCCATATCTTAATATCCCATAGAAACGTGATCTAAGCCAGTCAGTTTGTCCGGCAAATGTGAGTGGCCGAGATTAGTTTGCAATCGGGAGGTGCGACCATGCCTAGTTCGGGCGTGTGAATCGAGGCAACCAGGCATGATATGCCTTGGCCGATCGGGTGTGGAGATAGATGGGCCCACGGTGGTCATGTTGATGCGCAGCGGACCTGCTTAGTCTAATCCTGGACCCTTCATTCGTGCAGGATAAAATGGACGCTCGTGATGTTCAAACCCTAATAGGGTTTTACCGGCCGTGCGTCATGCCTTGTTTAGGCGCACGAACTGGAACGACCAACTATAGTTGGTCCTGACCGATCGCTCATGTATGTAGGTGGGCCCACGGTGTTTGGTTGACATGATGCGGGCCCTTTGAATCTACATCTACACCCTCCATCTATGCTGCGAAGATGGATGGTTGAGACGCATTTTGCGACACATGTAATGTGCCGCAAACCCTAATTTAGGGTTTTCGTCCATACTGCTTTGGTTTGGACGGTTTGGAAAGCTATGCCACCCTTTTGGGGACGCCGACCATGCGGGGCCCGCGTTGGGTCGGTAGTGAATATTCCAATACCTGCTTGGGTTCATGGATTCAATCTAAGCCATCCAATCATGTTGGTGAAGTTGGATAGTCATGATCGCTTCTGAGACTGATATGGACAGTCCAAGTTCAAACATGCTCAATCGGGCTAGTATAACACACCGAGAGACGTATGCTCAATCGTGCTAGTATAACACACCGAGAGTTGTATGCTCAATCGGGCTAGTATAACACACCGAGAGTTATAGCATGTACGGGTATTTCGTACATGCTTCATTATTAATGCTTGGAGGTTCGTGTTGCTCTGCTGAGAACAACACTCAGTCGTCATGCCGCACCGGTAATGAGTACAGGAAATACAAGGCTGGTTATGCATTAATTAATAATCTTTTGTAAATTCACGGGGGTATATGGGATTGTTGCCACATGCTCCAACCTGGATGAATTTCGTGTATTTAATTCACTGAACACTGAGATTGTTGCCACATGCTCCTTTCTAGGTGAATTAGTAAAGTGAAGAAGTATTCATCACTTATCAGCGACTTTATTCTTTGCAGGATGTCAGCGCATAAATTTGGTTTTACAATTTTAGCCCTAAACTAAAATCCACCATCAACACCAAAAACATGTTTGCTGACATTTAACAGTCAAATGATTTCAAGTGAGACATCTTGGAGTTGTTTTATTAGTGGATAACGTTTTTTGATGAATTCTCATTGTTATGAAAAAAATTCTCCAACAAAAGTATACATCGAACTAAGATGAAAAAAAAGATGCATATAAGCATCCAGGTAATAATAAGGGAGTATACGAACCGGAAAAAATTATTGGGATATATTTCGGTGAGTCAAACAATACCAATGAGCC
Organism: Papaver armeniacum; assembly: GCA_023531295.1. NCBI lineage: Eukaryota > Viridiplantae > Streptophyta > Magnoliopsida > Ranunculales > Papaveraceae > Papaver > Papaver armeniacum. The sequence goes on from JAJJWW010018544.1 coordinate 19,428, forward strand.
TAGCACCTTATATTGTAAGGTATTATTTTTGGTATTTTTAATAACTCGGCATCTTATTACTTTTGGTTAATCATTTATATATAATTTAGGTAAAATGGAAAGTTATGCTTCAGGGCTTTAGTAGGTTATTGTACTTGATTACCGCCTATAACAAGTATTTTTGGATGTTACTCGGCATTATTTTCTTCTAGTGCTATTTTTACAACGTAAAGCTCCATGTAGTTTGATGTTGGAGGATGACTTCCAGGCTATTTAACACAACCATATCCTTCTAACTCTGGAATAGTCCAACCACCACTATCACGACCAACAATTCCAACCCCAAATGTTAAGGAATATTGTTTTCCACTTGCATCTGTATTTATCTAACTTGACTTGGAAAATAAGTAAATTCCCATCCCCTTCTAAATGGGGTCTTATGTTTTCCCTTCTTTTTTCGCAAAAACCCTTGGACCTTCGAGATCCAAATGAATGTATTTACCACTGTGATATACCTTTAAAAGATCAGGAAACCTCTCTCTTAGGGCTTTTACTGTTGTTCTAGCTGTGGCCACGCTTTGATAATATCTTTTTTGTTTCTCCATTCTATTAGGAAGATATGATATATGTTTATGGCTAACCAAATCTATTTAATACCTTTCCTACTAATCTTCATTAACTTTTTAAATAAAAATATTTATGATTAACCAAAAATAAGATTGAAATATAACCAAAATTAGTGGGAAGATATGATAGATGTTTGTTTTTAAATATATTATACATGTACGATAACTAAAAGCGGTGCTTCGCATGAAAATTTGGTAAGTTCTACCAACTATTAATTTTAGTGGGAATGTTATTTATGCCCCTACTATCCATGGGTCATGCACAAACACCCTTATGAGTCTTTATAAATACCCCTGATGGCATAATTGTAATTATGAATAGAAAAATAATTCACATAATCCCACTTTTAACCTTTGCATCTTATACCTCTGCTTCTTCTTCATTTTTTAACTCGAGAAAAACCAACCTAACTCTCACCATCTCCATCTCCATCTCCGTCGCCACCACCATCTCCGTTGCCACCACAACCAACACCACCAACACCACCATCTTCTTCATCGCCATCTCTTTCTCTAGCCTCCCCTCTCTCTATTCATCTATCAATCTCTCTTTTCAGAAATCCCAATCAGAAATGGGTAACAATGAGAACGAATTTGGGAAAACAATTTGTTACTAAGATCTAAAACCACTGATTGAAGATCTACAAGCAATCTCCATCTGCGGCCATGTCTTCCACGAGCTCTGGTCAGTAATCTCACTTTCAATACTCTGATTCAGTCCTTCTCTTCTTAGGTTTCTCTTAATTTCTTTAATTTTGTTTCTGTGCAGTTTATAGCAATGGTTAGAGTACTGTAATGGTAAGAAGCAAATATGTCCAGTATGTAAACAGAAATGTTGTCAAGATAATATTGGGCGTCTTTATTTTCAATCGGTTGGGGATCCAGCTGATTTGATTCAGAAAAAAGGTAGTAAATTTCGTTTTGAAGAAGAAGATCATAGGGTTTTGGACTCAGATTAGGAGATGGGTACAACTCAGATTAGGTGTTGGACTCGTCGATTGCTAAATTATAGAGCTGTGATCTGAAATTGGGGCAAATTTGTGAATCGAAATAGGGAAGAGATGGAGCTGAGTATTGAAGGGAAACTGAATGGAAGTAATATGTTGTTGCTGCTTTTGCTCATTATGGCTGAATGGGTTTATTGTAGATTCAATTCTTGACAGTAAGAATCAAAGAAGCTGAATTTGAAATGAGACAGTGATGCTTTAAGTGAAGGCACATGGATGTGATGTGTTGTTGTAATACAGGTGCAGCTGGAGATGAGTCTGGTAGTATTTTTGAGAAGGCTTGAGCTGGTTATGAAGCAATTGCAGGTGACTAGGGTAGTGGTGGTTGTAATGGTTGATTGCAGTTTGCGCTAAGATGATGTAGGAGCTGTCTTGATGTTACTGTTGCTAATGCTCAAGGGAATGCAGCTGTGTTCAAGTGCAACTCAGTTAGGTGGTCGTCTTGTTTGCGATTGCAATTTCAGGTGCTGTGTGTGTTATACAGAGATGTTGCAGTCAACAAAGAAGCGGAGACGGTATAGCTGGTAAGGTTCAGAACAAGAAAGGAGGATAATTCTGATATGTTAGAGTTGAGATGAGCAGATGTGCTAGCTTGAAGGTGCAGCTATAAATGAGCAGATGTGTTCAATTTCAGTGGATGGATAAAGAATAGTTGGTGGATTTGAGAAAGGCAGCTGCAGAGAATGGTGCTTTATGAGGAGTTTGTATTTGTGCTTCAAGTTGTTGCTGGCTGGAGCTGAAATGAAATGCAATGACAATGGCTCGAGGCAACCTTGTTGCAGCTGTTACAGTGATGCTTTTAATGGGTGTGCAGGGTTATCTTGCAGTACAGATTTGAGAGAATGGAATGTGGAATGAAGTGTTGTGACAGAAAGTGATTATAGTGATGAGTGTTTGGTGCAATGATGGAATGCGTGCTACTGATGGGTTTGTTGAGGTTACAGTGCAACTGCAGTTAGGAAATGTGGTTGATAGCCTTGAATTGGTGATGTTGATGTTAAGAGGATGAGAAGATGATATTGCAGGTTTGTTGAGCTAGATTTTAGGGACAATTTGATTCCAGATTTGAGGCAACTTGAGTTAGTTGCTTCCATATGTGGAGACAACTTGAACTAGTTGCTTTCACTTTTGGAGGCAACTTGAGCTAGTTGATTCCAGTTCGGAGGCAACTTGGTTATGTTTTTGAGTCCATTTATTCATCTGAAATTATCTTATACATATATCTTAGAGTATTTGTGACGAATTTATGGTGCAATGGTAACACAATGTTGTGTTGAGTTGCTGATAATGGTTGTGCCGCTGGTGCTCATGCTTTAAAGTCAAGAGAGTAGTTGAATGCTTAGGAAGTTGAGAACGAACTCAATATGAATCCAAGCATTGAAAGCAGAACAAGAAGTTGTTACTGCTTGTGTGTTGCTGATGGTGTTTGAGTAGGGGCATGGAAGTGACTGCACTATTGGCTCATGTTGCAAGTGTGCATAGACGGTTTTGGTCATGAAGTCATTATGGGTAGAGTTTCGATAGTGAGAGATGGAGGGTGTGGTGTTGTATGGTGGTTGTTTGAATTGTTGGTTGAACATCTTGTTGGTGTGGCGAACTTTGTGGTGCAATGGTAGCACAACTGACTATATGTCAGAAGATGTGTGTTCGATTCACACTAGGTTCACTTATTTTTGTATAATTTTTTTTTTAGAGACAACTTGTGCAAGTTGCCTCCATGTATGGAGACAACTTAGGCTAGTTGCTTTCACTTTTTGAAGACAACTTTGTGCTAGTTGCCTTTATTGTTGAAGACAACTTGAGCTAGTTGCCTCCAATATGGACACAACTTCAGCAAGTTGACTCCACATGGTGGTGGTGGTTGGCGGCGGCGATGGTGGTTGACAGCGGCGGTGGGTGTCGGTTGTTGGCGGCGGCGGTGGTAGTGGAAAGTGGTGGTGTTCGTTAGCGGCGGCGGTGGTTGGTGGTGGTGGTGGACAGTGGTGGTGGTTGGCGGTGGTGGTGGTCGGTGGTGGTGGTCGTCGGTGGTGGTGGTCGTCGGTGGTGGTGGTTAGTTGTGGTGGTCGTCGGTGGTGGTGGTTGGTGGTGGTGGTGGTTGTCGGTGGTGGTGGTAGGCGGTGGACAGTGGTGGTGGTTGGTGGTGGACACTGGTGTGGGCATTAGAAATATTTTTATTTATTTTTTTTGAATAGTGGTGGTGGTGGTTTTGTATATTCACTATATAAAAGAGGGTATTTTAGTAATGTATTAGGCTTAGGGGTATTTGTAAAGTTGATAAGGGTATATTTCAAGGGACCTCATAGTAGGGGTATTTAGATAATGTTCCCTTAATTTTATTTCCGTTGCGTAATATTTAGTAATTAACTTATACTTTTTAACATAATATATTTCACACACAAGATGCTCGGGAACGATTTCAGAATCAAACAGAGCAACCATTCAAGTTCGATGCTTGTTATGAATTGTTTAGATAGAAATTCCCTGAATTTGATTATCAGCTTACCGTTGCACAAAATAGTGGAAGATATGATATATGTTTGTTTTTTAATATATTACACATGTATGATAACTAAAAGCGGTGCTACGCATGAAGATTTGGTAAGTTCTACCATCTTATTAAATTTATTTCTGTTGGGTAATATTTAGTAATTAACTTAAATTTTTTAACATAATATTCACACACGAGATGCTCGGGAACGATTTCAGAATCAAACAGGGCAACCATTCAAGTTCAATGCTTGTTATGAATTGTGAGACAGAAATTCCCTGGATTTGATTATCAACTTACCGTTGCACAAAATAGTGCCATGTTTGATAGCCATTATAACTTTGTATCAGTCGAAGATGGGGTAGAAGTAATGCCTCACAGAGAGAATCGTTGGAATTACAAGTATCATGCTATGCCTATCAGACTAAAAATCCAAAAGAGAAGCTAGGCTGAAGAATGATCACAAGCAAGGTATATTCAGGGAAGGTGATGGGGAAAGTTCTTCGATTAAGATGGAAAAAGACTAGATTTATCAACAAAGTGCAAATATTCTGGAGTATGTTAAGGAAACACTGTCGAGGAAGTAATCTATCAAAGCGGAACAAGAAGGTCATCTCCAAGCAACTTGGGCGTCTAACTAACAATAATTTATGAAATGCATCAACAACAGAGTTATCAAATGCACCAACAAGCGATTTATCAAATGCACGAACAACAGAGTTATCACAAACAATTAGAGCAAGATAATGCCTATGGATCTAAGTATGTTAGATCCTTACGAGCGAAAATATTATCCACGTAAGGAAAAGGATATTTTCAAGATGTCGTTGAAGATTCAGAAGATGATGAAGTTATCTACCTCTATTAGTTATCCCTTAATTGAGTTTTTTTTTCTTCGAGTCGGTCTAATTTCAAACAAAAAGAAGTCCTTCATAAGTGAAGAATGATCACCCAAGGTATATTCGCATTATCTCCCGAGGACATCTGATGGGGAAAGTTCTTGAAAGCATATGAAAGGATATTTATCAAAGATGTCAAGGGCCGGGTATCCACGTTAGGTTGAAGTAATCGTTCGATCAGGAACAAAGAAAGGTCATCATCGATTGAGCAACTTGGGCGTCTAACTAACAATAATTTATGAAATGCATCAAAGTTATCAACCATGTCAGGCGGAGGACTTAATGTTGATGGTGGATTTCGTTCCGATTTATCAATCCCTCGGATATGTCTGATATGATCCTCCGACTCCACGAGCATGATTGGATGAAATAATCCATTGGATGACCACGGATCAATTCCATCACCCGCAGTGGAATAAGTCGACCATTGGCAAAAGGAGGGTTTATTTTCAAGATGTCATCACGCGCGTCCATCTTCTCGTACGAATGGAGGGTCGTTGAGATTCGACCAAGGCCCAGGCCAAAGATGGGTCGTCTTGGAACGCACAGCCAAACTTGGGATGAAGATGCGTCTTCACGAGACGGTGAGACATGGACGTGTACACCATCATGATGCACCTCCTTAAAAACCTTTGATTTCTCATGCGGTGTGAAGTGTCTGTGTTGTTTTATTTTTTAGTTCGTGTAGTTATGGTTATAATTAAAATTGTTGTTTAGTTAACTAATGTAGTTGTTCCTTGGATTAATGAAAGGTTTATATTTCGAGTTACCAAAGGCTCTATTTTCAGAAATTAACACACTAACGACTCTATTTTTAGGAATTAACACCAACGTCTCTTTTATTTTGAACTAAGTGTTGTGTTGTGTTGGTCACCGTTAATATAAATATAATTACTGAGATGTTGTCAAAAGTGTTCATTAATAACTAAAAATTGAAATTACAACCGCTCATTCGACTATTGTGTGTTATGAAAACACTTTTTTGAATGAAAATTTCGAATGAGGTTTTTTCATGCAACGCCTCTATTAAGTAATATAATTCCATGTGTAAACATCATAATGTCGTGGGTGATTTATCGATGCGAATGGGTTGAATCTTTGCATCACCTTAATGATATTAGAATGAGGCTCGTAACGAAAATCTGTTCCTTTCCATCTTCGCCATTCTTGGAGAGATGTCGCTATCACCTCTTCATCGCTTTCACCCTTGAGTCGATATCGATTGACATTAAATTTTAAAGCAGTGAATTTGCAACTGCATCGGCTATCGTTACGTATCGAAGGGACAATCCAGCTATATTACGATTTTTCGGGGTTTCATGTTTCTGAGAATAAATGATGAAGAATGGTATTCCAATGAAATTGACCGGGAATACCATTTTGCCTATGGACGAAAAGAATAAAACCAAGTTTCGAAATAGAGATAAATCTTCCTATAATGTAAAATCTGCAGGATTCACATACGATTGAGCCATCTTTTATAAAAATCGAGGATAAACTTAAGTTTTCTTTAGGATACAATTTATGTCGTAGGTGTGTCTTCTAAATGGGTTATGTGGGTATGTATTCTACGTTTTTGGACAACAGATCTATTTTTTGAAATTTGGTCCCAAAAGGTCTAATTTTTGGAGCTTGGGCCTAACGTATACATTTACTAGAGCTTGCGCCCAACTGCTATATTTACTGGAGCTTGCGCCCAACGACTATATTTATTGGGGCTTGTGCCCAACGGCTACATTTATTGGAGCTCATGCCTAACGGCTATATATTTTCCTATATAATTATACTAACTCAAATCATTATCAACCAACCCTATTAACCATGTATTCAAACAGTTCGACCATCAAAGGAAAACAAGTAGTTTGTGTGGAAGTAAAAGAGGTTTGTCCATTATGTTTCATGGATAAACATAATATGATTGAACGCTCCTTGATGTATTCAAAATGTCTACAACGAGGTTTCACCGGCATCATGAAGGTAATTTAGTCGTTACTAGAGAAAATTAGGTACTTGGAATGTGAATATTCTAATTGTCCTGAAGAAGCAGAATTATTGGATGATGCAATGAAACAAAAAGAAGTTGATAATCTCTGCAAAAACTTCAAGCTTAAAATGAAGCTGGAGTTTTAATATAAATAAGAGATTAAATGCGAAACCCCTGGTTGCAAATTTTTTTATGGAAATACACCTGTTTGTAGCAAAGAAAGCATATGTAAGACGTTTCTGTAAATGTCCTGGATGTAATTTGGTGGAATGGACTGATTAAGTGTTAGTATGTTTAAGTTTGATGGGTGAGTTTGAATATGAACTGATGTAATGTGCTATTTCAATAACTAAAGTACTATAACTGATGTAATAGGTATTGTTGTTGTCATTTTAAGAGCTTGAATTTGATTAGACTGATGCAATGTGCTTTATTAATAATGTTTACTTGTTATTTTCACTTCCGTAGGAATCACGATTACACTGAGCATGTGCAACAATACTTTAAACCATTATCTTACTTGATCACTCTTCATCTGAATCTTTAGAAACAACATCTTGTGTGGGTTTCGGGTTATACTCAGGGAAGTTGTTTTTCAACAATAAGTAACAATTATAAAACCAAAATTTCTCCCAAACTTATTTTTATAAGTTCCTTTAGCGGCCTCCTCCTACAATAAAAGAAAATAATATCAATTTTCTAATAAATTATTCAATAATTCACTTACGATTTGTAGGTAACCGGAATGTCACTTATGATTACGATAGTGCAAGGTGGTCTGAAGAGGTACAATACTTTTTGTAACAATACATACTCTCTCACATCTGAACTGATTATGCACAATCTTTCCTGAAAATAACTAATCGTTCATTGGTTTGGATTCTCGGTAGTTCTAATAACTTTTACATCATCTTGTCCCAAATATTTGTGGTATTTCTTACTTGAGCTTCATCGTCTTTCTCTAGAAAAATATTGACCCATAAACTAAAAATCACTTCATCTTCTTCCAGAGTATTATCCACCATAATTTTGAAAGGAATGTGTTGTTTTGTAAATAACAATTAGGACAATAGAAGTGTTTATAATCGTAGATAGAGAAGAAAGTTGGTCGAATTGATGTATTCACGGTCGAACTATGTGTGATCTATTTATACAGGATAAATAATTTTTTATTTCTACTTTAACAGAAATCCATATAATGTAACTAGAGATTGAGAAAAGTGACCATCGATTGCAGATGTTGCATAACTAGACTGAGTGAGGTGGCCATATAACTACAAGTACTGTATAACTAGACTGAGAGAAATGACCATACGATTGCGAAAAGACGAGGGTACCTAAATACACCACAATCTTTTAATTTATCCACCTATAAGTCCTCTACCGAATGTGATCGTCTATGGACTGGGTCGAGACAATACAACAATTTGGTTCACACTTCGTGTGATCGTCTATGGATACAAGATCGAGACAATACAACAACAAGATCACTTGTGTGATTGACTGTGGATACAAGATCGAGATGATACGTTAACAAAGTGTGTACTTGATAATAGGTTCGGAAATAACTGAAACTCTATAGGATCAATATAAAGTATTACAGAGTTAACGTACTTGTGTATTTTACTTAATTATAATAACAATTATAATTTGGAAAACAAGGTAAAAGACACAACAATATTTTGTTAACGAGGAAACCGCAAATGCAAAAAAAAACCCGGGACCTAGTCCATTTTTTAATACTCTCATAATTAAGTCGCTATACAATATACCAACTTCGTATAGTTGAGACCAAGCATACTACCCCTAGCTACTTAGTTACCTTAGTATCCTTGCGCTTTCGACTTTTAGAGTCACGCACGTGAATAACAAGTCCTTTGGATCGTATTCCAAACAACAAATGAATAATCTTTTTGGTAACCACTCTAATCTATCTTGCTAAACATATTTGATGAGTTGTTGACAAAGGCTCTTATGTTTAATCCAATAAACTCCTTTGTATGGTTAGATCAATTTATCCAATGATTACCGAAATAATCAAGTTTAGATTCGCACTCAATCGATATAGATCTCAAAGGGAACTATAGAGAGTTGTCGATCTCACACAACTAATCAATCAAGTCTATCAAAGATAAACAGATTCTAGTTGGATCCCAGACGATCAAGCTTTGTGCACTAAATCCACAATATACGAAAACTAATAAGAAATCTTTTTCGTCTTCAAATCTTCTATTGTCTTCAAATACCTGCACAACAACACTTGAATCCTCTTGTGATCAATCATGCACAGAACGGAGTCTGTTAACAATTATCACAAGATGTATTTATATCCAAATATGGTTCTAAAGATCCCGTCGATAATTTGATCTAGTCTGAATGGATCTTATATCAGAAGAGAAGATTCTCAAGAATAAAAAAACTAGGTGCAATCAAAGTTTCAACAACTGTTAGTCAATCAAATCAATAATTGAAAACTAATAACACTTTAATTATCTAGTTTCCCACCAATGGTACTCGTAGAGCTTCTTGATCCCAAAGAAGTCTTTAAACGAGTGGTCGTAAGAGATTTCACCTAATTAGGATACTTTTCTCTCCGAATAGACGGCTCCACCAGAAACAACAAGAAATGAAGTTTGCCTAGATCTTAGGATAGTTTGCAAGAAATGCAAACCCAAGTATTTATAGACCAAGAATGTTTGGACAACAAGGAAATTCCAAAACCGAAAATATTCTCAACATATGCATTAAAGACCTAAATTCGGTTTTCCTAATATTTTCGAAAACTCTCATGGAAAAACTTTTATTATTAGTCTTGAACATTGGTCTTTGGTACCGTTCAATTTGTTTCACATAATAATCAGGCTCGCGGATTTCTATCTGTTTGATTTGCTGGTTACATTGTGTAACAGAGATATAACTCTTGGATATACTTTTCTTAAGATTGAGTCTGACTGTCTAGTTGATTCTCTTGAAAGTATATTGGAGTTAGTCCATACAGATTGCTAAGCGAAATATTGGGTGTGGTTGTTAGACCCTCGCTTTTTCAATTGGTATCAGAGCAGGCAAACATGTTTACGACCTTATAAGTCTGTGTTTGTAGTGATCTGACTCTATGGACAGAAGTGTTATCTCTATAAACGCAACGCCAGTCTTCGATGGATCAAATTACTTATGGTGGAAAATTGTTATTGTAATACCCTGTATTTTTAGTCACTGTTTCGAGTCGGGATATATCCGGATTAGTTAACCTCGTGGCTTAGGTTGTTGTTCCTTACATGGGTGTATTGGATCAGGATTTATCTAGATAAAATTAGATACTAGTTTTACCCGAATCTAGTGGATTTATAATGTTTTTTAAAGAATCTTATAGATATATGATTCTGGATTATAATGGATTGCCTTAGGAGTAGTTAGTTTTTACCAATTAGTATATGAAGTATATTACCAATTAGTAATATTACCATAGCATGTTGTGATAAAAAAAATTGTCCATAAGAATCCATGAAACTCTTGTGGTTTGGGTTAAGATTGATATGAGATAATAACATACATATTTTGCCTACAAATATCCATAAGAATCCATATACATATTGTCCCTTAACTATCCTAAGAAATCTTAGACAAATTGAATACCTAGGATATTTGTGGAATCTAAAACAATCCTAATTGAATACCATGGATATTTAATGAATCCTTAAATATCGTAATTGAATACCTAGGAGTTTTTAAGATTGTTAAATATCCATATAAATCCTAATCCAATACACCCCTGTTAGTCTTAGCTTAGGTGGGTTGATTAAACTAGAAATGCTACAAGTTAGGGTGGAAATAGAATAATTAATAATATATAAAATTAAGGGAAAATGAAAAGATAAACAAAATAGTTAAGAAAAAATAATTAATATGTTTATGAGTATTTATGTTAGTATTAATATATAGGTTTTCTATTAATATAAATAGAAATAATTTTAGAAGTTAGAAAAGAAAAAGCTAAGAGAAGAAGAAAGAGATAAAGCTAGATTTCTTTTAGAGAAGAAGAAGAATATGGGGAGTCAAGAGGATCAAAGGAATTAAGGTAGAATGTGAAACCCTTTCTCTTTTGGCGTTTTCTTTGGGCGTTTATTTTGTATGATTTTGTATTGTTGAGTTTTAGTAATTTAATCGCATAAATATCTATATTCGAGTGATGATCAGGCTTGTTCTATTGATAGATAACATGACTGGGTATCTTTAAATTCACCAACGGATGTTTGTTTAAATTTGGGTGTTAGTTTCTGAAATTCTGGACAGTTTCGTTTTGCTGTGGTTTTGATGTTCTTAGGCAGTCTAAATGATGTTAAATTGATTTGAGGTCTGAACAAAAGTTGTAGATAAATGTATTATCTTTCATTCTGCTTTGGATTTGCTTAATTTGAGACTAATATGAATTTATGGTGAATATTTCGGTAAAATGAGTGGATCAAGTTGTCATTATGAAACCTATGAAATAAAATTTTGCAGTTAGTTTGCTTAAATGCTTAAAAGAATTTCATCGTTAGTTGGGTTGTGAACTTAAAACTTGTTGATGAATTTATTTTGGGCTATTTTGGGTTTCCACCCCTCCCAAGATCGCTAATTAGCGTTTCCTCCCCAAAAAGATTGAAATTAGTGAATCCTCCCATCGTTAGTTTTCCCATCCACTGTTCGGTTAGCTGAGTCACCACATGTGCACGTGTGGCAGAAACTGTACACGTGTTTCATAACCTTCCCAAAATACCCTCTCTCTGAAAACAAACTTTAAACACGTGTTTACAAATACCACATGTTCTTCTTCTCTGGCACCAGTACGTCATCACTGATTATAATGTATTGTTTCTGATTGAACCCAATCGTTCAAATCCAGGTACACTCGAACTCCAATCTTTCTTCATTTTGTTCAAAATCTTCTTTGCATCGATCAAACCCAAGATTTCACAGTAATAGTTTTGGGTTCAATCTCTGTGTTCATTGGCATTTCTCAACTTCAAATTCTATGATTCAAACTCTAACTTCTCAAGACCTTCAACAATTAGCACAATACCACCATCTTCAGTATCAACAGCTTTCCATGTTCTTCTCCCATATGTAACATCAATACCATTTCTATCTGCATCTCAGAAACAACCTCAAACCCATCAAATCATACACATTATCCATTTTAGAACCCTAATTTCACCATACCTTCAATTCCAGATCCATTCTTAAATCTGAACCAAACCCATATCTTCTTTGTTCATAACGACAGCAACCCAAACTCAAATCGAGTTTAACCCATCATTCACAACCACCATCAGAATCTATACATCCATCTCTGAATCTTCAAATCTTCTCATCTCCCTTGTAATCAATAATTGATAGCAACAACATTTTATTCAAGACTTGAATTCGAAATCCTTTACAACTGACTCGAACTTAATCTCTGCCATTAGTGGTATAGCAGCTCAGGCAAGGCTAAGGTTAGGTGGATCAACTGTTGACAAGACGGAGAAGTAAAATCAACTGTTAGAGAACCTGAACTTGTGACGAGGCGAAGAAGTAAAATCAATTTTATTCGTGAACGTGATGGTGGCTTTGGTTTAAATTGCGAAACATATGAGGGTATTTTGGTGACTTTCTCTGACACGTGTAAAATTTTGCCACGCATATAATCCCGCTGACTCAACTAACCGAACAGTGGATGGGAAAACTAACGATGGGAGGATTCATAAATTTCAATCTTTTCGGGGAGGAAACGCTAATTAGCGATCTTGGGAGGGGAGGAAATGCAAAATAGCCCATTTTTTTAATATCAAGATGTGTATTGTATTATAAAATCAGTTTGTAAATAATTGGGTATACTTGTTTGGTTGGCGGTGCCCGTACCGAGGATATACGGATAGGTGGGGCACGACCCAAGGATACTCGTGCAATGGTAGTGTGATTTTATAAATAAATGAATATACTTGTTTGAATGGCGGTGCCCGTACCGAGGATATACGGATAGGTGGGGCACGACCCAAAGATACTCGTGCAAGTGAGGTTGGCAGTCCCGTACCGAGGATACACGGATAGGCGGGGCATGTGATGAGTGCTAAATAGTGCATATTTATACACCTTTTTATTGGCATTTTACTCATCTTTTGCGCTTATAACTCAGATATTATCCCAGATTCTGTGTTTTCCTTGTTTTCAAGAATAAATATTTGTATTAATTAATTTTGTGTTTTTAGGTAATAAATAAAGCTCGGAGAATCTGAGGAGCAAAAGAGCAAAGAATTGGAGTCGAGCATCTATGGAGTAGATGGCCAAAGCCCGCGCGCGAATCAGTTGCAACCCAACAAGGAAGACATGGGCTAGAGCAACCCGTGACCCGGATCCGAGCCCGTCTCTTCTGAGACGTTGAGATTTCTTTCTCCCTCATCCAACGGTATTTGCTTCCACGTGCATCGAAGATCGCTGTTTCGCGCCACAAAGAAACACCAAAACCGCTTACCTTTCTCGCCGATCGATCTCCATCAGCTTCATCCTACGCTCGCTGAAGCTTCCGCATCGACTTTTGCTGCGCCTGCTTCACAGCAAATTCTCCAACCCTATACCCCCATCGACAACCCTAGTCTCCTCCTCATTTCTCTTCTCCCTTCTCTCTCTTCTCTGCAACAACTCTCTGCTCTTCCACCACCAACCCTCTCTGCCCCGACCATACCAGTCGCCGCCTGCACCTTTTTCTTCTCCATACCCTGACACTGAAACAACCGCACCACCTCATACTCTACCCTCTCTAGGTCTAGTTATCTTTCATTTAGTTTCTATCAACCCTAGAAACTAAATTAAAGATAGCTAAAACTAGGGTTTCTCCACAACAACCCCGCATGGAGTTGCAGAGCCGATTAGACAAGAGGAGAGGCAAGTCAGAGGCGTGGGTGAGGTTAATTTTCATTTGATTTCTATTTTTAATTGATTTTAGGGTTTGGGTATTTTGGGTCAGTGCATGTATAAATTGAAGAGATGGGTGTGTGTTTTTGGTACGCCTGGGCTAGCCAGTGCTTCACTTAGGTTTTATTTCGTGCTTTAATTGTTTTGTATCATGTTTTAGTTTAAATTTCTAGGGTTGAGATGAAACCCATAATCTGTTGATAATTGTAGTTTATATTTTGATAATTGTTCTTGATTGTGCTATATACTTTAGGATATATAATCGAATACCTTGCATTTGCTTTCACAAAGTGCATACCATGTATGCACTCGTAGTCATGTTATCACTATGTAAATGTATTGCAATTCGCACTTCATTGTTTGTTATTGATCCCCAGGACTAGTTGTACCCCGAGAAGACATGACTAGTGCTTAGGAGAAATACCCTAATTGTGATTAGATATCCATCTTAGGATAAGTTTGATCATCTAAGTAATGAAAGTGATTTGTGATTAGTTGTACCGTGATAAGACAACTAATACTAGGAATTAGCTAATTGCTTTGGTTGATAACAAACCATCCTTAGAAACCCTGGATGAATGGCAGCCTTGCCATTACAAGGGACGAGAACGTTATTGAAGGTGAACTGAATTAGCTCAGATTAGGTGGTGAAGTCGACACCCTAGTGCTTTTATATCTCTGCCTTAGTTTAGTTCCAACTCATTTCACTACTTAGCCGTTTCGGCAACCAAAAATATCTTTGTTACATTCTGTTACATTTTGTCACTCGTTATCACTAGAACTCAGTAGTTAGCAAGCCGTAGAATCAACTAGAGCATACCCTCGTCTCTGTGGATCGACCCGTACTTGCCGCGTCTCCAATAGACGCCGTGCACTTGCGGTTATAACCCGTAGGCCATAAAAATAACCCATCTTCCAGGCCTACCAAGTTTTTGGCGCCGCTGCCGGGGACTTGGCGCGTGCCCTGTAATCTTTTGCTTACTTCACTGAGTTGCAATTCATCCCTGTACATATTTAGTGTAACTTAGTTTAATTTTCTTATAAACTGCATCTGTAACTTAGTTCAACCATCTTCGCATCATCTTGATAGTTAGTTTGCATCTCATGCTAGCTGTGTATCATCTGTGAACGGCCATAGAAGGTAGAAGAAGCTTGCACCTCATCTGTCACATTTGCTTCAACCCGACTTCGCCGTGACCTCCACTTCTCATTGCTAAAACCTCATCTATGCTAAGCTGATTCTGTGGTAACTGTGCAAGTCTGAGCTAAAATTCTGTGTTGAGCTAGCAGGAACTTGCTAAGCTTGTTGTGCTGCTGTGTTTGCTGAGCTGTTGTGCTTACTGTTGAGCTGCTGTGTTTGCTGAGCTGCTGAGAAACCAAAGAAAGGGGAGGCACGGAGCAGAGCAACACAGCCATGTAGGCTGTACCGGTTGGTTGTTCTCAAATCTTGTTACAATCTATACTTGCATGAATGATCTGTGTGCAAGCATTTGCTGTTATTTGAGTTTCATTTGGGATTTGTTAGTTGTGCATTGCTGAGACTATTATGAGATTTGGAACTCTGGTATAGTCTTGTGACTGTGAGACTCTTTCAACCCTGTTGAACTTATGTTGTGTGCTGTACACTGCCTTGAGCCCCCTTGCTAGCCCCCTGAAGCTGCAAGCTTGAGCTCCCTTGCTAGCCCCCCTTATGCATGCTCTGTTGACTAGCCTTATGTTAATAATCTGTGCTTCTTTGGTAAATCTGTGTGTGAACCGTGTTTCGCTGTGCTGCTCTGAGCACCTAGACTGTGCTAAGTTTAAAACCTGCCCTGCTGACACTATGACTTGTTGATGCCCTGAGCTGGTTAAACAAGTTCAGCCTGTGCTGTATCATTTCTTTTCAGAGAATTGCATTGCTCTGTGCACTGAACTACCATTGAGTTGAGCTGTGCCCCAACTCCAGCCCCTGAAGCTGTGAGTTGAGCTGCACCTTGGGGAACCAATTGAGCTGCAAACCTGTGCATAGATACTGTGCATCTGTGCAAACCACTGAGTTTGCATAGCCTAGGCTTAAACTAAACTGAGCTCTACACATAAACTGAACCCAGCACCATCAATCTGGGCTTACACTCTGCATAACCTGAGCCCACTCCACAGTTCCACTGAGCTATAGACTAAGCCCCCGTCGGCTGGGCTTTGCACCAAAACTCAGCCCAACTCAATTCATCTCTGGGCCAGACCATCTAGGCTTGAACCTCTACTGCTGGGTTGCTAACTTGCCAGCCCAAAACCGAAGCCTCATAGCTGGGCTGACTAACCACACCAGTGGGCTCATTGAACCCAACCTGGGTTGCAAACAAACTTTAGCCCAGTTCACCTGGGCTAACTCAACCTGGGCTCTACACACAGCTAGCCCACTTAACAAAAACCAAACCTGGGCTGTTAACATACAACCAATCTGGGCCATTTAACTGTTGGGCTTAACACTTTCACTGGGCTAACTCAACCTAAGTTTTGCAAACACTTTGGGCTGCAACCACACATAATCCCAATAAACCAAACTGAAGCCCAATCAAACAAACCAAAACCCACATAAACCAAACTTTCCCAACAAAACCAAAAATGAAACCCAATAAACCAAACCAATCCCACCAAAACCAAAATTAGATTGTGAGTTCAATTTGAGAGCTAAATCATGTCAGGATTTTGGTCCGCATACGGGGATTCAAACAAATCCCTTAGAGAGCTTGCTTACGGGCACCTTTCACAGGATGAACACCCCACATACCATAGTGACTTTAGGGAATTATATGGGCCTTCTCGGGCCCCGATCTCACATACCCTAATCATTATGATCACATACATCATCCACCACAGTTGAAAATGAACAATTTTCTCATACCCAAATCATCACTTTTAGATCATTATGAAATGCATGCTTGCACCTTATGTGGTGGCTTAGACCACCTGCTGAGTACTTGTTATATTTTGCATGCTTTTAGACAGTCTAGGGAAAACCATGATAATCCAATATACGAAGTGTCTAGAAGTGATTATTGGGACCATAATCAACCTGCACACATGCATCATTCACCACAATGGGGAGATGAACAATTTTATACTCCCCAACTCCTAGTTTGCAATCAATAATGGATACACTCATGGAGCAAAATGCTAGGCTTGAAATGAATACAATGCATAACCATCCATATAGCAACATGTCTGAATTTCCCTTCGCTAGTGAACCTCATGCACAACCATACAATGAATATCCATATGAGGAATGCATACCCACTAGTGAAAACTCTCCTTTCATTGAACAACATAATGAACTTCTTGAATTTAGTCAAAACCTTGAGCAAAACCTTGAGCAATATCAAAAGTCAACTGACCAAAGGTTTGCGAGCTTAGAACTCAAATTGAGTCAAACTGTGATGCACTAAATGAGGAAAGGGAGGAACTTCGAGATGAAATGAATGTTAGGGAAATGCATTTGTGCTATGATGATGATGAATATGAAGAGCATGTATATTTTGAAAATGTAGTAGAATCTTTAGGTTCAGAGACATTAATTGTCTCTTCTGTGAACCCTATGAATAATGCTTCTTCTGATATTCATGCATGTGACATTGATGTGGAACCTGTGCAATTATCCTGTGAAAATGACCATGATTTACCCACTCCTGACTTTAGGAAAGTGTGTGATGGTACAAATGATTTTAAAAATGAAAACAACCTAGATGTACCTAACCTCTCTCCTGAGTCACAAATTGAAACTCCTTCACCCAACCTAGGTGTAGTTTGTCACAAAATTGCAAAACCAACTTTTCTAAAAATGCCTAACTTAGGCCTAGAGCTTTGTGCTTCCCAAGTCCTCTTGGACTATTTTGCATCAAAGTATAACACTCTTAAGGAGCCACAGTTGGAATGTGTATGTCTGCCTGTAATTAGCAAAACTCATTTTGAGTTAGACCTTTTGCATGATGTACCTTTAAAATTGCAAGATTTTGTTCTCACAAACACACCTGTTCACAAGTTTAGGTTTGGGGGAAACTCCTTCACATCTACAGTCTTACTTGCACTCTCATGTTATATTTGTGTAAGATTGTTGATGGTTGTACATATTTTCTATTGGGTTGATCCTCAACTCTTTAGATTGTTAGTTTATGGTGAATTTTCATTGTATATATCCAGTAGGACTTGTTAAATTTTTTCTTTCTTACATCGGTTGAGTCTTCTTGTGCGTATTTTGTGCTAATCCGATATGATCTCCACTGAGAATGTTGGATTCTAGCCTTGACTAATGAAGCTCAACCTTGCTCCCGCCGACATCCGGTAATCTCTTCCCTTTTATCTTATCAGCATAGTTCTCGTGGTACGTGACTGTTTAAATTTTTCCTATCTGTGACACATTGAGGACAATGTTTGATTTAGGTTTGGGGGTGCATTTGCATTTAGAGTTTTTAGTTTTTATTTTGCATTTAGAGTTTTTAGCCTTTTATTTTATCTTTTATTTAAAAAAAAAAAAAAAAAAAAAAAAAAATCAAAACTCTTTTTGTAAAAACCTCCAACTTTTAGAGATTTTAGAGTCACTAGCATGCTTCTAGCTATGTTTACATAGAGATTCTTGACCGAAATAACAGAACTTGGAAGTCTTAGGAGAACACAATCGGGTTTCTTAGTTGATTAGAGCGTTAAAGTTGGATTTAACCATACAGGAGGGCGAACTAGGTCTTGTTTAGATATTCGGTAGTAGAATTGTGATCAACCATAGTGGAGACTACCCATTTTACATCAAGCGAGGTACCGACCTTCACTCTTTGTGACTTTCTAGAAAAGCTTTTAGAGTGTGTGTCACCTTACGTCAATTCCGGGTAGGAATGGTGAGCTACCCAACTTCGCACCACTTTCAGCACTACTTTTGTTCTCTTGAGTGCTAATTCTTGTCAATCATGAGGGTGACGTCTAAAGATGAAAACTCCTTCTAAATACCGATTTGCGTTAGCATCTCTCTCTCTCAATCAGCAAGACCCATAGAAACACATCATCGTCAGCAACCGGAGCAGAATCAGAATATTGAAAGAAAAATTGATATAGTCCAAGGTTTATGTGCAACAAAGAAAAGAAAATAAGATGAGAATTAATGAAGTTTGTGAAAAATTTAAAATTTATCGTTTTAGTGTTGTTAAAAAAAAAAAAAAAAAAAAAAAAAAATTGTGTTGTATTATTTTCATTCCATGTACTTAAAAAAAAAAAAAAAATTATTATTAAATTATTATTAAGTTTTCGTGAAGTTCAGAAGTTCGTCATCAATAGTTGAAGACTGAAGACCGAAGACCGAAGATTGAAGACGTTTCTATGGTTTCTTATGAGAGAGTGATATTAATTGCCGATCGGGTGAGAAGTGAGTGAGTACTCCCACCCTTACTAATGGTTGATTTTCCCTCTTAGAGATCATTAGAAAAAGATTCTTTTTGTCCACACTTCGTGGAGTCTCAGATTTTATTTCGGAAGGTTATCCTTCTTACCTACAACGTGTGCGGGATTTCTCTCTTTACTCCCGCCCGCACACATGAGAGACTAAAAGCGATCTTTTTGAGTGCAATTATCATAAAACCCTAATGGTGAGGCAGAAGTCGAGGCTTATGATCACAATCGAATCCGAATTCTTTCATATGGTATGGTTACTTCTCGCTCAAGACTTAAGGATGAGAATGCGTTCTTCGATAGTTCTAACTTCGTTACTAGCATGCGTAAACTCTATGTCCTCATAGCTTCTTGGAGGCTTGAGACTCTTTACACTACGAAGTTGGAGAAGGTTTTGTGGGTACACCTCGGTAAACCCTCACGAGACTACAACTCGTCCACTAGGGACACCTAGCGGTTTAAAGGCTTAGTGCATACGCTAAATGCATTCGAGAGACCGCGACAGGGGTATAGTTAGGATTTCTTCATTTTCGTTTCACTTGAGGACAAGTAAAATTCAGGTTTGGGGGTATTTGATGAGTGCTAAATAGTGCATATTTATACACCTTTTTATTGGCATTTTACTCATCTTTTGCGCTTATAACTCGATATTATCCCAGCATTCTCGTGTTTTCCTTGTTTTCAAGAATAAATATTTGTATTAATTAATTTTGTGTTTTTAGGTAATAAATAAAGCTCGGAGAATCGAGGAGCAAAAGAGCAAAGAATTGGAGTCGAGCATCTATGGAGTAGATGGCCAAAGCCCGCGCGCGACCGTTGCAACCCAACAAGGAAGACATGGGCTAGAGCAACCCGTGACCCGGATCCGAGCCCGTCTCTTCTGAGACGTTGAGATTTCTTTCTCCCTCATCCAACGGTCGCTGCTTCCACGTGCATCGAAGATCGCTGTTCCCGCGCCACAGCAAAACACCAAAACCGCTTACCTTTCTCGGCCGTCAGATCTCCATCAGCTTCATCCTACGCTCGCTGAAGCTTCCGCATCGACTTTTGCTGCGCCTGCTTCACAGCAAATTCTCCAACCCTATACCCCCATCGACAACCCTAGTCTCCTCCTCATTTCTCTTCTCCCTTCTCTCTCTTCTCTGCAACAACTCTCTCGCTCTTCCACCACCAACCCTCTCCCGCCCGACCATACGTCGCCGCTTGCACCTTTTTCTTCTCCATACCCCGACATTTGAAACAACCGCACCACCTCCTACTCTACCCTCTCTAGGTCTAGTTATCTTTCATTTAGTTTCTATCAACCCTAGAAACTAAATTAAAGATAGCTAAAACTAGGGTTTCTCCACAACAACCCCGCATGGAGTTGCGAGCCGATTAGACAAGAGGAGAGGCAAGTAGAGGCGTGGGTGAGGTTAATTTTCATTTGATTTCTATTTTTAATTGATTTTAGGGTTTGGGTATTTTGGGTCAGTGCATGTATAAATTGAAGAGATGGGTGTGTGTTTTTGGTACGCCTGGGCTAGCCAGTGCTTCACTTAGGTTTTATTTCGTGCTTTAATTGTTTTGTATCATGTTTTAGTTTAAATTTCTAGGGTTGAGATGAAACCCATAATCTGTTGATAATTGTAGTTTATATTTTGATAATTGTTCTTGATTGTGCTATATACTTTAGGATATATAATCAGAATACCTTGCATTTTGCTTTCACAGTGCATACCATGTATGCACTGTAGTCAGGTTATCACTATGTAAATGTATTGCAATTCACACTTCATTGTTTGTTATTGATCCCCAGACTAGTTGTACCCTGAGAAGACAGCTAGTGCTTAGGAGAAATACCCTAATTGTGATTAGATATCCATCTTAGGATAAGTTTGATCATCTAAGTAATGAAAGTGATTTGTGATTAGTTGTACTGTGATAAGACAACTAATACTAGGAATTAGCTAATTGCTTTGGTTGATAACAAACCATCCTTAGAAACCCTGGATGAATGGCAGCCTTGCCATTACAAGGGACGAGAACGTTATTGAAGGTGAACCGAATTAGCTCGAGATTAGGTGGTGAAGTCGACACCCTAGTGCTTTTATATCTCTCGCCTTAGTTTAGTTCCAACTCATTTCACTACTTAGCCGTTTCGGCAACCAAAAATATCTTTGTTACATTCTGTTACATTTTGTCACTCGTTATCACTAGAACTCAGTAGTTAGCAAGCCGTAGAATCAAC
This sequence comes from Papaver armeniacum, assembly GCA_023531295.1. Lineage (NCBI taxonomy): Eukaryota > Viridiplantae > Streptophyta > Magnoliopsida > Ranunculales > Papaveraceae > Papaver > Papaver armeniacum. The sequence continues at coordinate 40,980 of JAJJWW010018544.1, forward strand.
TAGAGCATACCCTCGTCTCTGTGGATCGACCCGTACTTGCCGCGTCTCCAATAGACGCCGTGCACTTGCGGTTATAACCCGTAGGCCATAAAAATAACCCATCTTCCAGGCCTACCAGCATGAACCGAGGAGACTCGTGCATTTAAGAGAATTTGATAGATTGTTGTTGATGGTGGATTTTTGGCAAAGGCTAAAATCGTAAAACCATAATCTTACATATTCCTGATCCAGCAATCAGATGAGTATTGAGGCTCATGTCTTTCATTAAAGCATGAAAACTCATGCCACAAGAACCTCTGACTGAGTATATTTACTCTCAGAGCATACATGAATATGCAGTCTCTAAACTGAGGCAACGACAGATTTTATGAATACTGAGCAATTTCAATAATCACTTTTATATATAATCGAACGATTGGACGGCTCCTAGACAGCTTGCATGCTAGTATAGAGCATAACGTCTTCAGGATGTAACAAATGTTTTCCCTGACTATATAAAATACATGCGTATAGAATCTTCAGGATGCAACAACGTTTTCCCTGACTATACATAATAAATATGATGCTTCAACTAGCTCATATCGCTCAATTCTCGAATAATTAATGCTCCTAGACAACATGCTAGTATAGAGCCATTATTATTTCTAGTCGTTAGATTCATTAACTGAATCCCTAGAAAACATTCTACGTTCTTCATAATATTTCATTACTTTAAATCATGGTTTTTCCCAGCAGAATTCCATGGGTTAGTAATAAATATTCAAACGTACGGGCATCTAAGTCACTATCGAATAAGGCCCGATAAAATGATGCAAGTGTACTCAGCAATAATGCACTAACGAGCGCCTAAATGCACGAACGAGCATTCAAAAATTACGAATGAACGATGAACCTATGCAAAATAGGGAATAATAATAATAATAATAAAATATTAGTTAAGGCGCTAGGGGACTGGGCCCCACCGGCCGGCCGGTCATGCCGTCGTGGCCGGTCCCACGCCTCTTTCTTTATTTTATCATATTTTATTATTTTTCCTTGATCTCATGAAAATCCCTTCATTTGAACAAACTCTTTCGTTTTAAGGAAACTCCTCAGTTTTATGGTGTTTCCTTCACACCAAGGAAATAATATAAAGTTAGGAAAGGTGTCATGGGACCGGGCCACTAACCGGCCGACCATGCCCTAGCCATGACCGGTCCCACACCTTAATTCCTTATTATTTTTGTTTATGGGTGAAAACTATTCCTGCCGGATTTGGTAATTTGGGGTGCGTGGATGAGGAATGAATCTAAACCCTAAACAAATGCACTGCGCGGTGAGTGCTTGTAGATTCGGAAATCAATGCATGCAAGTCCGGCCTAAACCAAGAAATGGCCGTTCAGGACTTGTTTCGGTCACAAAGTGAAGGAGATGGGGTTGATCTTAGGGAGGGAAGCGAAGAAGGTGTTGAGATTGTGAAGGTGTTGGCTTGCTTATGACTTGTAACATAAAGGTGAGAGAGGCTTAGGATTGATGCAAGCTGTGCTCGGGGTGTTTGAATACGTTTTGTATTAACACTTGGTTTCGTCTCTGCCGGACTTGTGTTGTTTTTTCTCCTTGTTTGGAAAATAGGGAGGAGAACCTATTTATACAAGTCATTTGAGCCTTATTCACGTCTCTTGTGGGAAGTGGAGGAAGTGGAGTGATGGAGTAGTGGAGGTGTGTGTTGGTGTTACACGACCAGTCTTGCCCACTTCTCCTGTCATCTTTAACCGTCCATGACTTCCTAACACGTTCTTGTGATGGCGCGTTGCACGCTGTTAACCTATGAGACAAATACCCCGATATGTATCCCCGGTTTGTGACATGATTGGTGTATGGAATGTGTGGATCGTGGGACCCACAAAAGGTAGCATGTAATGCTAAATTGAATAACTGCGTTATTCGGTAAGTTGATACTTGTGAAGTATCATGTGTATTTTATCAGTCTTGCATCATGGTGTGGTAAAGTGACGGGTGATGATCACCATGACGCCTCACCGACCAATTAACTCCCGACTGTGGTTGTATAACCAAGCCGGTGAAGTTGGACGGACGAGATGATCTTTGAGACACTCATCTGCGACCGTTGATGGAATTAGGGTTTTGAAGAGGTGCGCAGGCATCATTCTTGACTTGGTCGAATCCAAGCTTGGGAGACGATTTGGCCAGGCCGATCGTACATGCGTATAGACGGCATGACGGTGCAGGCGCCCATACCCCTTTACCTCACGAAAGTATGATCCGGGCCACTCAGTTCGTCCGGTGAAGTTGAGTGGTCGAGATCAATTTGTGACAAAAACTAGTGCCGCAAGAGCCGCATATCACGCCATCTTCGGCGCGCGTTCCAAGACAACCAATTCTTGGTCGGTCTTGGTCGATCGGTGCGGGAGTGTAGGTGGTAGGCTGGTGTTCACGCCTATACCCGCGAGTCCCATGAAAACGTGATCTAAGCCACTCAAATCGTCCGGTGAAGTTGAGTGGTCGAGATCGATTTCTAATTTGGGAAGTGTGACCACGCAAGTTTGGACGCGCGTTTTGGGATAGCCGGAGCATGATATGCCTTGTCCGATCGGGTGAGGGGATAGACGGGCCCACGGTGGTTATCTTTGGTATGACCAGGACCTGCTTAATCTAATCAAGGACCCTCCATTCGTGCGGAGAAGATGGACGCTCGTGATGCTCAAAACCCTAATTTTGGGTTTCACGGCCGTGCGTCATGCTCGTTCGGGCGCACGGGTGGGATGACCAACCATGGTTGGTCCCGACCGATTGGTCGGGTATGTAGCGGCCCACGGTGATTGTGTTGACATGCACTTTGGGCCCTTTGAATCTACATCTACGCCCTCCATCTATCCTCTGCGAAGATGGATGGTTGAGGCTGTTTTGCGACACATGTAATATGCCGCAAACCCTAATTTAGGGTTTTCCGTCCATACGCTCTGGTTTGGACGTTTTGGCAAGCTATGCCAATATTTTGGGAGGCCGACCATGCGGGGTCCGCGTTGTTTTGGCAAAGTGAATATTCCATACCGCTTGGGGGTTATGGAATTGATCCAAAGGCCATCCAATCATGCCGGTGGAGTTGGATGAACGAGATCATATCCGGATCGATACGGAGAGTCCGGATGCTTAATCGGGATAGTATAACACACCAAGAGTTCTCAATCGGGCTAGTATAACACACCGAGAGTTGCATCCTGTACGGGTATTTCGTACATGCTTTTATTATAATGCTTGGAGGTTCGTGTTGGTCTGCTGAGAGCAACACTCAGTCGTCATGCCGCACTGATAATGAGTACAGGAAATACAAGGCTGCTCATGTATTAATTAATAATGCTATAAATTCACAGGGTATATGGGATTGTTGCTATATGCTCCAACCTGGATGAATTTCGTGTATTTAATTCACAGAATGGGATTGTTGCCACATGCTCCATTCTAGGTGAATTAGTAAATGGAAGGAGTATCCAACACTTATTAATGGCTTTATCTTTTACAAGATGTTAGCGCATAATTTTCTGGTTTTTACAATTTTAACCTTAAATGAAAATCCACCATCAACATTAAGTCCCCTGCCTAGCACCTAATGGTTACACCATTGTGGGGTAGGCATGAGATTGTGACAGTTAAAGACAAAGCTTATGAGACAAAGTTAGATGTTACCAGGAGAGACGGGTCATCCCGTCCTTGGAGCATGTCACGTTCAAGAGGCGTCCAGCGAGTGTTCCCTAGCATGATGTCGGTCTTTCCCCGCTTCGATGGATCGTTACGCTGTTTCGTTCGTGGGGCTGCTGCACCTGCTTGATCGAACATGGGCTTGATGTGCCTGTTTTGGTTAATCGTGGGTCCGCTGCGTCTGCTTGATCGAACGTGGGACCCGATGTAATCATGCTTGATTCGAACATGGGCAGATGTGCATGCTTCGATCAAACGCGGGACCACCGTGTACATGTTTCAAACATCGGCCATGTCCTGCGCCTACTTTGACCGTACGGTTGATGTACTTGCTCGAGTGTCATCTTGCTACTTCGACCAAACAACGACCCAGCTAGCTTGAATAAACACCGGACTTGATGCTTTGACCAAAAACCGGCCTTGATGTTTGCTTTGCTCGAACGTGGGACCCGATGTGAGCATGCTTGTTTTTTTTTTTAAAAATGAACCTTGTGTAGAAAGCGTTGAAGCAGCTTCTGGAGAAGGCCCGGGAGAACGTTGAAGTGTTGGAGCTGAAACGCCTTCTTCTGGAGAGAGAGATCTTTGATTGGGGACGGCTGTGTCTACTTCGACCAATCCGGGCTGGGATCAAGTGGGACCCGCCGCGTGCCTGACTGAACGTTGACCCCGTGTTTCGACTGAAAAGCCCCCGCTGCGTACGCCTGTTTTATTCGAATACCAGCCTTGTGACTTTGATCAATACCGGACTTGAAACTTGAGCAATACTGGGACTTGTGACTTGATCAATCAGGACTTGTGATCAACACCGGACTTGAGACTTGAGCAATACTAGGACTTGTGAATTTATCAACACCGGACTTGAGACTTGAGCAATACTAGGACTTGTGACTTGATCAACACCGGTGTTTGGACCCAATACCAGACCTTGTGTACTCCAACGTGAATGTGTGTTCTGTCGTGTGTGACTACACATCTCACGCTTTTTTATACAAGTAATGACTCATGTCTTTTATTGTAGAATGAAGAAAAGAACTCTTGTTGAGATGTCTTCTGGGGATAATGCTGGTGCCAAGTCAGGAGGTGTTGACAACTTCAAAGATATGCCGAACATTGATGATGAGTTGTTCATCGCGCCCTTCAACTATATGAAAATATCCGTTCCACAAGATAACCCTTCTCCTATCGACTTCAAGGTTTTTCATGCTCTGCTAGGCCCTCATGAAGGATGGGTGAGACGTATGTTGAGCAATGAGTACATCAAAGATAACTTGACCAGAGCGCAGATTATTGATGCAGCTTGAGTGTTGAAACGGCTCGAGAGGATGTTAAAGTGGTTTCTGGTGCGAACGTTGAGGTGGATCCTGGAGAAAGTGTTGAAGAAGGATTCTAAAGCGAACGTGGGTCCCGGAGAGAGCGTTGAGGCGGCTCTTGAATAGACCATTGAAGCAGCTTCTGCTAGAGGGAGCGTTGAAGTGTTTCCCTCTTGATTCGATTTACCCTTGCGAATTCCATGCTTCTTTGTGACCATCTCTCTCATGTTGAAGAATTCCTTGGACCGACGGTGAAGGAACTTCATGCGAGCCTCGTCCCCAAGCGTGGTTTACATGGTTTGTTCGTAGTGGTTGTTGTCGAGCCAGATATGGAATATATTGGACATTATTTCATCATTGTGGGAGTCGTGCATGTGGTACTGGAGTTGGAATTGACGGACGCGCAGGATGTTGTATCTCGGTGGTTTTCGTCTTGCCGCTCAGTGGAACCGCTACGTAAGGCTGAAGGTTGTATCGCCTGTTGGTGAGATATATGCCCCTACAAACATTATGAGGCTCTTCATTACCGGCAGGCCTGGTTCTTTCTATCGGGGCATATGTTGTTGTAGATGAGGGTTCAACAGCTCCAGAGGATGACCAAAAGCGCGGATTCTCCAACATAGCATGATCGACATATACCACTGTCTGATAAAGTGACTCGCCCGGATCTTGTTCGACCACTGTCTGATAGAGTGTCTCGCCCGGATCTTGCTCGATATGACGCGTGGACATCGTTATCTTCTTGAGGCTGCTCCCTTGAGGTACCGGCTCCAGTGGAAGATTGCCGTCATAGAGCGTTGATACGTTACACCGGCATTCTTTAAACCAAATGGCAGTATGGTATAGTAAAAATTTCCGAGAGGAGTTCGAAAAGCTATCTTACTTGCATCATGCTCATACATCCTTATCTGGTTGTAGCCGCTACATCCATCCATGGAGGAGAACATGCCCTGTCCGCTGGTTGCATCTACTAACATGCCGATGTTAGGTAGAGGAGGATCGTTTTGGAGCAACACTGTTCAAGTCTCCGAAATCTATGCAGACCCGATCTATCCATTTTCCTCGTGTCTCCGAACTTCGTTTAACCGACTTGGATCCGGGTATGACATGTAGATGATGGGTGACCAATTTTCATCTAAACCCGACATTTCTTCATATCTCCAAGCGAATATGTCCCGGTACTCTTTGAGAAGTTCCACGAGCTTCGTGCGTTTATCCGTACACAAGGTTGGTGATGGAGATAGGCCTAGGAGATTCCTCAACGATTTCAATCTCATCGGTTATGGAGTTGGTGCCCTCTTGCAGTTTGTTGTGGAGCATCTAGCACTTGTTCTTATGGTTCGTTCTTTGTTGTAGCATTCCATTGGGTGGAGAGACTGGGTAACAGTCTCCCCTGCTAATTGATAGTGGCGGTGTCGGTATACCGTTTCCCTTTCTGGTCACGACTCTCCACAAAAGTTCGTTCCCTCTTAGTGTGAACGTGGGTCGTGGCTTCACAGGATGGAGAAGAATGCTTCGTCAGCAAAGATGCATCGTGGGTTTTAGCCCTCAATGATGCAAGCCGGTCTTCTTCCCCGAATTGACGCCCACGTGGGGAGTGGGACGCAACGAACTTGTCCGATTCTTTCCGCGGAGCTTCTCAGAGTATGTCTTTGGTTTGGTTTCCCTCGAAGTTAGTCATTGTGGTAGGCTTTCATACGACCTTGCACGGGAGAACCTTGGATGTCCCGAGAGTCTTGAGAGTAATCACATTCGAAGATGCTCTGTGTAGATAAGGTCCGTCTTGAACTCTGAATCCTTGATGCGTGCGGTGACATGTAGGGCACGGTCGTGACCTTCCTCTGGTTGATTGCAGCAAAATGTCTCCGCGCGCTGATTCTTCGAGAGGTGGGAAAGTTCTCATAAACTTTCCACTAGAGAAACTGCTTCCCGATCCACCGGCCTCTGGTTCATAGTAAAACTATTGACTTGAGGAGGATCGTTATGAGGATCAGTCCCCAGTGTAGGAGTTTCCATGACAGGACCGCTCATATCTGAAGTCGCTTCTTTGATCAGGTCCATGGAGGTCCGCGCCGCTGAAGTACCTTCTCCGGTGCGTTGAATGCGTTCCTTTTTTGCTCCAGGGGCTGTCGTGGCTCTTGTGGCAATCGATCAGTTAATGTATTAAGAAAAGTGAGTACCTCTTTCTGAGTTGCGGCCATATCCGTTTGAGTCTTAGCAAGAACCTCCTGCTTCTCCATCAAGTCTGCAATGGTAATGGGGATGGTCCTCCTCTCGTCCCTCCGGCTCCTCGTCCTGATGAAGGAGTGGAAGTTGTTGCTCTGGTGACTACCGGAGGTGTTACACTTGAGGAGATGCCGAGATTTGAGGTCGCTCGGCTCAGTGATGGGAGGTGTTACACTTACTGGAATATTTCCTGCTACGCTGGCGCTGATGGTAGAAGTGACGGCTCCACGAGATGTATTGACCACGGTAGCTCCACTGACAGGTACTTCGACACCAGCATTGTTATCCACACTAGCTCCATCAGAATTGATTGCTGATCCAGACCTTAATTCCACCATCTTGAAATGAATTGTTGATTGAATTGATTCTAAGATCTACCCTTTTTGAAATGGATGAAATTGAATCGGATTTCGAAGAAATTGATTTTACAACCGAGAGATTAACCTCCCGCTGTGGTCGCCAATTGTTTATGGGTGAAAACTCTTCCTGCCGGATTTGGTAATTTGGGGTGCGTGGATGAGGAATGAATCTAAACCTTAAACAAATGCACTGCGCGGTGAGTGCTTGTAGATTCGGAAATCAACTGTGCAAGTCCGGCCTAAACCAAGAAATGGCCGTTCCGGACTTGTTTCGGTCACAAAGTGAAGGAGATGGGGTTGATCTTAGGGAGGGAAGCGAAGAAGGTGTTGAGATTGTGAAGGTGTTGGCTTTCTTATGACTTGTAACGAAAGGTGAGCAGGCTTACGATTGATGCAAGCGGTGCTCGGGTGTTTGAATACGTTTTGTATTAACACTTGGTTTCTGTCTCTGTCTGGACTTGTGTTGTTTTTCTCCTTGTTTGGAAAATAGGGAGGAGAACCTATTTATACAAGTCATTTGAGACTTATTCACGTCTCTCGTGGGAAGTGGAGGAAGTGGAGTGATGGAGTAGTGGAGGTGTGTGTTGGTGTTACACGACCAGTCTTGCCCACTTCTCCTGTCATCTCTAACCGTCCATGACTTCCTAACACGTTCTTGTGATGGCGCGTTGCACGCTGCACGCTGTAAACCGCCAGACCAATACCCCGGTATGTATCCCCCCAGTTTGTTACATGATTGATGTACTGGAATGTGTGGATCGTGGGACCCACAAAAGGTAGCATGTAATGCTAAATTGAATAAATTGTGTTATTCGGGAAGTTGATACTTGTGAAGTATCATGCGTATTTTATGCGAGATATCGCATCATGGTGTGGTAAAGTGACGGGTGGTGATCACCATGACGCCTCACTGACCAATTAACTCCTAACCAGGGTTGTATAACCAATCCGGTGAAGTTGGACGGACGAGATGATCTTTGAGACACTCATCTGCGGCCGTTGATGGAATTAGGGTTTTGAAGAGGTGTGCAGACATCATTCTTCAGCTTGGTCGAATCCAAGCTTGGGAGACGATTTTGGCCAGGCCGATCGTACATGCGTGTAGACGGCATGACGGTGCAGGCGCCCATACCCCATTACTTCACGAAAGTATGATCTGGGCCACTCAATTCGTCCGGTGAAGTTGAGTGGTCAAGATCAATTTGTGACAGAAAACTAGTGCCGCAAGAGCTGCATATCACGCCATCTTCAAGCGCGCGTTCCAAGACAACCAATTCTTGGTCGGTCTTGGTCGATCGGTCTAGAGTGTAGGTGGTAGGCTTGTGTTCACGCCTATACACGATCTGTCCCATGAAAACGTGATCTAAGCCACTCAAATCGTCCGGTGAAGTTGAGTGGTCGAGATCAGTTTGCAATTTGGGAAGTGTGACCACGCAAGTTTGGACGTGCGTTTTGGGATAGCCAGGCATGATATGCCTTGGCCGATCAGGTTAGGGGATAGACGGGCCCACGGTGGTTATCTTTGGTATGACCGGACTCGCTTAATCTAACTGGGACCCTCCATTCGTGCTTGGGAGAAGATGGACGCTTGTGATGCTCAAACCCTAATTTTGGGTTTCACTACTGTGCGTCATGCTTCTGTTCGGGGCGCACGGGGGGATGACCAACCAAGGTTGGTCCTGACCGATTGGTCAGGTATGTAGGCGGTCCCACGGTGATTGTGTTGACATGCTCTGGGCCCTTTGAATCTACATCTACGCCCTCCATCTATACCTGCGAAGATGGATGGTTGAGGCTGTTTTGCGACACATGTAATATGCTGCAAACCCTAATTTAGGGTTTTCCGTCCATACGCTCTGGTTTGGACGTTTTGGCAAGCTATGCCAATATTTTGGGGAGGCCGACCATGCGGGGTCCGCGTTGTTTTGGCAGTGAATATTCCATACCTGCTTGGGGGTTATGGAATTGATCTGGGCCATCCAATCATGCTGGTGGAGTTGGATGAACGAGATCATATCCAGACTGATACGGAGAGTCCGGATGCTTAATCGGGATAGTATAACACACCAAGAGTTCTCAATCGGGCTAGTATAACACACCGAGAGTTGCATCCTGTACGGGTATTTCGTACATGCTTTTATTATAATGCTTGGAGGTTCGTGTTGCTCTCCACAGAGCAACACTCGATCATCATGCCGCACCGATAATGAGTACGGGAAATACAAGGCTGCTCATGTATTAATTAATAATGCTATAAATTCACAGGTATATGGGATTGTTGCTACATGCTCCAACTTTGGATGAATTTCGTGTATTTAATTCACGGAATGGGATTGTTGCCACATGCTCCATTCTAGGTGAATTAGTAAAGTGAAGGAGTATCCAACACTTATTAATGGCTTTATCTTTTACAAGATGTTAGCGCATAATTTTCTGGTTTTTACAATTTTAACCTTAAATGAAAATCCACCATCAACATTTTTTCCCTTCATCTTATGAAACTCCTCAGGAAATAATATAAAATTAGGGGAAGTGTCATGGGACCGGGCCACTAGCCGGCCGACCATGCCCTAGCCATGGCCGGTCCCACACCTTGCGACCCCTTATTTTATTATTATTATTATAATTGTTTCCCTCATCTCATGGAAACTCCTTCATTTTAAGGAAACTCCTTCGTTTCAACAAATTCCCTAATTTCATGATGTTTCCTTCACATCATGAAAATAATATAAAATTAGGAAATGTGTCATGGGATCGAGCTCCTTAGCCGGCCGGCATGCCTTAACCATGGCTGGTCCCACACCTTGTAACTCCTTATTTTATTATTATTTCCTTCATCATATGAAGTTTCTCAGTTTGAGCAAAACCGTGATTTCTTCATATTTTCTCAAATGTTGCTCAAACACGCATCAGAAAATATCAAAATTCTCAAGACTGAGGGACGGACACTATAGTGACATGAGCATATTACCTTGGTGACCAAGGTTGGCTCTTTGGCTTGCAAGAGGCCGATCCCACACATTTTCATCATTTGACCTAATTTGTTCAAGTTAGGTTTAAACTTTTCCAAACAACTTGGAATCTCATCAAACGATCGTCAGTCGATCCCATGACCAACCAGGGCCGGTTCAATGACCCCTTGGTCCGTCCCTCATTTCTTCATAATTAGGTTTTATTTCCTAACGCTCAGACGAGCACTATTTTAATAAATGATTAAACCATCATTTAATCATATTTTCACCAACTTGTCTTCAAGAGACTTTGGTATTTTCCTACTCGAGCATTTGGGCGGTACATGGTCGACCCATCATCCCATGTAGCCGGTCCCTCCTTCAGTCCGTGGTTGAGTTTCAATAAATCATCAATTGATCAAAATTAGGGTTTCGAATCCAAGGTTCATAATTCCAGATTCAAACACTAATAATTTTATGTTGATCACGTAATCAACACTTTAATTATTGTATTCGGTCCAGTTGCCAGTATCTTAAATTAATATTTTATTTGGTCCCGCTACCAAATAATTCATCAAACGAGCAACATTTGCTCAGACTAGGAATATTGGTTCAACTATCAATATTCAACAGTTCATCAAATGAGCAATATTTGCTCACCTTAACTATTAACATTCATTCAACAATTATACCTCTGTCTCAACAGATATGTTCAACTCATGAGTTCTAGAATATTCGTAAATCATGTTCGACTTAGCAATACAAAGACTCATCGTCTCTTCAAGTCAACAACTGACTAATTAAATACATGTATGCCTTGCAGAATCCACAATCACGAGACATCAATCGTGTCACATGGGGGATATTAACTAGGGTTTTGGTCTGGTGGCCTACGGCACACGTGTTCATACACGATAAGAATGTGAGCAAGTCGTGCAAACAGTTAGAGGAGTTAGCAAAGTAGTGGGTGGACAATCAACCAAGTCTTCGCACGATGAGAAACTGGTTTTAACACGATTTCCACTTCCCCACTCTTTGACTTCAGCAACTGTCATACTTCATGGGATCAATGTGTTTACAATTCTTACAATATAAATAAGTCTATGAATCATAATTGAAACAACGGACAACAAGAGAACAAGAACTCAGCGTCTGAGCAATTACTCTCAACGGAGAAAATTCAATCAATCGGAACTTATCTTATTTCTTCACGCTGAATACACAACACACCTACAATATTTGATCACCATTGATCTCACACATTTCTCAGCTTCCCTCTTACAGATCGACCCATCCTCTCTTGTGACCAAATTGACTCTGGAACGACCATTATCTTGGTTTAGGCCGGAGTCTTATAGATTAATCTCTCGAATTCAAAGCACTCCCTTTTTGCAGTGCATCTATGTGAGGTTAAGCAGTTTGCTCGGTTCGAGGAACCTCCTCCGCACGGTCGTCTCCTCAATTCCTTAAAAACCAGCAAATCATTTTTCCCCATCTACAATTGTGAGTTAGTTGATGAACATATATATAATTAAATCCTTGAAGTTGCACCGTATACTCTTGTTTGTACATATCCTATTTGATTGGTTGCCATGTTTCATATATTTTGATAAAGGGAATGCATTCTATTGAGCTGTCATCTCACCAAAATTGACATTCCTTGCAGATTTATGGAAGTTGTAAGTGGAAGATAGAAATGAGTAGCTTAGTGATTGCCTTATTTTCTGCATTGGTTGAAGTATAAATTGAATTAAAAAAATGTTTTGTTGAAAATGTTTTGAACGATGTTTATTGTATTCATATGCTTCAAATTCATGTATAAAAGTTTTAATTATGTTTGGTATAAAAGGAAATTAGCAAGATTAAATATACGCATAAGTCTTGTTCCAACCTGTAACGCCTTGAGTTTGGATGTCCATATGGGTTTGACCTAGGTCCGGAACTCGGGGTGTTACAGCTATGCGTGCCTTTTTTCAAGCGCGTGATTTTTCAATCATGGGTTTTTGTTGTTAATGGCTATAATCCTCCGGTTGTTATATAAGGCGATGTAACTGTTCCAAAGGATATCGGTGATTATGATGCTGTCGAGATTCTTGCCGCAAAGCAAAATTCTGATGGTTTGAATGCAATCATCCATGCCATTACCCCAGATCTTCAGTACCATGTGACTACATGCACTAAGTCTAAAGAAGCCTGGGATATCTTAGAAACTGTATTCGAAGGGAATACCTCTGAAAAGGAAGCTAGGCTTGAAAGCCTAAATTCTGATTGGGAAAACCTTCGTATGGCTGATGAATATTCATTTGATGAGTTTAATCACAAAGTTTCTGAAATTGTTAATGCATCTTTTGCATTGGGTAAGACTATTCCTGAAAAGGACATTGTGATAAAAATTCTCAGATCGTTACCAGCCAAATACGATTCTAAGAAGCATGTCATCGTTGAAGGAAATAACCTTGATACGCTTTCCAGAAATACTCTTGTTGGAAAGTTAAAAATACTTGATCTTGATCAGAACACATTCAGAACATCTGCGTTCAATGGTGTGACCTAGTGAATCTTCTAACTTGTCTTGGGTTGATGAATGTTGTTGAAATCATGTTGATTTTAATAAATCACTGATTACACAAAAGATCAAGGATATTGTAAAAAGAAGCAAAAGATGTGAGAAACGTCTCACCTTGGTTAATGCTTCAGATGATTCAATACAAGAAAAATCATCCCAGGTTGTCAACATCATGCATACTTCCGATGTGTGCAATGAATTTTCGGCTCTTGCAGCAGAAAATTCTTCTGACTCAAATTCTGATTCATAGTTTGAGTATGACACTGAGATTTTCGAATTCTTGAATAAGAGTGAAGAAATTCACTAAGAAAACCTCCAACTAAAGGCTTCATTGGAAAAACTTGAATCATCACTTCAGGTGAAAAATCTTGAGATACATTGTCTTAATGATGAATTCACCATGACCCTATCTCTGAAGCAAAAGGAGATTAATACTCTTAACTATGACCTTCAAAGGTTGTCTCTCAAAAATGTTATTCGATTAGAAGTCTTTTGGAAACACAAATGGTTTAGGGTTCAAAAGCAAAACTGTGAGCACAAATAACTCCTTGGTTCCAGCCGGTTTTGGATCAATTGATGATGAATGTTGTGATAAACAGGAGGCAAGTACGCAAGATAATAAATCTTCCTTGATTTGTTCATTTTGGGGAAATGCAAATCATGTTCAATGGAAGTGTTGGAAATTCAAGAGGCACAACAAAAGGATTGTCAAACTTCAAAATGACATGCAAAGAATGAATCTGGCCTTGGGTAATCATCAGGGTATTCCTGAAGACAAGAAAAAAATCTAAAAGAACCAGATTCGGAAGAGGTAAGAAGTTTGTTTATACAACTGTTGATGGAGGTTTTTAGCTTAGGGTTAAAATTATAAAAACTTACATCTGATGTGACACCACTGTGTAAGGAAACGGATCCGTGAGTATCAACCTCTTTACTTGCACATTTATTGAGCAACTCAATATTTTCTCATGAAATTTATCCAGACTGGCGCATGTAGCAACCATCCCAGATGTTCTGTAAATTTCGGCACCTTGCATATATTCACTTAATATAAGTTCCTTTGAATACTTTCTGTGCTATGTTTCCCGGCTGAACCCTTAATGTTGATATGGCATGACAATTTGTGTTCACTCGCAGCAGAGTAGCACGAATTTCCAAGTATCAAGGATATGGTCTTTGCATAAGGTATTCAATCAGAAAGCATCTTTGCTCTCGGCAATGAACTTAAAAGAACTCTGTGTCAACACATAGAATTCAATCAATTATCTTGACTAATTTGCAAAAGTTAGGGTTTTGCGCCTTGCGCAGTATATCAGACCTTGCTTGTCGAAATTAAGCCTAGACAAACTAGGTAATTAATCTGCCATGGATTGGCAGGTGCAAAATATTGCCCAGAATCAGAAAACAAGGAGCTGCAGGATAGGAGAAGCAGCAAAGGGAGGCGTGGCCATGCCTTAGGCCAACCAGCGCCATTGGCCACGCCTCATCCTAAACCAGCCCCATCTCCCTCGACCAATCAGGTTTCTCTAAAGCCGCCACACTCACACCAGAAGTGTAGCCATGCCCATGCTTGGCTGACCCTTCTCCTTCCTACTGACTAATCAGGTCACTTTAAAATGCGCCACGAGCACTAGAGCTGTGGCCGCGCCTTATGTTTGGCCGGCCCCTTTTCTTGACCAATCAAGTCGCTCTAAACTCGCCACCATACATTAAAGGCCAAACGCACCCTGCCATGCCACCATACTAACCGGAAAGCCAAACGCGCCCTGCCGCAACAACATATTAATCGGCATACCAACATGCCACTCTGCCGCAGTAACATGCCAACATGCCAGTCTGCCGCAGTAACATGCCAATGTGCCACAAATGACGCCACTATGTGCTAATCCAATTTCTATTCGTGGCCAATGCCATAACGGACTCCAATTAGGATTTCGTGATCGAAACAAAGACTTTTTAGCCGAAACCCTAATTTTTGATCATAGTCCAGAACATGCCACGAGCCACTTTAGCCTTGTCCATGCCGCAAAACCCTAACTTTGGCCACGACGCCAAATCCTAGACTTGGCCATGCCGCCAAGCCCTAACTTTGGCCACGGCGCCAAATCCTATCCTTGGCCACGCCGCCAAGCCCTAACTTCGGCCACGACGCCAAATCCTAGCCTTGGCCATGCCGCCAAGCTCTAACTTTGGCCACGACGCCAAATCCTAGCCTTGGCCATGCCGCCAAGCCCTAACTTTGGCCACCACGCCAAATCCTAGCCTTGGCCACGACGCCAAGCCCTAACTTTGGCCACGCCGCCAAATCCTAGCCTTGGCCATGCCGCCAAGCCCTAACTTTGGCCACGACGCCAAATCCTAGCCTTGGCCACGTCGCCAAGCCCTAACTTTGGCCACGACGCCAAATCCTGGCCTTGGCCACGCCACCAAGACACTAGCGTGGCCATGCCATAACGCCACAGACGCAGCTATGCCACCATGTCGTAGGCGCATGCCACTACGCCACGGCTATGTCGTTATGCCATTATCAGGCGCCAACACAAGGTAGCCATAATCAACGGCTACCCTTCCTCATGAGATGCGATCTCAGCCATCGAAGTTCGCCACCGAACTAAAAGACTTGTGGCAAGTTTTAGGCGACCGGGCAAGATGAGCCTAATAGCATCACATGCTATTTTCCTATGGCAAGCCTCTTGATTTTAACTTGCCACACGTAGCAAAATGCTACATGTTTTCCACGAAAACACTCGAGACATCAAATATGTCACAAACTGGGGATACTCATCGGTATCGTGCAGTGGTTTACAGCGTACGGCGTGCAATACACCCGTTATAGGAAAGTGTCATAAAGTAGGACAATTAATGGCGGCAAGAAGTAACGGGTGTAAACTGATCCACTTCCTTCATCATGGAAGCATGGGTTTCTGGCGGTTATACGTTACTCCATTCTTCCACCACTCAATCGTTTCCACTTCCTATGAGACCAGTGTACGTTTCAATATGACTTGTATAAGCAGGCTTCACCTATTTCCACCAAACACAAGTTTTTGGTCGGCAACAACATAGTATCCAGAAATCACCAAGAACTGATAGCTTTTCACTCTGCAAGCCAGTTCCACTTTCTGATACAAGTCATAAAACAATCTACATCTTCAGAATTAACCATTTTGGTCTCAACACTTTCTTCGCCTCCCTCCCTAAGACCAACCCTTTCTCCTTCACTTTATGACCGAAGCAAGCCTGGAACAGCCATTTCTTGGTTTAGGCCAGGATTGTACAGATTGATCTCTCGAATCAAAAGTACTCCCATGCAGTGTGTTGTTTAGGGTTTAGATTCGTTCCTCATCCACACACCCAAAATTACCAAAACCAGCATAAACAGTTTTCACCCACAAACAACAACAAACCTTGACAAGTCACTATGTGATAAAAAAAAATATATGAGCATTTGGCTTACTCCATCACTATTTAATACTGGTGACATCTGCATCCTCATCTTTAACTAGAGAAAATGAGGATTGCATCAAGGTTTCTCAAGTTTTATATAATTGTTAATTTCTTATTTTGTTTATGTTAAGAAATATCTTCTTAGTTGAAATAGATATTGGATCATGAGCCGTAAAAGACTTTTTCAAAGTTCTTCTAGGGTTTGGATGTCCATTGGTCTATTTATATTCATTTGTGATCAAAATGCCCTTCACTTCTTTTATCTTGAAAGATATAGTTCACGGCTCCTGTAACTAGAGATACCACAAAAAGAGATGCGCAGTTAAAGCAGTTAATGTATATCTATGTGAAGGAATCAAATCCACAAGGAAGAAGAAGGAGAGATCCACAAATGATGAAGAAGGGGCTTCCTCTAACTGCCTCTTGTCTGTTTATCATTTTGATAATAACTTTAGAGGTATGGTGAAGGATTTCATCAACAAAAGATATGATTTAAAATCTCAAATCATTTCTTCTTTGGAAAAGATAACTCACTATGAACACATGTTGTCTCTAACAAGGAACACCTTTGGTGGACTAAAAATAGAACTTAGTGAGTTAACTGATATTTATGAAGATTTAGAGGAATTTAACGATCCCATAATCAATGGTTTTTTCAATAATGGGAAGGAATTCTTAGTAGATGCCCTGAGAAAGCTCTACGATGTCTAGAAAACTTCTTATGAGAATTTATTCTTGTGTTTTAAGAAGGATAACTAGGGTTTGGAATATCCATGCTAAGTACACATATCTATTGCCAACATTTTTCATCTTGCAATGTTTTCAGATTTATTTATCTAAATTCTGAAGTTTATTTGGAAGATGATTTTGCAGTATTAATCATTATTGGTTTTATATATTGCAAAAATTGTTATGGGATATGTGTGTTTGCGTCCGTGAACTATGAGTGTCCCATATATGTCAAAAGTTAAGCCTATTATGTCACTATGCAAATATTGATGAAAGATAGGATGAACTTTTGATTGCAAAGATTAAGTCTATTAAATGTCTTTATGCAAATATTGATGGAAAATATAATGAATCTATGAATATTCCGCAGTATTGGTCTTTTCCTGATCCACTTCTATGTGAAACTATGGCTCCGTAAGTTCTCTAATGTTGAGCATTTCCGATTAAATTAATCATGGGTTCTCTTGTGGTTAATTTAATTGAGTATTCTGGATACAAATGCATGTTTCAAGTGATTTGTTAATGTCCAAAGAAATCTTTCTTTTCTTGTAAAAGTAAGGTCGCTCTTGTTGTTCTTTCGGGAATGACATTTTATGGGGGAGAGTTCTTAATTGAACTTGTGTTTAATTGCCAAATCTTTGTGGGGAGTGCAGCTGTGGAATATTGTAGGAGTTTTCTTGTATCTTTATTAATATTAACTCCTTGATGAATGCATTTAGTTTCGACTATATGATTGCATCTAAACAAAGTTGACATGTTTTCTTTTGGTCATGCAGTATCTCCATGATAATTTCATTATGATCCCACTAGTTTTCGTACCTTTGCCAATTTATATTGACAAAAATGGGGAGAATTAATGTGTAGTTCACCCTACAAATACATATGGTTTACGGATCATTATGAAAGGGGGAGTGGTTTTCATGTGAGATGAAGTATTGACTAAGGGGGAGTGATACATATCACCATAGTATTGTTGTCAAAGTTGTGATACAATTGGACTTTGATGCTGTGTAATAATACTATGACACTATATAACAATGATTGAGAGCTACTGTTTTCTCATTGTTATAACTACGAATCTTCAACAACTATGATGCTGAGTTGAACACGTTCAGAATCACTGGAGTACTTGGAAGTGACGAAGATTTCGAGTAATGTTGAAGAACCAAGGAAATCAAGCATTTGGATGAGAAACTACAAAGTTTATTTATTTTGTAATCCATATGTATTGATAGTTTTGTCACTAAAATTGACAAAGGGGTAGATTGTTAGAACACTGCTCGGTCGAACTCACAAGCGTTGCTATCTCAAGTTTTTTTGTCAAGTTTAGTTTTCAAAACTATAAGTCTTGATTTCTAGTCTATCTTATAGCTAAGTCTCGAATAAGGATAGTAAGTGTAGTTGAGCTTTAGCTTCTTTCTCTGAATAATTTCCTTCGAATACGATCTGAAGATTATCCCAAGCTTCTTTCGAAGTTTGACATGTTGACACATGATGTTGTAGGTCGCGACTTACATCATGAATAATAGCATTCAAACCATCTGAATTCTTCTTTGCAAGTGCCTTTTCTTTGTTCGAAAACTCTGATAAGCGTTTAAACTCAGTTTCTGAATTTTCTCTCTTTGGTAGAGTATAACCATCGACGAATAATAACCAAGTATTAAAGTCTCGTGATTGAAGAAAAGATCTCATAGAAGATTTCCACCATAGATAGTTTGTTCCGTTAAATCTTGGCGGCACGTTAATTGAAGTCGATTCATGAGAAATTGAGTTCATTCTTATAGGTTGGATCGCACCAAACACAGATTGTTAGATCTTTTCGTGTTTTGCTCACGCTTCGATACCAATTGAAAAGGCGAGGGTACCCAAATATACCTCAAGCTAAAACTTTTCCTACCTATAAGTCCTTTCTCCGAAAGTGATTGTCTAAGGACCGAGTCGAGACAATGCAACTAATCGGTTCACACTTCGTGTGATCGTCTATGGATACGAGATCGAGACAATACAACAACGAAGTATGTTTACTTGATACAAAGGTTCGGACTTAACCAAGCACAATAGGATTGCTTATCAAGTAAATAGGACTTAACGTTTGTGTGATTTACTTTAATTATAATAAAACAATTATAATACGGAAAATAAAAGTAAATGACATAACAAGATTTTGTTAACGAGGAAAGCGCAAAATGCGAATTGAATACTCTCGGGATTGCCGCTACACAAAATTACACCTAACTTTGTATAGTTGAGACCAAGTAACTAACCCTATAGTTCACTTAGTTCGCCCTTTGTATTCCCACGCCTCCGACTTGTGAATAAGTCATGTACTTGGAACAATTCTTTTGGTTCGTATTCCAAACAGTAAAGGAACAACAAATCTGTTTGGTATCAACTCTATTCAACCAAGTGATATGAGTCGGACAAAGGCTCTTCTGTTTATCTTAACATAAACTCCTTCGTCGGGTCCTTAGATCTATATTATGTTCAATCACCCAAAGGTAATCGTTTAATATTAAGCCAATCAATACCTTTAATCACAAGGAAACGTATTGATGTCGATCTACTCAATTAATCAATCCAATCTACCACAAGGATAAACCGATTATTAATTGGATCCTCTATTACTGAAACAAGTATTGTGCACACCAAAGATTATAAAATCCAAGTCATATCTTCAATATCTTCTTTGTCTTCAAATCTTCTTAAATCTTCAATAAAAACCTGCACACAATCACTTGAATCTCTTGTGATCAATCACGCTGAAACAGAGTGCATTAACAATGGATTATCACAAGATCGTCTTTAGAACTAACAATGGTCTAAAGATCCCTGTCGAAACTACGAACTAGTTTGAGTGAATCTTATATCGAAGAGAAGATTTTCAAGAATAAACAAACTAGGTGCAATCAGATTTCAACCACCGTTAGTCGGTCAAATCAATCGAAAACAAAGATAAACTACAATTATCTAGTTTCCCACCAACAGGTCGCGCTAGAGCTTCTCAATCCCAAAGAAGACTTTAAACTGAGCGGCCATAAGAGATTTCTCCAAATTAGGTTACTCTCCTCTCCGAATAGGCGGCTACGCCAGTAACAACAACAAAAGAGTAAATATGTTGTTACGAAGGATTAGTTGCTAGAAAGGCAAACTTCGTGTATTTATAGACAAGGAAGTTTGGACACCAAGGAATTTCAAAATCGAAAATATTCTCAAGATATTCATAAAAGCACAGATTCGGTTTTCATAATTCCCGGAAATACTTGTCCAAAAATAACGATCGAAATCTCTTGGAAAATCTAATTAGTAAATGCACATTACTAATTCTGTAATTTCCCTACAAAACGAAATTAATAACCTTAATTAAAAGATTCTTAACTTACTTATGTTTCGATCCTGGGATTCTCTTCCCTTAGCCGTTAATGAATATCTTTGAACAATTATAGAAATAAACATTCACAGCACGTGTTCAAAGTTTGTCGACATCTTAACTTTGTAAGTTCTCTTTCACACTTACAACATTGAAACCGATTTGCCACACTTCCAAACAAGTTTAGAATTGGTTCATCTGACTTTTAAGAACTATATATGTGATTGATCAAACCAACATTCAATCACAATCATGGGTTTACGGTTCTAACAAAACAAGTTTCGGTTCTACCTCCATGTGAGTACTGTGCATAGTCACACTAGCTTCCCAAAAGTTCGGTTGACTAGGTTCTAGGATCGGTTCCTCACATATATATGGTATCTAACTTATATGTGTTGCACATGTCCATAGGATCGGTTCCCCTTTCTGCTATAAACCTTGCTGCACCCCATACAAGATCGGTTCCCTTTGATGTCTTGCACCCTTACTAGGATTGGTTCCCTTTCCCTTACTAGGATCGGTTCCCTTTCCCTTACAAGGATCGGTTCCTTTCCCTTACAAAGTCGGACATACAAAATCCGATCATACCACGGTGATTACGTAAGATCGGTTTTACTAATAAAAGTTATACCAATACATAAGTCGAGGCCTTTGTGAACAGTTCTACCAAGAACACAACAAGTTGTGAGCGGTTATACTCTATCATACATATTGGTTGTTCATAAGATATGCAATGAATAACAAAACCAATAACACCTGGAAATTTCCTTTTCGGTTCACAAACAAGTTTATGAACTTACTTTCTTAGAACACATGTAAACATTGTTCCCTAGGATGAAATCCTCACCTCATACCCATACATAATCACAATAGCATTCAAATGATTATGGCGATGTCTTATCTACAAAGTTTAATGGTTAAGAAATAAACCTTGTATTGTATTCCTTAATACTATGTATATCTAGAGTTCAAATATGCTTCGCAGTTATGTTTTCAATATGCACGACTTGAAAGATACGTTAGGGAATGAAACAGTTCAAGTCAAATATCACTAACCTCAAGTGGAAGGATGATTGTTGTCGTTCTAGCTCCTTGCTTCTTCACATCTTCTAGTCTTCGCAATACTTGTAATGTCTCATATCCTAATACTTTCAAGCTAACCTATACGAAGTTTAACTCTAGTACATAATCAAGCGGCTCTTAACATGAGTTTTGATTCACTAAAATATGACAACCAAACTTGACATACCAACGCTTGGTGGGTTCAACCGAGCCATGCTCTAACAATCCCCCCCTTTGTCAATTTTAGTGAAAAAACTCTTACATTATATGGATAAACAAATTACAATAATTCATTACAATGCGCTTGATTCCCGATTCAACAGCACAGTGAAACTGCTTACATTCAATCCTTGAAAATGTCATTGTTGACATTATAATAACAAAGCTATTACTCCCCCTAAGGAAGATAGGTAGATATTAAATCCGCACGTCTTTGTTATACCAATCATATGACATGTTACTCCCCCTTAGTCTGTGCTTTCACTCTTTCGTTAGATAAAAACATTCAAGTACCAATGTTCTTTTCCCTAGCGATGCCAATCAATATAAATATCAATGCCAGCATCACATGTTTACTCCATATATTTCTCCCCCTTTTTGTCACAAAAATGACAAAGAAACGAAAAAATAAAAGACAACACGAAAAGAATCTTACAAATCTCAGAATAGACTTGCAAACCTGTAGAGTTTAGCACGAGGGTTCCACACATCATATTCTGATAACCAATATCAAAACTGAAACGACATGTAGTCTTATTTTGATATGTTACCAAGGAAACAATTGTACGAAACAATTTTTCCAATTTAGTTTAACAAACCAAAAACAACTAAGCATATTCGTCCCTTTTCTAAACCGATTGTTCAAAAACAACCGCTTAATTCGATAAGACCAAAATAAAGATAAACTCCATTTTTCTCATCAGGTTCTAATTATCCATAAACTTAGGCCTTTCAATTTTAAACAAGACAAGTACTAGGTTAGTTAACTAGCATTTCTTGTTTAGGAATTCGATTAGACTTGAATAACCGAAACCTTACTTCAATAAGTCTAACTAAGATCATAATTAACTTAGTTTCTTATCCGGAATCGAATTGGACTAAACAACTCATCCCGTACACATATTATTTCGTTAAGCCATAAATAATTCATACAAACCAAAATAAATCAACTTGCATAATTATTCACCTCAACCGGAAGCAATTGAAACAACATAGACATTATAAGCACCGCAATTGCACCGTAATTTTGTAAGCCTAAACGATTGATACCATACAAAATCAAAATAACAATTGTTTTTCTTAACCGGAACCAATTGAATCACACACACACATCAATTGTACTGAAATTTTGTAAGCCTAAACAATTGATACCACACAATAAAGCTAGATAACAATAGTTTTTCTTAATCGGAACCAATTGGAACACTCATCCACACACACATCATGGAATAAATATCAATTGAACCGAAATTTTGTTAAGCAAAAGCAACAAATATATATAATATAAACTTAGGCTTTTCTTAAACAGGAAAACAATTAACTAACAAGATTGTTACCTCAAATTTCACATCCACTTTTCCAATATGATTGCATCTTCGTCTAGGGAGATTGATATCGAAATATCACCACGTTGTCATCCTTATGCGTGAACAAAAGAATAACAACATACCTCAACCTTTACCAGAGAAAGGTTGAAAACCGGTTTTAACAATTGCAAGCACAAGTTGAAAACCGTCGAAACACATATGCTTTTATGCTAAACCAAAACCGATTCAACATATTGTGACTTTTTCACATATTGTTTCTATCAGAACCCCTCATAATCCTTTGATAAAGCCTACCTACTAGGGCTAGAACTTAACCCTGCTAAATCAAAAAGTCACCCAAACCATGAGGGTTCACAATATATGAGATCGAATATTAAGGTAGTAAAACCGAAATCAAACATCCCATAAACATACATAGCAATAAGGTAAAAGCAATTAAGCACAGGCTATGTAAACCAAAAACTATCACAAGAAAAATTACCAATCAAATAATTTTATTCATAATAGACCAATATAATCAATGAAAGAAATCAAAAAAATGATGTCTATTTTTCCTTGCAACCTAGTCCTTCATGTCAGAACTAAATGAAGGTGCATTACTAATTTTCAGCTTTTGAATTTCTTCAAGTAGAAAGCCTTGTTGCTTGACCAGAATCTCTTGCAGATGAGAAATTTTCGTGAAGGATTCTGCAAGAGCATGTAATTCTGTCTTCGATTGAACACAAAAGTGTGTCAATGCCTCAATACACTGATCTTTCTTCAGAGTATTCTCTCTTTCCTTCTTGCTAAGCCAATCCCCCTTTCTGATTTTACCCTTAGTGTCAAGAGATAATCCGAACTTAGATTTAAGATGATCTTTCTGATCTTGCATCTTCTCCCGAGAAACCATTTGATCCAGACCCATAGTTCGGACAAGGAATGATCAAAAGGAGAAGAATCTTTTTATATTTTTCATACTTCCAAAAATATAATATTCCTAAAAATACGAATATATCAAATATCTTCAAATACTAGATATTATTTCCATAATCTACACAAAAGTGCCTTGATTTTTTCTTCTTCCTCACTCAAAATTTGGCACACAAGATGAGGAAAGAATTCTATTACCTATCAAGTGGCATTAGTATGAGATTTTCTCTCATTGTGGAATTTTGAACAACCAGAGTGTCTTGATCTAGTATAGTATGAAAAGATCTCTTTCTATTACCTCGAATCAACAAAGTACCTTGAGATAGACCTAAATTGCAAACGCAACTTTTAGCAATTACTCGTTTTTTAAGACAGCTTTTTGCATCTTGTCTTATTTATCCCTTCACCATTAAATGATTTAATAACATCGGAAGACATGTCCATTCTTAAAATGGGTAAATCAATAGTGGTGGTGGAAGGAATAAGATTGACAACTAATGCAACATCAGCTGTTTCCTCTTCTTCAGAATTATATGAATCGGATGACTCATCTAGAGTTACAGCCAATGCCTTGCTCCCAGTGTATTTCTTAAGATTGGGACTGTCTTTAGCAATATGACCAAACCGTTTACACTTGAAGCATGCGGCTGATATTCATCATCTTCTTCTGATCCTTTTTGTGCAGGGAACTCGATCATGCGGTCGAGAAGATCGATAAGTATCCTTAACGAATCTCTTGTTTCTTTTCTTTAAGAGATCTCGAAACTGTCTAGTAATTAATGACAAATATTTTTCAATCTCATCATCAGAATTTCCTGCAATCTTTTCATTTGAATCATCCAACTGTTTATTCCTTTCCATTGAAGTTTTTGGAAATTTTGCTTTAAAAGCGATTCCTTTACTTTGAATAGAATGTGATTCATGATCAAGGATCTTTAACTTACCAACGACTGTGCTTCGTATGAGAGTTGAAATATCATTTGCTTTTATGATTGCACGCTTCTTAGAATCGTATCTAGATGGCAACGATCTGAGAATCTTACATACTATATCCTTTTCAGAAATAGTCTTTCCTAACGAGAAAGAGGCATTAATTATCTTAGAGAGTTTAATGTGAAACTTCTCAAAAGTGTCGTTGTCATCCATTCGAAGGTTTCCCACTCGGAAGTGAGGGTTTGAAGTCTAGCTTCTTTCTCTGAAGAATTTCCTTCGAATACGATCTGAAGATTATCCCAAGCTTCTTTTGAATTTTGACATGTTGACACATGATGTTGTAGGTCGCGACTTACAACATGAATAATAGCATTCAAACCATCTGAATTATGCTTTGCAAGTGCCTTTTCTTCGTTCGAAAACTCTGATAAGCGTTTAAACTCAGTTTCTGAATTTTCTCTCTTTGGTAGAGTATAACCATCGACGACTAATAGCCAAGTATTAAAGTCTTGTGATTGAAGAAAAGATCTCATAGCAGATTTCCACCATTGATAGTTTGTTCCGTCAAATCTTGGCGGCACATTAATTGAAGTCGATTCATGAGAACTCGAGTTCATTCTTATAGGTTGCATCGCACCAAACGTAGATTGTTAGATCTTTTCGTGTTTGCCTGCTCTGATACCAATTGAAAAGGCGAGGGTACCCAAATATACCTCAAGCTAAAACTTTTCCTACCTATAAGTCCTTTCTCCGAAAGTGGTTATCTATGGACTGAGTCGAGACAATGCAACTAATTGGTTCACACTTCGTGTGATCGTCTATGGATACGAGATCGAGACAATTCAACAATAAAGTATGTTTACTTGATACAAAGGTTCGGACTTAACCAAACACAATAGGATTGCTTATCAAGTAAATAGAAATTAACGTTTGTGTGATTTACTTTAATTATAATAAAATAATTATAATGCGTAAATAAAAGTAAATGACACAGCAAGATTTTGTTAACGAGGAAACCACAAATGCAGAAATACCCCAGGACCTTTCCAGAATTGAATACTCTCAAGATTAAGCTGCTACACAAAATTACACCTAACTTTGTATAGTTGAGACCAAGTAACTAACCCTATAGTCCACTTAGTTCCATCTGTATTCCCACGCCTCCGACTTGTGAATAAGTCACGTACTTGGAACAATTCCTTTAGTTTGTATTCCAAATAGTAAATGAACAACAAATCTGTTTGGTATCAACTCTATTCAACCAAGTGATATGAGTCGGACAAAGGCTCTTCTGTTTATCTTAACATAAACTCCTTCGTCGGGTCCTTAGATCTATCTTATGTTCAATCACCCAAAGGTAATCGTTTAAGATTAAGCCAATCAATACCTTTAATCACAAGGAAACGTATTGATGTCGATCTACTCAATTAATCATTCCAATCTACCACAAGGATAAACCGATTATTAATTAGATCCTCTATTACCGAAACAAGTATTGTGCACACCAAAGATTATAAAACCCAAGTCAGATCTTCAATATCTTTTTTGTCTTCAAATCTTCTTAAATCTTCAATAAAAACCTGCACACAATCACTTGAATCTCTTGTGATCAATCACGCACAGAACGAAGTCTATTAACAATGGATTATCACAAGATCGTCTTTAGAACTAACAACAGTCTAAAGATACCTGTCGAAACTCTGAACTAGTTTGAGTGAATCTTATATCAGAAGAGAAGATTTTCAAGAATAAACAAACTAGGTGCAATCAGATTTCAACCACCGTTAGTCAATCAAATCAATCGAAAACAAAGATAAACTGTAATTATCTAGTTTCCAACCAACGGGTCGCGCTAGAGCTTCTCAATCCCAAAGAAGACTTTAAACTGAGCGGCCATAAGAGATTTCGACTAATTAGGTTACTCTACTCTCCGAATAGGCGGCTACGCCAGTAACAACAACAAAAGAGTAAATCTGTTGTTACGAAGGATTAGTTTGCTAGAAAGGCAAACTTCGTGTATTTATAGACAAGGAAGTTTGGACACCAAGGAATTTCCAAAACCAGAAATATTCTCAAGATATTTATAAAAGCACAGATTTGGTTTTCATAATTCTTGGAAATGCTCTGTCCAAAAATAACGATCGAAATCTCTTGAAAAATCTAATTTGTAAATGCACATTACTAATTCTGTAAGTTCCTTACAAAATGAAATTAATAACCTTAGTTAAAAGATTCTTAACTTACTTATGTTTCGATCCTGGGATTCTCTTCCCTTAGCCGTTAAGGAATATCTTTGAACAATTATAGAAATAAACATTCACAACACGTGTTCAAAGTTTGTCGACATCTTAACTTTGTAAGTTCTCTTTCACACTTACAACCTTGAAACCGATTTGCCACACTTTCAAACAAGTTTAGAATTGGTTCATCTGACTTTCAAGAACTATGTGATTGATCAAACCAACATTCAATCACAATCATGGGTTTACGGTTCTACCAAAACAAGTTTCGGTTCTACCTCCATGTGAGTATTGTGCATAGTCACACTAGCTTCCCAAAAGTTCGGTTGACTAGGTACTAGGATCGGTTCCTCACATACATATGGTATCTAACTTATATGTGTTGCACATGTCCATAGGATCGGTTCCCTTTGTGCTATAAACCTTGCTGCACCCCATACAAGGATCGGTTCCCTTTGATGTACTGCACCCCTTACTAGGATCGGTTCTCTTTCCCTTACAAGGATCGGTTCCCTTTCCCTTACAAGGTCAGATATACAAAATCCGATCATACCACAGGTAGTTACTTAAGATCGGTTTTACTAATAAAAGTTATACCAATACACAAGTCAGGCCTTTGTGAACAGTTCTACCAAGTACATAATTTGTGAGCGGTTATACTCTATCACACGTATTGGTTGTTCATAAGATATGCAATGAATAACAAAACCAATAACACCTGGAAATTTCCTTTTCGGTTCACAAACAAGTTTATGAACTTACTTCCTTAGAACACATGTAAACATTGTTCCCTAGGATGAAATCCTCACCTCATACCCATACATAATCACAATAACATTCAAATGATTATGGCGATGTCTTATCTACAAAGTTTAATGGTTAAGCAATAAACCTCGTATTTTATTCCTTAATACTACGTCTATCTAGAGTTCAAATATGCTTCGCAGTTATGTTTTCAATATGCACGACTTGAAAGATACGTTAGGGAATGAAACAGTTCAAGTCAAATATCACTAACCTCAAGTGGAAGGATGATTGTTGTCGTTGTAGCTCCTTGCTTCTTCACATCTTCAACTCTTCGCAATACTTGTAATGTCTCATATCCTAATACTTTGAAGCTAACCTATACGAAGTTTAACTCTAGTACATAATCAAGCGACTCTTAACATGAGTTTTGATTCACTAAAATATGACAATCAAACTTGACATACCAACGCTTGGTGGGTTCAACCGAGCCATGCTCTAACAAATAGTTTGTGTGAGACAGCTATTCCCGTGTTCCGAGAATGTTTCAATGATTGAATTTGGAGTTTACAACAAATAACCATGATTGGATATAACACAGTATGCGTACTTGTATGCAAACTGTTGCAAGTTATTCCAAGTCCGGGAACCATGGTATGCATACCCGTATGCGAACTGATTAGTTTAGTGGATGTTCGGGAACTAAGTACGCATACCGGTACGCGTACTGGCGTGAGCTTCAAGTTCAGGTACTTAACAGAGTTTGGTGGTATGCGTACACGTTCGCGTACTGGCGAACCCAAACTTAGTCCGGCCACTTAGGTATGCGTACCTGTTCGCATACTTGAGTAGGTTATGTTCTAAAATCGGTTTGTTCATGAACTAATACATTTATATAATAAGGAATGCAATCTTTTGCTAACCGTGGCTATAATGTTCATGAATTGGTTCGAGTGAATCAAAATCGATTTTGCTTCAATTGTGTCTTGTATACTTCTATGAGAATATAAACAATTGAACAACTCTAGAACTAGTTTCATTTGAGTCATTTAACTAGTTATGGTTAAGATGAATATGGTTGATATGAAAGCGTTCATATGGCTAACTTTGGTTAACTATTGTTGAGCCAACAAAGGTGTACATGTTTAAGTACGGTTACCCATATCTAAATGAAGTCACTTTTCATTTGTGTGTTACAAGCTAAGTTCGGATGAAAGATATTAGCTTGAGTCTAATCAGGTTTTCATCTAACGGTAAATATTGAATGCTTTGTTACCAAGGTAACATTGATTACAAACCCTGATTTGAAGACTATATAAGGGAGAACTCTAGCAACTAGGAAACCTAATCCCCACACCTCTTGTGTGATACTAGTTCCAACTAGAGTCGATTCTCCTTTAACCTTAGGTTTTTCTAAAACCCTGCAGGTTAATGACTTGAACACTTCATTAGGATTGTGAAGTCAGACACAACTATTTTCTCTGTAGTTGCTTGTTCTGATCTTGCTGTTTTCTATCGTGATTGAGTACTATCTTCTCTAAGATTGGCTCGAGATTTAATCTCCGGTAGGCAAGATAAAAAATAGTCACAAACATCTTCGTCTCATCGTTTGTGATTCCACAATATCTTGTTTCGCTACCATATGATTAAGATTATTGTGAGGTGATTGATATTTCTAGGCTGTTCTTCGGGAATATAAGTCCGGTAGTGTAAGAAAGTATTAAAATTAATTGTGTGGGATATGAATTACTGAGAGAGCTTTATTTTGTAATACTTTCATCATAGGTGTCCACATCAGCTTTTTGTGGGGCCAAAATGAATGAGAATCAACTATTGAGTTTCAATTATCATCTTGTTGGATATTTTACTATTATGATTGCCTTTTTTTTTCTTCTTCAGATAATAGCAAATGAATATTATACCTCTGTTTTTGGGTATAAATTTTTTAAAACAAAAAGATAAAAGAGTTATAATAGCAAAATATAATATCTTAGTTCCTGGTTGATTACACAGTTAAATTCTTTACAATCACTCATAAAGTGAAGTGTAATATTTAACTATTATCATTGTCTTTTTCTTTTATTATTTTCACATAACAACAAAGTATTATTATACCCTCGTTTTTGGGTGATTGCACACGCAAACTCATACCTCAATTTTTAGGTATAAATTTTTGAAAACAAAGAGTTAAATGAGTCATAATAGCAAAATATTATCTCTCAGTTTCTGGGTGATTGCACAGTTAAATTCTTAACAATCACTAATAATTGAAGTGTAATATTTTACTATTAAGATTGCCTTTTTTTTTCCATATAATAAGAAACTATTATTATACCTCAATTTTCGGGTCGGATGATTACACAATCAATTCTATACTTCAGTTTTTGGGTATAAATTTTTGAAAATGAAAAAAGAAAAGTGACATAATAGCAAAATATACTTTAGTTTCTAGGTGGTTATACAGTTAAATTCTTTACAGTCACCCACAAACTGGGTGATTGCACAATTAAATTCTTTACAATAAATTGAAGTGTATGTTGAAGAATAAACCAAGATACTATGAAGAAGACAGGATGGTGCGCGCCGTTTACGTAATAAATTAATTAATTTTTGTCCACACAATTAAATGGTAATATAATGGCAAGGAGTTCGTTCCCACGAAGAGCATGGAGTTTCTAGTTGTTAAAAGTCACCGAAAGGGGGGTTTTTAGGTTTCAAATCAAAGTAACTAATAAAAGAAAATAATAATAATACTTTGCTGTAAATAATAATAAATAAGATGATTAGGGAATCATTCGCCGTCACTGAACCGAAGCTTGATTAAATACAAATTTATTTCTTGTTTAACTTATATTGTTACCAACCGTAGAATAGCAATAAGCTCTGCTACCCCAATTCCCCTCGCCCTTTGGATACGAAAGCGCTCGACTACCAGATTCTATCCAACCAACCCACCAAGAATAAGCTCTCAAGGTGTAATTTAGTCGAATGCTTTACACTCTGTGAATCAGGTTGATCCTAGCATCAAACGCATAAGCTCGGTCTGCTTACTAGTGTTATCTTTACACACAATTGCTTAACAAAATCCCTCTGTCAGCTCTTGCGATTTACTACTTGTGTAAAGAGTTGATGTGACAATTACACGTATCACACAACCCTAAACTAGTAGAAGAAATATTGATTGGTTAATTTAATTGATCATTTTAAATAAACAATATTCTTAGGCAATAAAAATAATAAAGATAATCAAATATTAAATAAAACTTAAAATAAACATGGTTAAAGAAAATAATGTTTCATTGTTTAGGACTTTGAAATCATCACTAATCAATTAAAAATTTAGTTACTCATAATTAAAAAGTACTGGCACATAAATCAAGAAGAAGGAATTAAAATGAAACTAAAACTCAGAGTAAAAGCCAAGAGCTCTCACTCTGTTTCTCGCTACAAGGGAATGGTAAAATAAGAAGTGTTTTGGTGTCTCGTATTCGACCCCTATTTATACAACAAAATCGCCGCCACATTTCCAAACAAATAGTTGATCAGAAAATAAGAGATGCTGATCCGGTATAACCCGTAATATTTAACCAATGGAGCTCCATTTAAAATTCGTTGGATCTTCAGTGGGACCCGCATGGAGCCACATATATTTCTTTATCACCGTCGATCCATCAAGCTTCGATGCATCGTGATTCATTACATTACCCCTTTCCGACAACTGATAAAACTATCAGATATTACCCAGACTGAATTCTGCTGCCATCCGTGTTTTCCTCCAATAGCTGCTCAAGCCGGACCCACCAACGTCTTCCCATTCCGTTCCTTGTGCAGCGCGTGAAAGTACTATCCCTCCACTGACGTAATCCAACAGTAAACAAAACTCTGTTCCGATCATGGTTAGAACTCTGAATATGTAATGTTAGAGGGTTTCTTCCTCCTGTTTTATGAAAAAAAAAAAAAAAACTGTGTTTTGTTTCTTCACTAATGGGTCCCACATTAATTAATTGATAAAGAAATCAATTGATCACATTTGAATTAATTAATTAAAGAGATAATGCCATGAAACCCATTCCATTTCACACTTCTGTGTAAAGAAAATGCAAGTGGCTGGTCGGTGGTAGTGGGTCTTGCCATGGACGCCCCATATCCATTTCCAGGGTCCGAATAACAACTCTCCATAAAATCTACTTTCATCTCAATTTCTGTTTCCGATTTCATTCTCCGGAGCGTGTGGGAAATGTGTGGTGAACTGGTTGCCCCTTAGTATTTCCTGACCTGTAAATAGCACTTGACCATAACCATTTTGCCCTTTTAGCCTTCCAAATTCTTGTTTTGCTCATAATTTCTTCATACGAACTCAGAATGACTCCGTTCTTTCGCCGTTGACTTCGTATTTTCGTCCTCTTCAACGTGATAGCAAGAACTCCTGGGTTTGAACGAGTTTCCCTTGGTATTTGGCCCCTTCTCCACTTGTAGCTAGCTTCTTTTATTGCACGGTTAAGCACAAATTCACTTCTTTTCAGATGTTCACCTAATAAAACACAAATAAGAGTAAACAAGCGTAATATACAATAATTTGCAAGAAACCCAACAAATACTAGCATGGAATTGACACCAATTATATGTGAAATATGCACTTATCACAGGAGGAATCAACAAGTGTTGTTGATACAGTAGTATGGATCAACTATGAGAGTTGACAGTATGGTTGGATCAACAGGTGCAATTGACATAATGTGTATGGATCAACAAGTATTGTTGACACATAGTACGGTATTTAGAAGTTATCTTGGGTTGCAAGTATTACTGGTTTTAGAGTTTGTTTACGTAAGAATATTAGAAAGAGTCTCTGTTAGAGTTTGATTAAGTTAGGAAAGTGTTTATTACTTGAGAGTCAAGTTTGTAAACATATAAATATGTTGTTAAGCCGTGAGTTATAATTACATCAATTAAGAGAAGTATTGTTTGAGTTTAGTTTTGTCTTCTTTCTGAAGTCTTTGATATCAGATTTACTACATCTGGTATCAGGATCTAGGGCTGTGGGTATGAGTTGTTAAGTTGAAGAAGATGACTAGTTTAAGTTCAATTAAGGTACCTGTGTTTGAAGGTAAAAACTTTGAACACTTGAGGTTGCAGATGGAGAATATTTTCATATACCAAGAGGTATGGGATATCGTGAAACATGGTTATGTAGAACCAGCAGAAGGAGTTGTAGTTGAAGCAGTTGTGCAAACTCTATTAACAGAAAACAGAAAGAAGAATTCTAAAGCTATATACATTCTTCATCAGGGTATTCATGAATCTCTCATGGATAGAGTTATCTACATCAAGGAAGTTAAAAGTGCATGGGATGGATTGATAAGTTACAAGGTCAAGAAGGTTAGGTTACAAACTTTGAAAAGAAAATATGAACTGTTGCAGATGGAGACTACTGAAACAATATCAGAGTTTTTCTCAAAGACACTAAATCTTGTCAATGAGATGAAAGCTAATGGTGATACTATAGAAGATTCAGCTATTGTAGAAAAGATATTAAGAAGCTTGCCAGAGAAGTTTGAATCAAAGGTTATTGCTATAGAGGAATGCAACACAGTTGCAACTATGACTATTGATGAGTTGTTGGGTTCATTACAAGCTTATGAACAAAGATTGCTAGAGAAAGCAGCTGCTGCAAAATAAGTTGAAGAGGCACTTCAGAGTCAAGTTAGCTGGAGAAGCAATCAAGGAAAATCTAATGCTGGAGGTTTTCAAGGAAGATACAATAATGGAGGAAGATCAAATAATGGGAGTTATAGGAAGCCATTAGATAAATCAAGAATACAATGTTATAATTGTGGAGATTTTGGATACATTGCTACTGAGTGTACAAAACCAAGAAAGACAGCTGCTAATAACTACAAAGCAAATTTCAAAAGCTAATATTGCAGAAAGTCAAGAAGAAGAAGCAGAAGAAAAGAAGGATGAAAACATGCTACTTGCATGTCATACAGCAGAAGAACAACCACAACTTAAGTGGTACTTAGATACTGGTTGTAGCAATCATATGTGTGGCAGAAAAGATTTGTTTGATAGAATTAATGAATCTATCAGATCAACAGTAAAGTTTGGCAACAGTTCTACAATTCCAGTTATGGGAAAAGGAAGAATTGGAATTGTTCTTAAGAATGGTTCAAAAGCATATATCATGGATGTGTTTTTTTGTACCAGGTTTACATCAAAACTTGCTGAGTATGGGCCAACTATCTAAAAGAGGATATTCTATGAATATTTACAATGGTCTTTGTTTCATCAGAGATAGAAAAAGAAGGTTGATAGCAAAAGTACAAATGACCAAAAACAAATTATTTCCTTTGAATATTCAACATCAAAAAGAAAGTTGCTACAACAGTAGTGTGCATAATGATTCTTGGTTATGGCATAAGAGAATGGGACATGTGAACTTTAACAGTTTACAAACTTTGGCAAAGAAGGAAATGGTGTCAGGGTTACCTTTCATTGAACTTCCAGAACAAAGATGTGAGAATTGTATCTTTGGAAAGCAGCATAGATATCCTTTCCTAGTTAACAAAGCTAGAAGAGCTGAAAAATAGTTGGAGATCATTCATAGTCACTTGTGTGGTCCTATAGAAGTTACATCACATGGAGGTAATAACTATTTCATAACTTTCATTGATGATTTTAGTAGAAAAGCATGGGTATATTTACTTAAACAAAAGAGTGATGCTTTTCATGCATTTAGATGTTTTAAAGCATATGCTGAGAAACAGATTGGTAAGAGCATTAAGATATTAAGAACTGATAGAGGAAAAGATTATATTGTAGTTGATAATTTCATGGAAGAACATGGGATTCAACATCAGTTAACAGCTAGATATACACCACAACAGAATGGTGTAGCAGAAAGAAAGAATAGAACTATAATGGAGATGACAAGAACTATAAGAAGAACAAAAGATTTGCCAAAGAATTTATGGGGATATGCAGTTCATACAACAGTTTACTTACTCAACAGATGTCTTACAAATAGTTTGAATAATATGACACCAGAAGAAGCTTGGAGAGGTTCAAGACCAAGTGTAAGACATCTGAAATTTTTTTGGTGCATTGCATATGCATATGTACCTAAAGAACTTAGAAAGAAGTTGGATGACAAGAGTGAAAAATGTATTCCTGTTGGTTATAGCTCAGTAACCAAAGGATATAAATTGTTTAATCTAGAGACAGGAAAAGTAATTACAAGTAGAGATGTGATCTTTGATGAAGACTCACAATGGAATTGGAATACTGGGTCAACAAACAATGTTGATCCAAATTCGGGGTCAACAAGGAATGTTGATCCACATACTGGATCAACAAGTAATGTTGATCCACCTACTGCTGTCAGAACAGTTCCAATTGTAGTTGAAGAAGAAGTGTAGATTCAAGACAGTGTTGAAGAACACCATGAAGAAGCAAGAACAGAAGCAGTACCAAAACAAGAAACTACAAGACCAAGAAGAAAATATGTCATACCTGCTAGGTTGAATGATTATGTTTTAACAAGAGATGATGAAGATATTGATGATGATGTGGTGAACTTTGCATTGTTTGGAGATTGTGATCCTGTAGCTTATGAAGAAGCATCTAAAGAACAAGGTTGGATTCAAGCCATGAATGAAGAACTGAAGTCAATTGAGAAGAATGACACATGGGAATTAACAAAACTTCCACCAGGAAAGAAACCTATTGGTGTTAAGTGGGTTTATAAAAAAAAATACAAGTCAAATGGTGAAATAGATAGACTGAAAGCAAGGTTAGTTGCTAAGGGATATAGACAAAGACAAGGAGTAGATTACTCAGAAGTATTTGCACCAGTTGCAATACTTGACACAGTAAGAATGATAATTGCTTTAGCTGCACAGAAGCATTGGAAGATTTTTCAGATGGATGTTAAGTCAGCATTCTTAAATGGAGTTTTGGAAGAAGAAGTTTATGTTGAACAACCAGCAGGTTACATTATGGAGGGGAAGGAGAATAAAGTATACAAGCTAAACAAAGCCCTGTATGGTTTGAAACAAGCACCAAGAGCTTGGTATACAAGAATAGATTCTTATTTCATTAAGAAAGGATTTACAAGATGTCCACATGAGCATACTTTATATTTGAAAGCTAATACTCTTGGCAATTATATTATAGTATGTTTGTATGTAGATGATATTATTTTCACTGGAAACAGTTCTGAGATGATCAATGAATTCATTAAGGATATGGTGAAGGAGTTTGAGATGACAAATCTTGGTTTAATGTCATATTTTCTTGGCATAGAAGTACAACAAACTGAAAGAGGAATTTATATCAATCAACAAAGATATGCAAAAGGTATACTAAAGCGTTTCAAGATGGATAATTGCAATCCAATCTTAACACCAGTAGAGGAGAGATTGAAGTTGACAAGAGAAGGGTTAGGAGAAATTGTGAATTAAACAAACTTTAAAGGTCTTGTTGGATGTCTTAGATATCTTACTGCTACAATACCTGACATTATGTATGCAGTTGGTTTGGTTAGTAGATTTATGGAAGAACCCAGACAATCACATTTACAAGCTGCAAAACGTATTTTGAGATATGTTAGAGGAACAACTAGTTTGGGAATTCTCTATAATTTTTCAAAAGATCCAAAATTAGTTGGGTTTACTGATAGTGATTGGGCTGGTGATACAGAAGGAAGAAAGAGCACACCAAAGTTCTGTTTGATTAGGAACTGGTTTTTCTCTTGGTCATCAAAGAAGCAACAAGTTGTTGCTTTGTCTACAACAGAAGCTGAATATATAGTTGCTAGCAACTGTGCTACACAAGATGGTTGAGAATGATGCTGAAGTCATTGTTTCAAGAACATAAGACACCAACAACAATATTTTGTGATAACAAGTCTACAATTTCACTAGCTAAGAATCCAGTGCTTCATGGAAGAAGTAAGCACATTGATATTAAGTTTCATTACATCAGAGAGCTTGTAAGCAATAAGGAGATAGCTGTGGAGTTTGTTGAGAGTGAAGAGCAAGTGGATGATATTTTCACCAAGTCTTTGAAGTCTAACACTTTCATGTACTTGCGTGGAAAACTGGGAATGATTAGCAAAGAGTATCTTGGTTTAAGGGAGGATGTTGAAGAATAAACCAAGATACTATGAAGAAGACAGGAGGAATCAACAAGTGTTTTTGATACAGTAGTATGAATCAACTATGAGAGTTGACAGTATGGTTGGATCAACAGGTGCAGTTGACATAATGTGTATGGATCAACAAGTATTGTTGACACATAGTACGGTATTTAGAAGTTAGCTTGGGTTGCAAGTATTACTGGTTTTAAAGTTTGTTTACGTAAGAATATTCTAGAAGAGTCTCTGTTAGAGTTTGATTAAGTTAGGAAAGTGTTTATTATTTGAGAGTCAAGTTTGTAAACATATAAATATGTTGTTAAGCCATGAGTTATAATTACATCAATTAAGAGAAGTATTGTTTGAGTTTAGTTTTGTCTTCTTTCTGAAGTCTTTGATATCAGATTTTCTACATTGTAGCATTTTAGTACTATTATCATTGCCTTTTTTACTACTCCCTCCGTTCCATTTTAGATGAGTGTTTAGGGTTATTTTTTTGTTCCACATTACTTGATAGTTTTCATACTTTTCCCACAAAACTACCATCAATACCCTCACATTTTGTCTTGGAACCATAAGTTTATTTTTAAACACACTAATAACAATTAATGTTTGAAGACTTTTATCAAGGGTATGAATAGATTTTTTTTATATCTCTCTCCATTTCTTAATCTGCGTGAAAACTCCAAAAACATCATCTAAAATGGAACGGAGGGAGTATTTTTTATTTTCAGATAACAACAAAGTATTATTATACCTCAGTTTTTGGGTGATCGCAAGTCAAACTCATACCTCATTTTTTGGGTATAAATTTTTGAATATAAAGAGATAAAAGAGTTGTAATAACAAAATATTATATCTGCACAGTCAAATTCTTAACAATCACTCGAAATATGGATCGGTTTTCGGAACACCGAAAATTTTGTTTCAGCTGTTCCTATTTGATTACAAGATAACACACTTTTACAAAAGAACCAGACAGATTAAGAAGGACCCAACAACCTAATCATTGAGTTCATTTTTTTTGGCATACCTCTTGCTCAATTACAGTAAAATAATAAAATTGCATATAGGATATTTCTATTTGAATCTTCCCAACTCTCACTGTCTTCTTTCATTCACAACGTAGATTAATGGACTTCGTTTTCATTCCTTTTTGAACAATTGGTGGAAGAATTTTAGAACTAATTTCT
The DNA here is from genome assembly GCA_023531295.1 of Papaver armeniacum. NCBI lineage: Eukaryota > Viridiplantae > Streptophyta > Magnoliopsida > Ranunculales > Papaveraceae > Papaver > Papaver armeniacum. Next base: position 79,395 of record JAJJWW010018544.1, read on the forward strand.
CTCTTGTTATAATGGACCTAGACTGACTAGCCAGATCTATTGTATCTAGTCAGTACTTATTTGAAGTGATGAACACAGTTTATGCATGTGTATATTGTAGCCATGATGAGGTAATGCTTGCTGGTGACCACTTATATTACATGTGAAGCAACTAGCTAGCTATATGCCTATAAAATGCAACATATTTCCTTCTACTTCTATGTCCTTTATAACTTCTCATACAAAACAGTAGTTAATCAGAAGATTTCATCACCCAGGGTAAAATATGGCCAAAACTACTAATGATAAACCCAATCAACTCATCCTTGACGAAGAAGAAGCCACCGAAGCATCATCAATACATGGCGGTCGTAAACGAGGAGGTTGGATCACCTTTCCCTTTATTACAGGTATATTAATTACAATCTCTCCGCTGTCTATCTTTGCCTATTTTTGTTACAATACTTAACCAGTGAGAGGAAATGAAATATGTATGCAGTGGCTATATTAGCTATACAAGTGGGTTCTTCTGGTTGGTCGGCGAATTTGACCGTGTTTCTAATCGGACAATTCAACTTCATGAGTATTAAGGCTGCTCAAGTCGGCAATATAGTTTCTGGAACTAGTAGTTTCTTGCCTATATTTGGAGCCATCCTCGCAGATTCGTTCTTCGGGAACTTCTCCGTTATAGCTGTTTCTTCATTATTCTCCTTGATGGTTAAATATTTTTTCTTTTTTTGCCTGTATTTGAAAACTGACATGGAATATGTAACTAATATTACTGACATTCCGTTGTTGTTAATCTAACAGGGACTGATATTATTCATGTTCACGGTGACGGTACCTTCCTTAAGGCCTCAACAGTGTGCAGCGAATGCCACCGGCTCTTCAGCAGGAATGTGTGAAGCAGCCTCAACTCTACAGCTTGCGGTCTTATACACATCCATAACACTATCCGCGTTAGGATTAGGCGGATCACGTTTTACAGTTGCAACAATGGGTGCTGACCAATTCGAAAAACCAAAAGATCAAGAATGTTTTTTCAATTGGCATTTCTTCAATTTCTATGTTGGGCTAATAATAGGAGTTGTAGGTATTGTTTATATTCAAGATAATATTGGTTGGGACTGGGGTGTTGGTTTATGTCTTGCTGTTAATATCCTTGGATTAATCACTTTCTTGGTGGGTAAACGTTATTACCGCCAAGTTAAAACACAAGGAAATCCTTACAAAAGCTTAGCTCGTGTTGTTGTGGCAACAATCCTGAAAAGGAACGTATCGATTTCATCTGCATCAGAAACATTTTACCATGGGTGTAGTGATGGTGTATCAGTGAAATCGTTTTCGTCTCCAACTTCCAGCTTCAGGTATGATTTTTCTTTAATAAAAGTTAGCCTTTTGCAAAGAAAAGAAAACGAAAAAAGAAAGTTGGCATCATGGCAATAATTCTTCATAATGATTTTCGGACAAAAATAAATAATTCTTTATAATGATGGATATATTGTTTATATTAAGTAGTGAACTGTACGTTTGCTCCTAAAGTGGACATGCTTTCAGGCAAAGGCATGAAATCAAGAAGAGTGTAACAGAGAAAATTTTGAGTGCCCAAATATAGACAGACATTTTTGGTTGCATTGTGAGACCAGCGTTAGATGCAACATCATGAACTTCAAGATCTGTTCCCACCAACCAACTTGTCTAGTAGGCGGCTGCGCCTGTCGCAATAAAAACGTGGACTAATCACATATTTAGTCAATAATAAGATAAGATTAGTGCTAACTGTTTATCATGTGTGATATGCAGATTTCTTAATCGTGCAGCACTGAAAGTAGACGGCGATACAAATGAAGATGGGTCCATTGCAAAAGAATGGAGACTATGCACCGTACAACAAGTAGAAGATTTCAAAACAGTAATCAGAATTATCCCACTTTGGTTCTCAAGTTTTTTCTTAAGCACACCAATAGGTATTCAAAGCAGTCTAGCAGTGCTTCAAGCTTTAAGAATGGATCGTCACATTGGAACACATAACTTCAAAATCCCAGCTGGTTCTTTCCTGGTTTTCACTCTAGTTGCCACAGCAATATCTCTCACTCTCATCGATCGCTTCCTCGTGCCAACCTATCAGAAGTTTATACGTCGGCCTCTAACACCTCTCCAACGTATAGGTGTCGGACATGTCTTGACTGTCGTTAGCATGGCTGCATCGGCCATCGTGGAACGGAAACGTCTGAGTATTGTTTGGTCCGACCAACTCACATCTTCTACAACTGCGGTAACCATGTCTGCTCTTTGGTTGGTGATACCGTTAACTTTAGTTGGTGTTGGTGATGCTTTCCATTTTCCAGGCCAAGTTGCTTTGTACTATCAAGAGTTTCCGGTTTCATTACACAGTACTTCAACCGCCATGATATCGTTGCTTGTTGCCGTAGGGTTTTATTTGAGTACGGCCATGATTGATCTGGTTCAACGGATTACCGGATGGTTGCCGAATAATATTAATCAAGGAAGACTGGATAATATGTTTTGGTTATTAGTGGTGATTGGAGTAATTAATTTTGGGTACTTCATAGTTTGCTCTCTACTGTATAAGTACCAAAATGTCCATGATCAAAACTCAACCAAGGTTGATGATAAACCAAGACAAGGACAGAACTGAGAAGTTGATCATCATATGTATTGTGTGTCTTGACATAATAAATTAAGAAACTAATTAAATATTTTCTTAATAACATGCACCATGGCTGTCTTGTCACTCTGAATGAGATTAGGATGGCCATGGCATTTTGCTGCTGGATGTATGTGAGTATAGTACTAACAATTTCACTATGTGAAAATAACAATATGATAAAAGTGCAAATTACATTAATTCAGATTCCAAGAAAATGGATTTTGGTTGCAGGTTGAAAGTGAAATGGTCATTTGGGTGGTGGCTGGGCAACTTGTGCAAATCTTTTCTAGGGTGGAAGTTGACCTTACTGTGTTGGGCTAAGTAATGATGACAAGCTTCTTGTGACTGTTGATTGTCAAAGGCAACTTCATTGTCAAGATGCTCTTGGGACCAGACGTCCAGACAAAATATCTCAGCAATGAGAATGTTCACAGGGGCTTCAAGATTTGGCATTTTTAATGTAACGGTTCCTTTCCGTAGGACAGTAGCCAATTTTGCTACTGCTTCCTCTGTTTTATTAATCTCCCCCTTCTAATGACAGTAAGAGAATATCAAACATTACCTTTTATAACCATTAGATTCCCCTTACATTAATTCTTGACCATTAGATCTAAGAATATTTTAAAAAAAACTCGTGTTATAAAAAGATTCCCGTCACAACATTATATATTTACGAAAAATGCCATTTTTATAAAAATAAAGATAAATATTTAAAAACTCCACATCTTCTGAACCGTACGTCGGATTTTTGTGAACTTTATATGTTTGAAAAGCCCTTTCAATTATCTACGCAACTAGCATAAATAACAATGCCAAAATTTTATTTTTCAATTTTTTGTATACTTCTCCAATTTTTTGTATGTTTTCCCTTTAAAAGCTAGACATGGCTTAAGAATGGATTTAAAACTTTTATACCTTCAAACAAAAATGAAAAACTCTATAAGAAAATTGGTTCAAAAGTGCACAAACAACGATCAATTTCGGTTTAAAAATATAACATATGGTGTCAAAGCACCACCAAATTATTTGCAAAGGAGAAAAAAATTGTATCGCCGACGTGCAACGTACGTGCTCACTACTTGTATATTTAATGAATTTAATTGATACATCAAAACATATACAGAACTAGCCCTATGTTGAAACTGCTGAAAATTATCAAAAAATTTAGATGCTCTTCAATATACAGTATGCGAAACCTAATTTCAAAACAGAACAAATTCGTTAACATCGAGTAGAAATATAATGAGATATATACAAATGTACCCCTGTTGAAATACCCGATAGACTTTAAATCTCGAAACATTGTTGAATCTATGCGTAATGGTGAATTTATTGATAAAATTGTGGATGATGCATGGTCATTTTTAGCTGGCAGAGCAAACCCATCAATGGGAATCCATTAGTGGAACCAGGATACTGTCACATGATATGGGTAACCCCCATGAGTTAGAGTATGATTTTGACTCTGACACAAACATGAAATACATGACTAGGACCGTTGAAGATCTAGAAAGGGGCAGAAATGAAAATGTTGTTGTCCATATGGTAGGTGTAAAATACACCGTATTTACTATCTAGTAGTTACGCTTTCTTTGCTATTTTTCTTGTGAATTATGTACTTTACGTGTGTTTTTGAGTTATTAGGTACTCTGGAGTCGCACGGACGAAAAGAAGGAGAAATCACCTAAGCGGAGTAAAAAGGGCACATAGTCATTCATGGGCGAACGCTACCCGGAGTCCAGTCAAGGTTAAGGGACAACTCGATTTGGAGAAGTATTAAAGACATGACAGCTTACGTTAGGGGGCTGCCAAATGGGTGGCCCATATCCAGAAGGTGGGTGTGTTGTTAGCACCTTAATCTTCCTTTACTCTGAATCGAGAGACGAGTTTCTCTCATTCACCTCATTTCACCTGAAATGGAGAGAGTGTTTGGCAGCCATGGAATAGAGAAGAGAGGTCGACAGAGATAAGGGATTTGAGTGATGATGGAGGGGATGTGACTGCTGCTCATGGATTAAGCTCAAGTTCATCTCTCTGCGTTGTGTTGCTCAGGAATTAGAAGTTAGGGTTTATTGAAAAAGAAAAGAGAAATTGTGATGATCAAGGCTGTGAGAGGAGAGATGGTTGTGTAACCACGAGTCAAATTGGGTTTAGTTCATCACCGATGGGACATGGAAGATGTTACAAAGACGAAGAATTTGCTGTGATAGAGAAGAAATTAGGGTTTGATAATCGAGATTGAAGAGTTAGAGAGGATGATTGAGTTTGATTCAGGGATGAGAAGGAGTTCAGGTTAGGGTTCGTCTTTGCAGGATCTGAAAATGAAGAGAAATTGAATGATTTGATTCAAAGACGAAGAAGAAAGAAATAGGGGTTTTAGGATTTCATACGATTCTACAACTGGGTTTGAGTTTAATTGAGATTTGGCAGACAAAGAGACGGAGTTTTGCCGTAACCGTGAGTTTGTGAAGGAATTGAAGGGGTTTCTGCTAATTAGGAAGATGGGTTTGCTATGTGATATGAGTTACAGGGAGATGGAATTGGAGGTGAAATCAGGGTCTGAGGTATGAAGTTGTAGCTGGAGTTTGTGTTGCTCTTTAGCTCAAGACATGAATCCTGGTGATTGACTGGGGAGATGCTGAATTGAATGCTTGAAAATGTTGTGCCACTATGAGAATGAGTTGGTGCTGCTGGTACCAAGCATGGGGTGTTTTTGCAGCTGAAACTACAAACCAGTGGTGGGAAAGCAGAAGTGGCGATGTTGTTTGAGCAGATACAGGAAATGATGTTGATACATTGCAGCTGCAGTTCAATGAGGTGGTCATGGAAGTGAAGGGAAGGAAAGGCACTGGTGGCCTGAGCTGAGCTAAAGAAGCTACAGATAATGGAGTCTTAGGCTTGAGATGGTTACTAGTGATGGCAGGATGATTTGCAGGCTGGATGTTGCAGTAACAGGGAGCTACAAGAATGTGAATGAGGGTTCAGACTTGAGCTCAAGGTTTAATGAGTTGTGGCAATCAATGGAACTGTGGAGCAGCTGTGATGTTGTTGTAATGGACCAGGGTCTCTGGATTGTTTGGCTGATTGTCTGAGCTGAATTGATATGAGATGTATGGATGTCAAGAGCTGACTGATGCTGCAGGTCAAGGTGGAGATGAAGATGTTGATGCTAATATATGGATGAAATGTGTTACAGGCGAGATTTGATGGATGTGTCTGAAATTAGTAGGTTGTGATGTTCTTTAGATGCCTAGGTCACAGGTGGCTCAAGTTGTGCAGGTTAGAATTGAATGTGGTGGTGCTGCTATTGAGGATGGAGCAGCAAAGCAAGGGAAGCTGTATGTGTGAATGGAATGGAGTATGTGCTGTGAGTTCAAAGATGCAAGTGAAAGAATGGTGCAATGTGATGTTGAGCTGAAGCTGAAAAGGAAGAGCAGTGAGCTGCAGGATGGGCTGGAGGCAGTGACAATAAGTGCCAGAAAGGTGCAGGCACTGATCCAATTACATGGCAGTAAGGTTGAGCTGGTGTTGGCCAGTGAAATTGCGCCAGGGAATGGAATGAAGTAGTGTGTGTCTTTGGTAAGGAATGCAATTTAGAATGCTTGCCAGGGAAATGGTGGTGAATGGTTTGCAGGATAGATAGCTAACATGACTGGAATTGCACTGAAGCACAATGATAGTGCATCACAGATTAGGCCTGTGCAATGGCCTAAGCCAAGGTGACTCAGATCCTGACTCAGATGGATCACTGACTCCTGAGCTGACTCATCCTGACTCAATGACCTGACTCTCCCTGACTCGGTGTTTGACCGAGTTAACCCGCCGAGCTGTCTAGTTGACCGATCCGACCCGTTGACCGGTGACCGGGTTGACTTTGCCGGTCACCTGGGACGATTCCGCGACTATTAGGCCAAGTTCCGGCCACAATCCCAGTTTTCCGGCGACCGTTTTTGGGCATAATTTTCTACATAGGTTTTTCTCACATATGGGCTTGGTGGACCACTTGGAGATGGATTTTGAGAAGACCTAATATTGGAAGGAGTATCCTTTATGGAAATAGAGAAACATATAAAAAGAGAAGACTATCAATATCTTTTGAATATCTTGGATATTATTATTCTTTTGGCCTCTACTTTGTTTTCTAGGGTTTAGAACCATGAAGTCTTTTCTCTTTCTTCTTGTTATGAACTCCATGAATATGAGCTAGAGTTTTATTATTGGTTGAAGATGTAGTTGGATTTTGCAACCAAGTTATGATTTTTATGAATTAGTTTTCTCTCAATATTATCGTTTGATTTCTACGGGTTATAATAATTGCATGATTGATGTATTGCAACATGATTGAATGTTTGTTTAGTTAAGTCTAGAATTGATTGAACTCACATCCATATCTATAGCTATTTTAGGGTTTTTCATCAAGCGATAACCTTGAATACGAGTAGCATGATATGATTCTAGGTTGTAGTGATACATCCTTGTAGTCATATGTAGAAATTGACCTTTGTCCGAATTGTTTTGCGCAATGTATTACAATTGCATTGATTAGCCTATTTCGAAACTTAATGCTCCTAGGAATTGAACTTAATTAGCGCAAGGCGTTAGGTTATTCTTTAGGTAGAATTCACATACGCTTTGACCTAATGTGTGTGTGATGAATTAGGAAATTAATAGATTATCTTGCTCTCTTGATTCTCTAGGCTTTTGATGATAGTGAGATTAAATACGAATTCTATTCATATATTCATAAACTTGTTTACAATTGAAGATGAAACCTTTATCCAATATTTCACATCCTTGATTTGCGAGTTTACTTTTTATTGTTTTGCTTTTATTTTATTTTTATTTACACAATCACAAAACCCTCGGTGTTTTATATAGGAAACCATAACAATTTGACAACCTAGACCTCTCTGTGGGATCGATCCTTTCTTGCCCTTGCTTCATTATATATTTTGAGTAGTGAGAAAGTGTAATTATATTTGTGTCGGCTGACAACCGATCAAATTTTGGCGCCGTTGCCGGGGAGGAAGCGGTTGTCACTTGTTTTTGGTTTCTTATTTTTGTTTTTAGTTTTTGTTTTATTTTTCTTATTTTCTGGGTTTTAACCTTGGTTTGAGAATTTTATTTCAGGTGCTTGTTTCTCATGGAAGGAGCATACTACATGAATGACTACGGTTTCAACAACCTCAACAATACGACAACTACCAATTCCATGGGTATAATCAAAACCAATTCATTGGTTATGACCAATATTCCATGGAACCTTATGGTTTTCCTCAACAACCTTATGGCGGGGAACAACCACAAGAATGGGAGGATTCTTATGCTCGTGAACAAAAGGTCTCTAATTTTATAGACAAGGTTTCCAACTTTTTACAAGAGGAATTTCAAAAAGCTAAAGAGACTACAAACGAGCAACTCCAAGAACTTCGCGAAGGTATTGCTAGCTTGCGAAGAGGCATTGATCAATGCAAGGAAAATATGGATAATTCTAATGTGCATATGGTTTGTGATGAATATTTGATTGATGCTAATGTGGAAAAAGGCCAATCCTTGGGCACTTTCGTTGATAATTGTGTAGTTAACTCAACTCTTGATCTTAATAATGATCATTCACCTATTCAAAAGGATGAGTTCGAGATTAGCAACACTAAATTCAGCGAGGACCCATCTTATGTTGACTATGATAGTGACGGTGATTATGATATATTGCTTGAAACAACTCATGGTGACATCTCCGAGGAGTCTTTTTGGGGATCAAGATGAAGACGAAGAGGAATATGTTGACACTTGTGTAGATTACTCAAGCATTGATCTTAATAATGATCAAGAGCCTATTCAAAGGGCGGAGCTTGAGGATGATACATTTTCGAGTGTTCTAAAAAAGTTTCTTATAATAAAATTTGGATCCGCAAAAGAGTATGTGCCTTACAACAAAAAGGAGGAATATGTTGAGAATGAGACCGTTATGACCACTATTGTGGAAGACCCAATTGAGCTTGCATATGATCGTAATGATGATGTTTATGTCGACACTTTGGTTACGGCAGAAACGGACGAAGAATGGTTGCAAGGTTTGATAGAGGACCATGATATAAAAGAGGTGACTAACTCACTTGAGTTTTTCAAGGATGAAGAGGATTCCGTGATAAAAGAGATTGTGCAAGGTTTATCTAACCCTTTGCCTATTGTTTCTTCTCCTTTACCTCTTATTGGTTTGAATGTATGTGCTTCGAGAATATTGTTGAATGACTTTGTTTCTCGATTTCCTCCATTAGAGATACTTGATTCTCACACTATGCAGGTTTTGGAACAAGAAACCGTGGAAGTACCCGACTTCTATATTCTTTATACACTTCCAAGTGTGGACAAGAATAAGTGTGGGGGAAGCTTTTATCGGTTCATAGCTTCACTTTTGCGTTATATTACTAATATTTGTGTGAAGCTAGTGTTTGCAAAACAGGTTCTATGGAAGGATCCCCAACTTTTCAGATTGTTGGTATATGGACGATAACAAAAGAGTCGGGCTGACGACTTTAAACCAAGCGCTAAATGGGAAGCAACCCATAGGTTTTGTATTTTAGTCCCTTGTATTTATTTATTTTTATAGTTTTCATATCATATTTGCATCCCCATGTTTAATTTCATTGAGTCCAGAATCTATCTTAGAAGAGAATTATGACAAATACCTTTTCGTCAGAAAAATTCAGACTGCACGTAGTTCATTCCAGAGACCATAACTGTCAGACCGTTTATCGAAACACTGTGCCCTTTTGACACTTTGTAGAAAACACGTAGATGAACAACTTTTGTGAAATGGAGTTTTTCCAAATTCCTTACCAATTTGTACAGTTTTTGCGTTTTATCTGCTGTTACGTCAGAATTCAAAATTTTCGGTTTTTCACATTGAGGACAATGTGAAGTTTAAGTGTGGGGAGTCTTTTGCATATAGAGTTTTTAGCCTTTTTGAGTCAAAATTTTCAACTTTTTTGTAAATAGTGAATAAAAAAACTCCAACTTGTGGTTAGTTTAGAGTCACATAGTATACATGTCGCTAAGATTACATCGAGAATCTCATAATAGTGACTGAACTTAGAGATGACAGAGAACATGATCGGGTTTCTTACTTGTATGAGAGTTAAAGTTGGATTTAACCATGCCAGTGGAAAATAAGGTGCAGACTGAATTCGGTATTAGAGTGGTAGTCCCCTATAGTGGAGACTACCCATGTTACATAATGTGAGGCACCAACCTTCAATTCTTTTGTACTGTCTAAATTTGTGCTTTTAGAGTGTGTGTCACCGTGCGTAAATTCCGGGCAGAATGGTGAGCTGTCCAACTTCCCACCATAGAAGCACTATTTTGATCTCTTGAGTGCTATTTTTATCAACCATGTTGGTGACATCGAATTGCTAACTTACATACCACTTGTCATCTTGTTCGCAGTTAGCACCATCCACCTTATCTCTCTCTACACCAACAGGTCCATAGAAACACCATCATCATCAACAAGAGGAGCATCACAAATTCGAAGGAAAGTTGAAAATGTTTAAGGTTTACAAGCAACAACGCATTTAATTGAGCAGATTTGATTTTTTATGTACGAGAGCGAATATTATCAAGATGAGATTTCGAGAGGTTTATGATATCAAGACATACAAGTTGTGAAGAATCAAGCGGTAAAGTACTTACACCATGGCCTTTGTATTGTATTTTATTTTTTATTTATTTTTCTCTTGTCTCAAAAAAAAAAAAAATAAAAAAAATTAAAAAACGAAAATTAAAAAAAAAATAGAAAAAAAATGATAAAAAAAAAATGATAAAAAAGAAATATATTTTGGGTTTGTATAGTTCGTTTTTAGTTTTGTATTCTTTCAATAAAGCCAATGGAAAGAAGGAATATCTATAATGAAGTTTCAAGCGACAAGGAATTTGAGGAAAGAATCATATTGTCGAGCTTTTACGATTATCATCAAGAGTTGAAGACCGAAGACGAAGATGAAGACACCGATTGAAGACCGAAGACGTTTCTATGGATGCTGTGAGAGTGGTGCTAGCTGCACGTCGAACGGATACGAGGTAAGTAAGCATATTCCCACCTTTGTTAAATGGTTGATTTCCTTTCGAAGAGATCGTCAGAAAAATGGGTTTTCAAAAATATATAAAAGATGTGGGTTTTCAAAATATTTCGGAGGGTTTTTACCTTCCTACCATTCAACGTGTCGCAGGTTCTCTCTTCATTCCTACTGGACACATGTGTGACCCATAAAGAGCTGTTTATTATTGAGAGAAATATCATAAAACCCTTTCTTGTGAGGCGAGTCGAGACTTTTGATCACTCCGAACCCGAATTTTAGTCGAGAAGGGATGGTTATTTCTCTCTCAACTTTTAAGAATGAGATTGTGTTCATTTATGTGTCTAACTTCTTATGACTAGTGTGCAGAATCTCTATGTCTTCTTAGCGCGTTGGATGCTATTATTTCGGAGAACTAGTAAGTTGGTAAAATAGGTTTTGTGGGTATATCTCTAGTAAACCCTCATGGACTATAACTCGTCCACTAGGGACACCTAGGGGTTTATAGGCTTGTTATTTGTGCTAAAAGTGACCGTAGCCTCGACGACACGGAGTTGTTGTATTTTATTGTTTTGTTTGATTTGCTCGAGGACTAGCAAAGTCTAAGTGTGGGGAATCGATAGGTGTAAAATACACCGTATTTACTATCTAGTAGTTACGCTTTCTTTGCTATTTTTCTTGTGAATTATGTACTTTACGCGTGTTTTTGAGTTATTAGGTACTGGAGTCGCACGGACGAAAAAAGATGGAGAAATCACCTAATCGGAGTAAAAAGGGCACATAGTCATTCATGGGCGAACGCTACCCGAGTCCGATCAAGGTTAAGGGACAACTCGATTTGGATAAGTATTAAAGACATGACGACTTACGTTAGGGGGCTGCCGGATGGGTGGCCCATATCCCGGAAGGTGGGTGTGTTGTTAGCACCTTAATCTTCCTTTACTCTGAATCGAGAGACGAGTTTCTCTCATTCACCTCATTTCACCTGAAATGGAGAGAGTGTTTGGCAGCCATGGAATAGGGAAGAGAGGTCGACAGAGATAAGGGATTTGAGTGATAATGGAGGGGATGTGACTGCTGCTCATGGATTAAGCTCAAGTTCATCTCTGCGTTGTGTTGCTCGGGAATTAGAAGTTAGGGTTTATTGAAAAAGAAAAGAGAAATTGTGATGATCAAGGGTGTGAGAGGAGAGATGGATGTGTAACCACGAGTCAAATTGGGTTTAGTTCATCACCGATGGGACATGGAAGATGTTACAAAGACGAAGAATTTCTTTGTGATAGAGAAGAAATTAGGGTTTGATAATCGAGATTGAAGAGTTAGAGAGGATGATTGAGTTTGATTCAGGGATGAGAAGGAGTTCAGGTTAGGGTTCGCTGGAGGATCTGAAAATGAAGAGAAATTGAATGATTTGATTCAAAGACGAAGAAGAAAGAAATAGGGGTTTTAGGATTTCATACGATTCTACAACTGGGTTTGAGTTTAATTGAGATTTGGCAGACAAAGAGACGGAGTTTTGCCGTAACTAGTGAGTTTGTGAAGGAATTGAAGGGGTTTACGCTAATTAGGAAGATGGGTTTGCTATGTGATATGAGTTACGGGGAGATGGAATTGGAGGTGAAATCGGTCCGAGGTATGAAGTTGTATTTGGAGTTTGTGTTGCTCTTTAGCTCAAGACATGAATCCACAGTGATTGACCTGGGAGATCTTTGAATTGAATGCTTGAAAATGTTGTGCCACTATGAGAATGAGTTGGTGCTGCTGGTACCAAGCATGGGGTGTTTTTGCAGCTGAAACTACAAACCAGTGGTGGGAAAGCAGAAGTGGCGATGTTGTTTGAGCAAATACAGGAAATGATGTTGATACATTGCGAGTTTTGAGTTCAATGAGGTGGTCATGGAAGTGAAGGGAAGGAAAACATTTTGGTGGCCTGAGCTGAGCTAAAGAAGCTATAGATAATGGAGTCTTAGGCTTGAGATGGTTACTAGTGATGGCAGGATGATTTGCAGGCTGGATGTTGCAGTAACAGGGAGCTACAAGAATGTGAATGAGGGTTCAGACTTGAGCTCAAGGTTTAATGAGTTGTGGCAATCAATGGAACTGTGGAGCAGCTGTGATGCTGTTGTAATGGACCAGGGTCTCTGGATTGTTTGGCTGATTGTCTGAGCTGAATTGATATGAGATGTATGGATGTCAAGAGCTGACTGATGCTGCAGGTCAAGGTGGAGATGAAGATGTTGATGCTAATATATGGATGAAATGTGTTACAGGCGAGATTTGATGGATGTGTCTGAAATTAGTAGGTTGTGATGTTCTTTAGATGCCTAGGTCACAGGTGGCTCAAGTTGTGCAGGTTAGAATTGAATGTGGTGGTGCTGCTATTGAGGATGGAGCAGCAAAGCAAGGGAAGCTGTATGTGTGAATGGAATGGAGTATGTGCTGTGAGTTCAAAGATGCAAGTGAAAGAATGGTGCAATGTCTTTGTTGAGAAATTGAAGCCTAAAAGGAAGAGCGGTGAGAGCTGCGAGGATGGGCTGGAGGCGGTGACAATAAGTGCCGAAAGGTGCGGCAGATCAATTACATGGCGGTAAGGTTGAGCTGGTGTTGGCCAGTGAAATTGCGCCAGGGAATGGAATGAAGTAGTGTGTGTGCTGGTAAGGAATGCAATTTAGAATGCTTGCCAGGGAAATGGTGGTGAATGGTTTGCAGGATAGATAGCTAACATGACTGGAATTGCACTGAAGCACAATGATAGTGCATCACAGATTAGGCCTGTGCAATGGCCTAAGCCAAGGTGACTCGAGATCGACTCGGATGGATCAACGACTCTGAGCCGACTCATCCCGACTCAATGACCCGACTCTCCCCGACTCGGTGTTTGCCGAGTTAACCCGCCGTTTGTCTAGTTGACCGATCCGACCCGTTGGCCGGTGGCCAAGGTTGACTTTGCGGTCACAGGACAGATTTCAGCGACTATTAGGCCAAGTTCGGCCACAATCCCGATTTTCCGGTGACCGTTTTGGGCATAATTTTCTACATAGGTTTTTCTCACATATGGGCTTGGTGGACCACTTGGAGATGGATTTTGAGAAGACCTAATATTGGAAGGAGTATCCTTTATGGAAACTAGTAAGGCCACATGTGCGATGCACATGTTTGAATTGAATTCTTTTAACAATACCAAATTTGATAATAATGGAAAAAAAAATCTTAAAATAAAAATTTAATATCCTTGTTTGTGCTCATTACGTAGATAATTTAAAGAGGTTTCCAAATATATTAATTTTGCAAAAATCCGATGTGTATTTTTAAAGATATCTAAGTTTTAATTTTTTTGATCTATTTTTAAAACAATGGCATTCCTGTAAATATATAAATATTAACTAAAAGCTTAGTTAATGGGGGTATTATTGTCATGTGAAAAGGCTTCACCAAACAATTACCTCTTTTCTTTATATTAGTAAGATAGAGAAACATATAAAAAGAGAAGACTATCAATATCTTTTGAATATCTTGGATATTATTATTCTTTTGGCCTCTACTTTGTTTTCTAGGGTTTAGAACCATGAAGTCTTTTCTCTTTCTTCTTGTTATGAACTCCATGAATATGAGCTAGAGTTTTATTATTGGTTGAAGATGTAGTTGGATTTTGCAACCAAGTTATGATTTTTATGAATTAGTTTTCTCTCAATATTATCGTTTGATTTCTACGGGTTATAATAATTGCATGATTGATGTATTGCAACATGATTGAATGTTTGTTTAGTTAAGTCTAGAATTGATTGAACTCACATCCATATCTATAGCTATTTTAGGGTTTTTCATCAAGCGATAACCTTGAATACGAGTATCATGATATGATTCTAGGTTGTAGTGATACATCCTTGTAGTCATATGTAGAAATTGACCTTTGTCCGAATTGTTTGCGCAATGTATTACAATTGCATTGATTAGCCTATTTCTGAAACTTAATGCTCCTAGGAATTGAACTTAATTAGCGCAAGGCGTTAGGTTATTCTTTAGGTAGAATTCACATACGTGACCCTAATGTGTGTGTGATGAATTAGGAAATTAATAGATTATCTTGCTCTCTTGATTCTCTAGGCTTTTGATGATAGTGAGATTAAATACGAATTCTATTCATATATTCATAAACTTGTTTACAATTGAAGATGAAACCTTTATCCAATATTTCACATCCTTGATTTGCGAGTTTACTTTTTATTGTTTTGCTTTTATTTTATTTTTATTTACACAATCACAAAACCCTCGGTGTTTTATATAGGAAACCATAACAATTTGACAACCTAGACCTCTCTGTGGGATCGATCCTTTCTTGCCCTTGCTTCATTATATATTTTGAGTAGTGAGAAAGTGTAATTATATTTGTGTCGGCTGACAACCGATCACCCTAACTCATGTACCCAAACTGAAATACATGCATGTACCTTGTGTGGTAGCTTTGACCTTTCTGTTGAGAGCTTCCCTATTTTTAGGAAATCTGGAACACATCATATTGATGCTCCTATCAGAACCATCCATACTCGCAGACTTGCAATTCAGCATGGAAAAATCACTGTTTCAATGATACTGAAAATGAATTAAATTTTGAAAATAGTGTTTAATCCTACTCATGTAACTGATATTGAATATGATCCTAATCTAGAGGTGACCGAGTCGACTAGAGACATTATGAGATTTTGAATAGGGAATTGCATTCTTGTTATGATGATTATGATGATGATGTGTTAGAAGAGCATGTTTATTGTGAAAATTTTGTTATTGAACCTTCGGGTGCAGAGACAGTAGGCTTCTCAGCTGTGACCTTTATGAATGATGATTCTTTTAATATTCAATCCATAAATACATGTGATACTGATTCTGAATTAGGGCTTGAACAATTGTTCTGTGAAAGTGAGCATGATGCACAACTCTTATATGACTTAAGGAAGGTTGAATTTTCTGTCGACACTAATGTTTTTATGCATTAAAATATATTTGATGTGTCTGATTCCCTGCCTAGGTCACAGTACGATGTTTCTTCTGTTTTTTCTGTGCATGATACTACAATTTTGGATGATGATGATACTGAACTGGGGTTTGATGATTTGTTCAATGACTGTGAGCATGATAAAGCACTACTTGTTTCTGACTGGGAAAAAACTAGACTGCATAGTGATATTTTTGAGCCTAAAAATGAATCTAACTTAGACGCATCTAATTCCATGCTTAAGTCACCATCTGATGGTCTTGCACCCAATTTAGGTTTGGTTTGTCACAAAAAATTTAAACCAACTATTATGAGAGTACCTAGTCTAGGAATGGAATTGTTTGCTTCTCAAGTCCTTTTGGACTATTTTGATGTTAAAGATGATGTTTTTGAGGAACCACAGTTGGAGTTTACTCACGTCTCTCCATCCATCCATGAACAAGCAGATAGTGACCATTTTAGTAATGGTGGAGCTGTCCAAATTTGTAAACCAATAAGAAATCCAGTCTTTAGTAGAAGCCCACTGATTGTCATCCAGTCTATAACCAGTACTGAACCAAACTGCTCCTGCGTAGGCACACTCAGACCAAATATGTAGAGTGGTCTCAGTAGCTTCTTTACATCTTCCACAAATAACTTCTTCTTGAGTCTAGATCCTACTTAACCTTTCCTTAGATGGAACAATATCTTTAACGCACTTCCAGATAAACAATCGTACTCTGGGAATGACATTCATATTCCAAATTTTTCTCCAAATATTGTTACGAGCAGGTTTGTAGAAAGCTTGGCCATAGTGATTCTTCAGACTATAAAGAGCATAATAAATAGTTTATGTTCACAGTGTTGAGGTATCCACATTCTGAGAATTTGCTGAGCAGTGTCAGTATCAAACAGATTATTAATCAGATCAATCTTCCAACTTTTAGTGTCTTCATCAATCAACTCAGATACATATTTGAAGGAAGAAGCATTACTTGCAGAACTGGAAGGATAAGCAGGATAATATTGATGCAGAATCCACTTATCTTGCCATATTAGAATCTGTTTTCCATTACCAACTGATCAACAACTATACCTTCTGACGAAATCAAACTTTGAACTAATACTCTTCCAGGATCAAGTGGAGTCCGCCTTTTTAAGGGCATGAAGAGGATTAGAATTTTTATATTATTTGGATATAAGAGAGCTTACTAGAAGGTTGTCACGTGTAATACAGATTCTCCAAGCTGCTTTTGCCAATAATGCATGGTTAAAACAACGTAGTCTCTAAGGTTAAGACCTCCATCATCGACTGTATTGCACAATCCTGAGAAAGAAGTAAGAAATATGCCCTTTTTGTCTGATTTATTCCACCAGAATCGCAGTTTTATTGAATCCATCTTCTTAATAGTTTGTTCTGGAGTTTTATCTTCCATCCATCCATCAAATGTTGATGTATCTGGCTACTAAAGGAGCTGTAATACCCTGCATTTTTAGTTACGGGTCCGGGTCGGATTTTAAATGAGTTATCTTAGGTTTTTAATTGTTTCTTATTCCTTAGTCTAGGTGGGTTGCTTGAACTAGAAAGTTAGGATTGAAATAGAATACTATAATTAGTTTTAATAACGAGCTGACACGTATGTGAATATTTGTTTCTGAGCTGGTGTGCAGTCCAAGGTTGAAGCTTCCTTGGGGTTCCTTTATCAAGATGGTGGTGATTTTAGGCGGATATTTTAGTCTACAATTGGGAAGATGGCCGTGATACTTACTTTGATGTGACTGGGGTTTCTCCGTTTGCTGGGGGTGGTGTGCAGGCTTTTACTCCTGGCCTTGATTTGGCTAAGGCTGTTGAGCGTAAGCGGATTAAGTACCTTGATGTTTGTAAAGCTAATGGTTTTAATTTTGGTACCCTAGATTTTACTACTCTAGGCGAACTTGGTTTTGAGTCTATTGAGTTTTTGCATAGATTGAAGAACTACATAGTTAGACATGATGCTAATATTCATGTTGGCAATTTTCTTTTTGTTAGAATAGGTTCAGCTATTCAGAAAGGCGTTGGAGCCCAGCTTGTTGCTAGGCTCCCAACTGTTTTCTTGTAAAATGTTTTACTTTATAATAATATAATATTTTTAGTTTTAACAATAAATAAAATTAAGAAAAATTGAAAAGATAAATAAAATAATTAACAAAA
Organism: Papaver armeniacum; assembly: GCA_023531295.1. Taxonomy (NCBI): domain Eukaryota; kingdom Viridiplantae; phylum Streptophyta; class Magnoliopsida; order Ranunculales; family Papaveraceae; genus Papaver; species Papaver armeniacum. The sequence goes on from JAJJWW010018544.1 coordinate 97,280, forward strand.
AAAATAATTGTGAGGTATTATTATTGATATTAGGAGTGATATTAATATTGACATCAATGTATGATTTATAAAAGAATTAGGGAGAAAAGAAAATAAAGAGTTTTAGCCTAAACTAGAGAAAATGATAAGGAGAGGAAGATGAAGCTAGATATTTTCGGAGAAGAAGGATAAAGAATATTTGTAGGAGTTTGTAGCAATTGGGAGGTAGAATGCTAGACCCTTTCTCTTTTGATGTTTTTCTTCATGTATTTTCTTGTATGATTTTGTATTGTTAGGTTTCATAGATTTATGCGCATAACCATACATATTGGATGGATGATCAGGCTTGTTATATTAATAGATAACATGATTAGGTACGTATAGTTAAAATTTGAAGTTAATCCACTGTAAATTCACCGTTGAATGTATGTTGGAAATCGGGTGATAGTTTCTGAATTTCTGGAGAATTACATTTTGCTGTAGTTTTTGATGTTCTTAGGCAGTCGTAGTGATGTTAAAATGATTTGAGGTCTAAACAAAAGTTCTAACAATGTATGATATCTTTCATTGTGCTTTAGAATTTCTCAATTTCAGGTTATTATGAATTTTCCAAGAATTGTTTGGTAATAATATGTAATTTGCCCAGTTTTTAGGATGTCATTATAAATTCAATATCTTTTTATTGAGCCGTTAGTTTAATAGTAAATTTAGATATGTTATACATGATGGTGTCAGGAATGTTCAATAAAATTTTGAGGTAGATCGTACGAAGTTATCACATGAAACTTATTATGTAATATGGTTGCAGTTAGTTTGTTTGATTAAATGCTTGAAAGAAATTCATGTTGTTAAGCCATGTTTGCTTGTGTTGATTGTAAAGCTGATTCATAAAAGGGAATGAGTTCATGTATTTCTGTTAGATGAAATATGGATTCATGCTAACGGCCGATAATGATCCCCAAGGAGATCAAGAATTTGGATTGGAAGCTACACGGTTTATTTATTTTGTAATCCATATGTATTTATAGTTTTTTCTTAGGTCGGTTTTTAAGATGGTTGTGTGTGGCGCCGGACCACGATTTCGCATCCATGATTACCCTATAAGAACCAGAAAGTCCAAAATTAGTTAGGGGTTTAAATTTCTGAAGTTGACTAAAAAAAAAAAAAATTGTCTTTCAAAAATAAAACAAAATATTTAGAGGGAGTTTGGATACCAGGAACAGAAGTCGAAAATAAACAAAAAATTGACTTTTTTATTTCTAGAAGTCGTTCTGAAATTTTATACCTAAACTACTTTTTAGTTTTTTGACTTCTAATAATCGAAAAGTTACTTCTGGATGTATACCCAAACGTACCAAGTTACTTGGTGAATCAAATTAATAGTGATAATCATGTTCCTGGAGAAGTAAAAACACTTTTGATTCTAATTGCAAATCATGCTCTAAGACCCACTTACATCACGTTATAAAAATTATTGTTAGATCCACCGATTGTTAACCCCTATAAAATTTGGTATCCTAGAACCATCAACGTTCATAGTGCGGACTAAAAGCTAAAAAATTTAATATTTTCAGACGAGAAGCCCAACAGGGAGACGAGTAAACTATACTTGGACGGGCATATAATCTGCGTCGGAGAGTACACGTACATTTAGCCTCTCTAAGTTAGGCGTAGGATCAGTCTGATTTTCTTTAGGGCGTATGTTAATTGTTCTACTCACGCCAGGTATTAGGTGGTACATTATATATACTCTCAAACCCATTATACTAACGCCCCACTACATTTGATTATAGTCCGGGTTCGCGACTGCATTTAGTTCCAAACACTAGAAATCCCAGAGTAAAGCTGCTTTGATCCCAACAACTGCGATTGATTCCCAGACCAACCAAACTTGACATGTATGGGCAATGAGCTCAAAGATTTCAAGAAGATACAAATCGTGTACCCAGCGACGCAAAAGACATTGTACAATACTAGTAAGCAGTGGCAAAGCAGGATTTCAAAATTGGGGTTGGGGGTGGTGGAGATTCTTTTTTTTTCCGCAGGATTTCAAAATTGGGGTTGAGTGTGGAGGAGATTCTTGATTTCAAAATTGGGGTTGGGTGTGGAGGAGATTCTTTTTTTTTTTTTTTTTTTTTTCCGGTCGTACCTCAGTCAAAAGGAACCGCAAGGGAATGAATCAGTGGCATAGTCCTTGCATATATAACAAATACAGCATATGTAAAGCGGCTTAGTTGAAATCCTCAACCTACATACAACGAAACCAAAGAGTACCTCCCGTCCGTCCTCTATTGCAAATGGTGTAGTGCCTTGGACCCTTGGTCTCTTGCTTAAAAAATTATGCTAGTTTTTTCTTTTCATCTGTTTACCTATCTTTTCTGCAGTAAGCTTCTCTCATAGGACGGATGAAAGCTTCTCTTTGGTGGACTTGGCATTTCTAATGTGTAATAGGTACTTTTCTGTAGGACAATAGTCATTTTTGCTACGGCTTCCTCTCCTTTATTAGTGAATTTCAATTGACATAGCAAAAATAAAAATAGGACTAGCCCTACGGTCGAAAATGCTGAAAACAATAAAAAATGTAGATGATTTTTAAAATATTATACCAAAAATATTCTAATGGAGTTATTTTACTTCAAATCCTAATTCTCTGTTAGACTGCAACGTCATATGATTTCAGGGCAAATTAAATCATCTAGTGCAGTGAATTACTAAGACTGGGTCCAGTGGAGGTTTATAGGGCATTCACAATGCCAGAAATCATCACAAAAGATGGGGTTTCGCAGCGGAGTTCCACGCAAGCAGGGAACTCAACTGTTAAATCCTATAATGGTTATGCGCAGCAAAAATAGGTTAACTGAAATACCATTATGCGCTTTCCCCAAGTAAGCACAGATTAATAGAGCATTGTTGGAGATTCAATGGTTCTAATACAGAGCGTGCAACCATTATGAGTTGGAGAGCGTAACCATTACCCTTTTTGGTCTAAAAATTGAAAGGCATATTGGCCTTGCGCTTAAGCGCATAGCCACTATATGGTTTGGCCCTTGACACTGAAGGAATCACCACACCTGGTCTCTTCACAGAGCCGAGGTGGCTTCATCTTGTGAAGGGGATGTGAACCTCCCACAAGAGTCAGTCTAAGCATCAAACAAGTATATAATCATATATACCTTGAAAACATACGGTTTTATAATGCTGAGTTTCCCAAATAGTGAATAACTATCAACTATGTTGTAAAAGGCGCCCCGGGCGCTCGCCTAGGCCCTCTAGGCGCCCAGTGGGTGCCCAGGAAAAAAGGCGCCCAAGGCGCCAAGATATGCCTGATTATGTAATTCTCTAATTTTTCCTCGACGCCTTGGGCGATAGGCGCTAGGTTTGGCGCCTCGCCTCGCCTAGCGCCTAATACAACATAGACTATCAATACTAAAATTGGCTTTTGAGATCGGAGTCAAAACAATTCATTAGCAAACTTTTGGCAAGTGTTCCATTTTCAAAGTGACCTGCCACAACTCATTTCATCGAAAGAAAAAAGAAAAAAAAGCCATCGTAACTCATTATAATAGGATGATTAAGATCTGAGTCCTGACATAAGACTACAAAGGTGTATAAAACTATACTCGCACTTTATCCACGCAGAGCATAATCTGGACAACCAACTTGTAACAAGAAACAATGCGACTCCTAATTCGGGTTTCAAGTACACTGACTGCTAAAGTACAATATACCCAATTTCAAAATTCCGCAGATGGAAAAGCAATGAAAGTCATGCCAGATCAATAAATGATTATCAGTTGTATTGCATTGTATAAGATACCTAATTCCAAAGCAGAACCAGCATGTCGATTGCAAGTAGAAATACATGAAACAGACATATATTTCACCATCAATTATTCAACCAACATAAATCCACACCATCATATCAAATTCTTTGATAAACTAGAACATAAAACAAGCAGGTAAACATATTGTAATGAAAAACAAACTCACTTATTCATTTATTCTGGAAGCTTCCCGGATCGAAAGACAGCGAACTTCGAAACCTCAGAATACTTGTAACTAATCCCATTCTCCATCAAAAATGGTTCAAGCAATTTCTTAACACCTTCAGGATCATCACTCTCACATTCAATTTCATAACTAGTACCAAAATCATAAGTAGTCTCATCCAATTCCAATTTCAACCCTTTCCATTCATAAACACCTCTCACATTTCTAAACCCACCTAAACAAACAAACCCTTTCTCCGAATCCCCACTAAAAAACTCATCTTTCACTCTTTTCAAAACCCTAGAACCTTCAATCCCCAAAAGTTTTGATGGCTCAAGAACACAAGCTCTACCAACAACAGGATCAATCTCTACTTCATCTTCTTCAACACGACTAACACCATTAACAAGTACAGCTTTAGCTTTTAATGAAACAACACAGAGAGAATCATCATTGTAGAATCTTAATCTGAGTACAGCTCTTTTTGATGAGAGTTCTGAATTGAGACCATCGAAGAATATGTTTTCTTGGAGATGGGTTTTGATATGAAATGGAGATAGTAGATCTGAGAGTTTCTGATGTGATGTTGAATCAGGAAGCTTAAGCTTTAGTTCGATTTCCATTTGTTAAGATGAAGAAAGACCAATTCGATGGGATTTGGTGGATGGGTCTTTGTTACGATCTAGTTGTTGGTTGAGATATGTAGCTGCGGAGGTACTGCTGGTTGCTGTTGCAGCGGCGGCGGCAGCAGCTGCGGCGGCGAGGGAGCGTTTACGAGCTTCTTCGAGTTCTTCTTTGTCTTCGATTCTGACTTGGATTTTGCTGGGTTTTCTTCTCAGCATTATTGAGAGAGATTCACTCTTTTTTGATTCTTTTCAGATTGTTATCTGTGTGGGTTTATTCTGTTTTCGTGGAGGAAGATTTTAGGGGACTTTAACCAGAGATGTAGACGTTCTGGCACGGGTTGTGAGTCATGGTTACTTACGAGCAGGGCCGCCAAATATAATCAGGCCCTGAAATGGTTACTTAAATTGTTTCCATCTGTTTATATGATATTGCTTTTGTCGGTCCTTCTGGAATCATTCAAGCAAAAATGCACAATTATTGACGCGGACACGACACGAAGTAGACACATACAATAGTAATTACAATAAGAATGATTAGGGTTAATTTTATAGGATCTACACTGCAGAGATCAAGATAAATCTTCAAATAGACGGAAGAACAAAATAGAAAATATTTGAAATTAGCTTTTATAAGTCATGACTAAAAGGAAGTCCAGACACACGAGTAGAACTAAAGGAACTCACACCGGGGTGCCCATATTGTGGTTGCTCATAATGATGACAGGTAATGGGACATGACGATGCCCACCCCTAAAGAGAATCCTTATTCAAGATGAAGTTGGGAAAGCTAGATTTGATGAACGTCGTATCCTCCCATAAAGTATCACCCTCTGCCATATGAGACCATTGAACTTGCATATGTGGAATGTATTGGCAATCCTTGACGATAACTCTGGAATTCAAAACCTTAATTGGTTGAACCTTGAAGAAGCCTTCTTTATCTAAGGTAGGGACAAAGTTTGTGGAATCAGTTGATAACTGCTTAATTTACATGTTTTGAATGTCAATTCCATACTTTTTTAGCTATAATTCTTGCATATTACTTGTTATTATAATTATTTTCTAGTTTATGTGTCATATTAGGTGGATCATCCGAAAATGAGCTAAAAGTGCTTAAATGAGCAAGGAAGTGGAGTCTATCGATGGAGAAGGGCGAAGAACCAAATTCAAACATTCAAATCTAAGAGTTCTTAATACCATCTTGAATAGAACGAGAATACGTAGTGAACGCAAAAAGAATAAGGTCATTCCGACATCGGACGAAGAAGTTATAGGCGAAACAAGATTGAAAGATTTGAAGTTACAGAGAGAAGTTCGGCTGATAACTTCATCCGCTCGAGTCAGCCGAACCTGGAGCTTAAAAGTCAATATTTTCGAGGAGTATACGGGATGATGTTCGGCTCAAAAGTAATCTAATCAAGTGAGCCGAACCTAACACTCGCCCGGAGTGAATTTCACTTGTCAGGTTCGCCCGGGAAAGGTCGGCAAGTTACGAGCCGAACCTGACAACTTCCTGGGACATATTTGGAAGAGAAATTGACTTCTATCTCAAGGAAACACGGTCCCGAAAGGATTATAAAGCCTAACTTTGAGAGTTATATATAAAGAAGACATCCAGAGCCTTAAGAGGGTCTTCTATATCTTTACACCACAATCCATATCTCATATTACATCTTTTACATCAAAACCAAGGGTTTACCCCTTTAGGGTGGAACCCAATCTTCTTGTAGGATGAATTCAATGTCCTAAGCGTGAAGCTTTATTAACTATATAAATTTGTTCGGAGTTTTAATCACATCATCTTTTGTTTTCACTATTTCTAGGGTTTATGATTGATTAATTAGATTGTTTGGAGTGCACGCTAGGTAAATTTATTAAACATTTTATTGCTAGTAAGGGTTAGGATATCCGTGTATTGTTGAATAATCCTTACACAAGTAGAGAACGTGAGACCTCGCGAGGGATTCCGTGGAGCAATCGTGTGTGAAGCAACAATAGTAAGTGGACCTTGCGCTAAGAGTCTAACTCTAGGATCAACCTAAGTTCACATAACTTACATCTTCTGATTGGGTTACACCTTGAGTACGCTACTACTTGGTGGTTCAGTTGGATAGAACTTGATATGTGAGCACTTCAATATCAAGTTATATAAGGAACTTTGGGGATATCACTGCTCTAGTTGCTTTCCTACGGTTGGTGATGAATAATTCTGACGAAGATAGATAAGTATACTATTGAGTCAACGTTTGTAACGGTGAAGGACTCCTTGATCATCCGTTTCATCTATTTCTCTTTTTATTCTTTTTATTTTATTTTAATCAACCAATCCCCCTTTTACTTTATTTTGCTGATTCAAATAACCTATCAATTAAACAAATATTTGTGGGAACAATCCTAACTATCACTATATTACTAGTTAATTATTAAGAAATATCTCGATTAATTTGTTGTGGTTACGACACGCATCATCTGTCTTTGACCAATCTTGTTTTTAAATTGTGATACATGGAATATAGGATGTATCAGCGAAGAAGATGGCAATTGTAGGCGGTAAGAAACAACTCAAGTTCGTTCTAAGACCTTGTAAGGACCAAAAAACTTCGTTGAAAGTTTATGATTCCGCATAGCTAGACAGAAGATTGCCTATATGGTTGTGGACGCAAATACACCCACTCACCAACTTCAAACGATCATTTAATTGTGTTAATGTATATTTGTATGCATGTTGTTTTATATGATGTTGGGAATCAAGGAGATTTTGCCGTAACACCTCTGTCATAACCCCTCATTGGTGCGGATAATCTTCCACCAATACATTGCTGATAGTACCTGCAGGATGTAACCCAAACTGCGGTGGAGGATAGCCGTAGAGATCTTGAAAGGGGGTAATCTTGAGGCTGGTGTGGTAAGAAGTATTAAACCACCAGTCAGCAAGGTACAATCAACAAACCCACTTAACTGGTATGTAACTGCATATACAACGTAAATAAGACTCCAAGCAAGCATTCACACGTTCTGTCTGACCATCCGTATGTGGGTGATAGGTGGTACTCAAAGAGTTGGAAGTACCCACAATCTTGAATAATTCATGCTAAAAACCACTCAAGAAAAATATAACTCTATAAGAAACAATTGTTGCAGGGAGATGACAGTAACTTGATAATAGTATTGATGAAAACTTTGACTACTGACTGAGCTGTATAAGTGTAATTTAGTGCTACAAAGTGAGAATATTTAGTAAACCTATCTACAATAACCAATATCACCTCCTTACCCTCAGATTTTGGTAGCCCCGTGATGAAATCCATACCATATGTTTTCATGCTTGGTCAGGTACTGGTAGTGGCTGTAGTAACCCAGCAGGCAATTGATGTTCGACCATATGCTTTTGGAATATGTCACAGTTCTTGATATAAAGAATTAAATCTCTTTTCAGACCCGACCATCGAAAATAAGATTTTGCCCTCTGATAACTGGCTTGCATCCCTAAATGGCCGCCAATGACATAAGAGTGTACAACTTCAAGGATCTTATGTCGAGCATCACTAGTCATGCCGATATAAATTTTACCCTGCAAGTTGAGAATTTCATTAGTGTAAGTATAGCGATCAGCATTTATACGAGATACAAGAAGTTTAGGAATCCTATCTGTGGCATTTGAATCAGCCTCATAACTAGCTACCACCTCTTCAAGCCATTTGGGGTGAGCTGCTGACAGTGACAAGCATGTAGCACGTGATAAAATATCACCTATAAAATTTTCTGGACCTTTCTTATAGTACAGGGTGTGGTCAAAGCCAAGCAACTTGGTGAGCCATTTTTGTTGGGGCATAGTGTGGAGTTTATGTTCAATAAAGTACTTAATACTTTGATGGTCTGTAAAATTCTTGAAATGAGAATCCAGTAAGTAAGGTCTCCAATTGGTAATGACAAACACAATACTCATGCCAACAAATCCTTCTCATATGTAGATAAATCTTTATACTTGATGCCCAACCTTTTGCTGAAGTAGGCAATTGGTCTGCCTTCTTGCATCAATATTGCTCTAACTCCACAATCACTAGCATCCGTCCCCACTTAAAACTCCTTAGTAAATTCCGGTAAAACAAGATATGGAGCAAAATTAACCACCCTCTTAAGCTGCTCAAAAGTTGATTTTGCTCCAGCAGTCCAAGTAAAACTTGCTTTCTTAAGCAATTCAGTGAGTAGCTGAAAAATTAGTCCATAGCCCTCAATAAATATACGGTAATACCCTGTCAAACCCATAAATCCAAGTAAACCCTTATGAGTAGTTGATGTAGGCCAGTTCACCATACATTTAATTTTGGCAGGTTGTGAATAAAAAAAAAAATCGGACTATTTGATGAACTGTTCCAAATCTGAAAAAATATAGAAAAATTGGGCATCTAACTGTTCTTGATCATGTTCTTCGCGAAAAAAATATTAGTATTTTCTTTTATTGCGATGTTTTTTTTGTGTTCTTGATATTTTACCTCGAACATTAAGATGCATTATCACCACTACTCTAGTCATGAATCTCTTTAATCCATACATCATCCTGATAAAAAAATCAACATGATTAAATTCGCGGTCGTGATCATAGGAACGCTAATAAATCTCTCTAAATCAAAACCAAATCCATTTTTTTGTTTTCATAAAAGAGGTAGAAAACCTCAACCCATTACATCATTAACTCTATCCCTCGCAGGGTAGGGATACAGGAGAACATCTTGGAGTCTTAAGTAATACATCATAGCTGACAGACTGTCTCATATCCAAGTGTTTGTAGTAGCATAAGTATTACAAAAGACCGAAAGACTTGCAGCTTCTCTAATTGCATTTCTGCAGACTAATACAAAAGCTTGAATCTTAAAGTTAATACATGAATTTGGACAGTTTCCAGAGTTTGAACTAATGCTATAACGTCTTTCCTTCGCTTTTGCATACTTTCCCATCAACAACAACAAAGTAGGTTCAGAATCACTTTGACAAAGAAGATTAGGTCCATTTCGGTCTTTGGATTGTTTCCAGAGTTTGAACTAATGCTATAACGTCTTTCCTTCACTTTTACATACTTTTCCATCAACAACAACAAAGTAGGTTCAGAATCACTTTGACAAAGAAGATTATGTCCATTCCAGTCTGCTGCCCATTGAAAAGCAGCTTCAGCTCCTAGCTCTTCTCTGGTAGTGCAGGTTCGAACCCTTTGGCCGAACCAGCCACAGCTTGATTCAAATGATAGGTGATACAGTACTATAACTCAAGCCCATTTGTGGCACATAGTCCTAAGTCCTTTTGTAGCGTACATTGATCAGTCCGAATGGAATTTTAACTGTTTAAATAGAATGATTTTTTGGGCACTACTCAAAAATGGCGGGGGACTACTAAGTGATAAAATATCTACCCTATAATTATAAAGGGTGTCCTAGTGTGGAAATGACTAACATACCCTTAACCTATATATATTTAACCACCTCCTCCATCACCACCACCTATATATATAACCACCTCCTCCCATCACCACCGCCGCTCACCACCACCTACCACCACCGACCATCTCGAGCCACCACCACAGCCACCTCTATATATAACTTAATTTAAATCATTAACAAAACAAAATCAAAATCAAAATTATTACAAACCCATTAATTGTCCTTCGTTTTTGGTTGAAAAAATGAGAAGTAATCATCAAAATGAGTTGAAAATGGAATTTGCAGATAGAAGTTCGGCTAAGAATTATCTGAAAAACTTTGTCGAACTAGCCGAACTCAACTTTAATGGAGGTTTTTCTTTCAGAGAAAAGTTCGGTTACCTCGCAAAAAAAAATTTCCCAGCCGAACTTTTAGTTCGATTACGTCGCAACTTTTTTTCCTTTTTCTCCTAGCCGAACTTTTAGTTCGGTTACGTAGCATTTTTTTTCTCCTAACCGAACTTTTCTCTGAAAACCTAGATATTGAGTTCGGTTTGGTCGATTTTTTTTTCCCAGCCGAACATGTGGTTCGGTTACGTCGCAACTTTTTTTTCTAAGCCGATTTTTTTTCTGAAAGCAAAAACTCCATTAAAGCTGAGTTCGGCTACCCGTGTTTTCAGAACCATTAGCCGAACTACACTTGCAGATGAGTTCGAGTACCTGTTCTTCAGATGTCCTAGCCGAACTCTATTTCCATGGTCGAAATCAGTTTATAAATTTTTCATTTTTTCGAAAGATTTTATCAATTCAAGCAACATTAACTAAATTTGAAGTATATCTAAGTACCCAAAACCCTCATTTCGAAATCAACCATCTTTAAAAAAAAAAAAAAAAAAAAAAAAAAAAAAAAAAAATTCTTCTTTTTTTTTTTTTTTTTGATAAGAAGAGAAGATATATCGAAGAATGAGAGAATTTACAAAAACTTCTACTAGCGGAAGATTAAAAGAAAAAAACATGAAAACAACGAAGCTATATAAAGAGGGCATCCCAATTGTTAAGAACAGAGCTAGAGAAATTTAGATGTACTATATTGCCCACTGCACTTGCCCAAGCTAGAATCATGGACTTTACTTCTATAACCAGATCAGATTCTGTCTTGAAAGTATAGTTCTGCTCGAAGATACGCCTATTACGTTCTGTCCAAATAGTGTAGATGATTGCAGCTGGAATTAGGCCCCAGAGTAAGTTTCCTGCAGTTGAGAAGTGAACTTGGTGCCAGCCAACATCAAGCATCTTCATGTTTCTCGGAATCACCCAAGACCAACCGTCACTTGGTAAAACCGAAGACCAGGCTTTATAAGCTATTTTACAATACATGAAAATGTGGTCTTGTGATTTGAAATCATCACCGCAGAGAACACAAGAGTTATAGATGTCAATACCTTTGATCTACATCATGTCTATTGTGTTTAACTTGTCATGGATTAAACACCACACAAGGAAATTGATCTTAGGTGGTACTGGTTTCTTCCAGACGAAGGAGTGTGGAAAATCATGAACACCAGAATCTGTATCGAGTTTGGAATAAAGTGATTTAACCGTGAAAATTCCCGAGCTGTGTAAAGACCAACGCCTTGTGTCAGGGAGGCTGTCTAGAACCGGAGGGTTGCTACCAATCACTAGCAACAAAGCTGCGTAAGAATTAGCTTCGGAACCCGTGAGATTTCGCTTAAAACTGAAAAGCCAGCTTCCCTCTGTTGAAACCATATTTGCAATCTTTGCATCCTTATCGGTCGATAACTTGTACAGTGAGGGGAAGGTGGAAGCCAGAGAAGTATCACCCCTCTAAATAACGTTCCATAAGGATATTTCTGCACCCGAATGAAAAATTAAAGTGGAGTACACACTTACCAGATGGGTTGTATCAGCTATGGTTTTCCAGCAGGAAACTCCGTGAGCAGTTTTGATCTTATTTGGAATCCAGCAAGAGAAATTGTCACCGTATTTGTCCACTATTATTTTGTACCACAGCCTATTCTTCTCTTGGCCGAACCTCCAACACCATTTTGCGAGCATTGAAAGATTCATCTTCTTCAGATTACAAACTCCTAATCCACCTTTTTCCTTATCGGCAAAAACTAAATCCCAACCTACCAGGTGAGAAATCTTGGAAGCACTATTATACTCCCATAGGAAGTCTCTCATCTTACGTTCTAAAATTTTGATAATGGAAGCCGGTGCCTTAAATAAAGAAAAATAGTAGATAGGGAGTGAACTCAAGATGCATTTCAAAATAGTGAGTTTACCTCCCTTTGAGAGTGATATTTGCCTCCAAACCCAAAGTCTCTCTTCAAACTTAAAAAAACTTCTTCTCAAGAATTATTCTTTTAAAAACAGCCAATTAATTAATCTAACCTCACTAATTAATCATTATACTAACACTAATTAATCATTACACTAACTAATTTAATTACCAAGGGCATGTTTAGTATTAAAAGAAAACTTAGATAAGGGGTGACTCATTATTACTTCTAATATCCACCCAAAAAATGAAGAGTAGTCCCCCACCATTTTTGAGTAGTCCCCAAAAAAACGGTTCTTTAAATATCACTTGAAGCCACTTAACTTCACACCAATGATATAACAAGCACAATTGGATAAGGTTCCCATAATTTTCAGGTTTTCCGTGAAGAAAATCTGCCCGTATGAGTTCCAACCTTTTATAAAAAGTTGTATATTTTTTTTGCTCATGGCAAATTACAGTATATTTTCTTTTATACCGACACAACATTTCGGGTAGAACAAAAGGGTTCTAAGCTTCAACTACTCATAAAACGCAGGCAATACTGAAGTACAATGAAACAGTAACACTGGACTGAACTCAAATAGAACGCCAATAATCCTTCAATGCATGAGACTCGCCCAAGATTATTCACTGCATGAGACTCGCCTAAGATTAACACTAGTAAACCCGCGCATTGATTAAACAGATTTCCTTAATCTAGGCTCAAGATCTTCAAAGTGAAACCGCCACTGAAATGTAAATTTCACAAATCTCAAGATTTATAATTTACCATTCACCGGGAACAAAAGAAAAATAAACGGAAAGAGTTTGGATAATTCACTTAAATTGCTGCTAATCTATCACAAATTGTTACGTGTTGGATTCAACACATTCAAGTTTTAACAACCTAGCTTCATTAAGTTAAAAAACTATCCGCTAATTCCCTAAGATTCCTGCTAACTTAAAGACAAGAGCTGTTCAAAACTCTGAAAAAGGTACCTGCTCTCAAAAATGTCTCCTGTACTTGTCCACGTAAAGAAGCAGAACTATAAATTAGAAAATTTGCTTCTTTGTTCACTTCCAGTTTAATTGCTGACAACATCAAAAGCCTAACCTCCCAACCTATTCCACGGTTTGACAAGAATAAGAAATAGCAAGATTAGGAGCTTGAAAACTTAATGACACAACCTGCTGAAGCCCATGGTGACATTCTTAACTGCGTCATGATTTTCTTATTTAAAGCATCAACATCCTTGGCTGTAAGATTTTTCTTCTTCTTGCGTGGATCCATATAATCTTCCACAGTATATGAAGTTTCCAAATCTACAGTTTGAAGAACTCTTGCATGCTTCAGAACAAATTTAACCATCTCCAGCTCCTTTGGTTGCCCATTGAACTTCTGAATTTCAATTGATTTGAGGCATTCCAAACAACGAGGCACTTTGCTAAATGTCAAAGTGTTCTCGTTAAATCTGCCACTAAACTCGACCTACAACCAATGTTTCAAGTTCAGAAAAATATGACTAAACTCAACAAAGGCAAGAAATCGGGTTTAAAATATGCAACTTCTTCTCTTGTTCAAATTAAAAAGCAATTCCAATGACAAACAGATTTGAGAAGTGTAATATACCTTTTTGATGACTAGTGATTCCAAATTTGGTGAGAACTCTAGAAAGTTGACTAGTGTTTTCATTTGCAGGTAACGGATATCATACACTTCCAAATGGATCAAATTTTCAAAGGTAGGGAAACTTGTAGACAGCACTTTCGCGAGCTTGAGAATCTAATAACAAAGTATACAAAAAAAGATACTAAAGTGAAAACAAATATACATCCTATTGATTGTAAGGTAAATTTGCATTTGGCAACTGTAACGAGAACTGATTCTTCAGTCATCCGTTTGACTTTGTTTGGTTCAAGCTAAGACGGAGGGGTATGAGCAGAACTTAAGGTACAAAAGAGAAAAGGAGAAAACAATAGGTATAGAAAATGAGAGCATAACTATCCGGCTGGCCAAGTTAGAAGCCAAAGTCAAGGTCACTCTCTTGAGAAGTGAGAACCCAAGGTACTAAATATAATGATACAGTCAGCTAAGATTCTAAGGAAGAAACACTAAAAAGTTAGCAAACATACCTCAAAGTAAGCACCTGATATTTTCAAGACCTTTACATTGCAGAGCTTTGTTATGAACTTAGATATAGGACGAAATCTGCTCTCAATTTCGCCATAGTTGTAGTATAAATCTGCATCTTGTAGCAATGGAAAACTATCCACAACAAAATCCTCCACTAGCTTATCACAGAAAGTGAAGGATAAAAGATTTGGTGCATCAATCTTGACCTTGATATAATCCATATTACTCCTCTTACAACCAATTAGCGTAAAGGACCTCAATCTAGGAGCTGAAACACGTATGAAACAAAAAAATCCTGCCAACTACAATCGGTCAAACACAATTCTTCAAGGACTGGACAACTAGAAAAGAGCTTTCCTGCCAATCTCTCATCATCATATATAATATTAGTTAGCCGGAGGATCTTAAGTCTAGGAAGAGAAATTGTTTCCGGAAGATCGAGCCCATCTTGTTCTATAAACTGAAAGTCTAACATGGTTAATGTTTCACAAGTGAAAAGGGAATCAGGAATCATCTTGCCGTTTCTTGGGTATGAGGAACACCCAGAAAAAATGAACTCTTGGACTTCACATTTGATTGCTGTAGTGATCCATGCATTCACCCGCTTATGATCGAAATACCCACTTTCGCAATTGAGACAAAACGCCTTTATATTTAACATATTACGTTGAACCAATACTCGATCCACAAAATCCATGAACTTATTCGTCTCCAAGATAACGGCTTGTTTATCGTAATCTTTATAGCTAGCAAAAATGATTCTAGGAGGTTCCCAGTTGCGAAAATCAAGAACTGGAACTGATACCCAGACATTCTTCCATCTTTTCGACAAAACACTAGTGGAGACAGCACATTTGGTTGGAAGAAATGAGAGTATATGATGGACTAACGGATCAGGCAGTTTACTAATCCTATCCTCTCCCACCACATTCATATTGTTATCGTAGTAGCAGATTCTGCAAAGTAAAGCAAGTTGCAATGTTAATACTGTACAACTATTCATCTTCAAATACTGACTGAAATCAGCAATAATATTTACTATGAAAGTTTAAAATTGACAAGAATTACAAAGCACGAATCCGGACTAATGGATCGGGACGTTTAATAATCATACAAATACTGACAAAAATAGACACTTACTATCACAGCTAAAAAATTTACAATCATGAAACAGATTGAATCCACAGTATAAATCAAATGGCATTCTGCAATCATGAAATTCCCACATTTTCGCATACACACACAAACAAAAAAAAAAAAAAAATTTGTTTGAAAGCCACAGTAATACCCAATCCAGAATACATAGATTTCCTCATCGATTGGTAACAATACTTGTTCAAGAAACCCAATTTTATTTTAATTTGAGACACAGACGTATAAGAATATGAAATCTTTAAAAAAAAAAAAGAATGAGAGATTATACCTCTAGTGTTCTGTGATGTATAGATCTTTCTCAGAGCCTTGTGAGAAAGAAATGAAGAAAGTGATAACGATCTGTAGTATTCTGTACTAGTAAGATCTTCAACTAGGTATTCAAACTTTGAGCCGAGGGTTTTAGGGCTTTATTTCAGAAACTGGGTCCATTTGACTGAATAAAGACACGTGTAAAAAAGGGCTCAGATGAAATGACAAATGTCAAATGCAAGGGAATTACGGGGCTTGGTCAAAATGTTAAAATGCTAGCGACGACTCCAATCTTATTTCTTCAGAGTTTAAAGATATTAGGAAATGAATTTTAAGCAAAACATTACCTGTCCATTTATCGAGCCAGAATGTTATTCTTTGTCTATGACAACAGAGTGATATTCCACCCAAAAATTCTAAACAAACTTTCCCACCACTCTTAAATTTTACCAGTTCTCTCCAGAAAACTCGTTTTTCCATCGAGTGCCTCCAGTTAACAAAGCTTGGATCGTGGCCTTGAGATCTCTAACTGAAATGGAAACTCAAATTCAGTACAGCACCACTTGCTTCCATCACTTGTCTTCCTCCCGCTATCTATCAGGTTGGTGATTTGGGATGAAATACATGCCAAGCTAAATATTAGGATTCAGGGTACGCAGGAGTGCTAGGAAGATGGACAAATTTTTTTTTTTTTTTGATGCAAAAATAATAATATTAATGAGGATTAGTTCATTACATAATAGTCTTGATCGACCCAAACTTGGATTTCATGTGGAAGATCAGACCCATGACTAAAACCAGCTCTCATAACTCTAGCTCTCTTTGCTATTTTATCAGCAACACTGTTTGCTTTCCTCCTAACTGAGACATACCTCCAATACTCTAATGAACTTAACAGAAACTTAATATCAAGAACTAAAGATTGATTCATCCAATGAACAAAATAATTAGGCTCATTGATTGATTTTATTAAATTCTCATTATCAGACTCAAAAATAACCTTCTTCAACTTCATCTTCACTGCAAGTTTAACAGCTTCTTTAAGGGCTTTACATTCCAACTCTTCCACTTCAATGCCATCTTTCATTCCTCCATCAATGTGGAAGCCTTTGACACCAATGCGGTTTACCGCAAAATCCCTTACAATTAGACCCGAGACCACCTTGTAAAGATTCTTTTTTAAAAGATGCATCAATGTTAAATTTTAAGCACTCATTATCTGGAGGAATCCATTTACTATCCTGCAGCAGTATAGGAACATTAATAACTTGCTGAACATTAGAATTAGACAGTTTGATTATATTGTCCAGAGATAAAAGTCTGTTAGGATTGATGTTCTGAAAAACCTTAGAACATCTATCCTTCCAGATAGTCCAAGCTGCAACCATAAGCAAGTTATTTATATCCTGCCTAGTGATATTAGATCCAAAAGTAATATTGGTACCTGCAGAAAACCAAGAGATGACCCAATTCCTGAAAGAACCATGGTGAGATAAAATGGTACCAACATTTATGTTAACAGCTAACCAGATTGATCTAGCATAAGCACACTCCAAAAACAGATGATCACTAGTTTCAACAAGACAATTGCATAGACTGCAATGCACTTCAATCTCAGGTTTGTACCTAGAAAGTTTATCTCTAGTAGGAATGATATCTTTCATACACTTCTAGACAAACAATTTTACTTTATGTGGTAATTTAATCTTCCAAAGAGACTTCCAAACCTGATTAGTAATATGATGTGTACTTACATGCAAATTAGTTCTATCAGTAAGAACATTATAAACACTCTTGACAGAGAACTGACCCTTTCTATCAGGTAACCAAATAATCTTATCATCACCAATATGAGGCACATTCATTTCAAGAATTTTACTAGCATCACTAGGATTAAAAAGATATTGAATCAAAAGAGGATTCCAGTCCCTAGTACCAGTAATAAAAAGCTCAGAGACATGGGTATAAGAAACAGTATTAACTACACCTTCAAAAGGTCTAGGAGGATGGTCCAATCCAATGACCCAACAATCAAGCCAAATATGAGTCTTAGTGCCACACCTTACCAACCAAAAGCTATTCTGTTTTATTATTTCAATGCATCTATAAATACCTCTCCAGATCCAAGAACAATTTTCATTAAGCTTTTGCAAGTGCAATCTCTGAAATACTTAGCACTTAAGATCTGCACCCACAGCTCATCATGATCAGTAACAATTTTCCAAACAAGTTTACAGATAAGAGCAATATTAAACTTTTCTAGATCTCTAAAACCAAGTCCTCCCTGGTCTTTGGACTTGTTTATATTGTCCCAACCTAAGAATTTGATACCTTTGCCAGTTTATGACCCCACCAAAAGTTTCTCTGTAAAGAATCTAGCTGCCCTATAATAGTTGTAGGAATCTTAAAGCAACCCATTTGATAAGTAGGTAAAGAGTTCAAAACAGATTTAATAACGGTGGATCTACGGCTTGGTTGGTGTGATCTTTGACATAGTTTTTGAGTCTAGCTTCAAAAGATTGAGCAATAGGCTCAAAAGATCTTACCTTAGAATGACCAAATAATAAAGGAGCACCTAGATACTTCTCAGAGTCAATCACTAAAGACATATTTAGAGCATTAGCTAAAGCATTACACTCAACAGGACTGAGATTTTTACTGAAGTAAACACAAGACTTGTCAAAATTCAACATTTGTCCAGAAATATTTCCAAAATCCTGAAGAATCTGTAAAATATTATCAATGTGCTGTATATTAGCTTGACCAAAGATAAGAATATCATCAACAAAGAGCAATTGGCCTTAATAATAAAAAATCTTTTAACCACATTAATAATATCCTTACCAACAAGAGACCATTGAGTTTGATATAAACCTGCTTGAAAACCATCAGGACCAGGAGAGCTCCAAGCAGGCATATTCCTAACAACATTCTCAATTTCAATATCATTAGGCACAACATGGAGTAAAGCATTATCAGCATCATTAAGCATACAAGAGATAACATCAAAATTGTCCTCAGATAAAATAGGGTTAGATGTACTAGCAACAGTTCTAAAATGATTAGTAAGAAGATTACTAATGTTCTCTCTGTCCCTGAGCCAGTTACCATCATTATCACAAAGAACAGATATATTATTGGTATGTTTTCTCTTATTCACCATAGTATGAAAGTATCTAGTATTATTATCCATTTCAAGCCCAGTTTTATCTCTAGATTTTTCTTTATAGAATTCAGATTGTATTTTATACCAATTTTCAAGGTCACTAGTGATAGACTTTACTCTAGCATGCTGACTCTCAGAATGGTTCTCATTTTGAGCTGACTTTAAGTCATTTTGCAAGTTATTTATATTCTGTTGTATGTCTCCAAATTCCATTCTATTCCATTGAGATAAGGATAATCTAGCACTGTGTTGTTTTTGTTTCAACTTATAGGCAGGGCTACCTAAAACATCTAAATTCCAAGACTGTTCAAGCTTATCCTTAAAGCTATTATGTCCTATCCAAGTCCTAAAAAACTTATAGGAAGATGGACAATTACTTTCACAGGTTTAAGGGTTTCACGTTCAGCAAACAAGAACCGATCTCAAGAGTCCTAAAGCTTTTGGTATCAATCTAGTTTATCGACAAACAAAACTAAGAACCTAGCCATGCGAAGTTTTCATGGACACCAAGAATTAAGATGATTTTAGTCTCATTCCCACGCTATGCGAAGTTTTCATAGACACCAGGGGGCCTCATAGTTGGTTAGCTTCCCAAGAATCTCACATAGCAAATGAAAATTCATGAAAGGGGAAAATAAAACTGAACCAATATTATATTTGATAAAATGGACTACATTAAACCTGAGGGAGGCCTATTAACTTGGCAACGGCTTCTTTTTTAGGGGTGTCGATTGTGCGAGAGAAACCGCTGTTAGAACTGGCATCTTTGCATTGTATTTCTGGGACCAACGCAATCATCACAGCTCCAGCTGTTGGTACACACCTTCAGCTAGCTATTATCAAATTATTATGAATAAGCAAAAACCAGCGCTTATCTGTAAAAGATAACTCTAAACCATCATCTAACTGCATAAAACAAAAAACAAACAAAACTCTACACGTTATGACTAACAAAGTACGACTTTCACGTTCAAATTTAGTTACATACCATCTCCATCCCAGGAAAAGAGATAATATTTTTTGATATCAATGTGTTTGCTGTTTTGCAAATGCGTTTTCGATATCAATACCGTATAGCAAATAAATATGCACTTTATAATCACTAGTATGTAACCCGTGCTACGCACCGGGTCTGGTGTAAACTGTTGATTTGGTATGGCGGGGCTTTGCTCCGCGCCTGTGGTTCATCTACATTAGAACATCTTTAAAAATGATTGATAGATTATCAGTAACAATCCCTGTACAGTGTATATGGTGAAGCCTAAACTTTTTTTAGAACGCTCTGAATTTGGTTTGCTCATCATCTTCCTCCTTATCCAATTTGGGGAATTATTACTTTATGTACTATTTATTTTAGTAAAGTCCAGTAGCAGTCGATCCTATGGATGAGAACACCAAATCGATTTTGATCCACCTCTTTGAGATATTTAGACTTGTGTTGTCGGGCGTAAATATAATATCCAAATCATTGATTTTATCAATCCTTTCGTTTATTCCATGAGTTTTTTCTTAAATTGTTACAAAAAGGTTTAGCTTAATAACGTAAAACAAACTTTACACACAAATGAAAAGTCCTTGATCTCGATTAGTCAGTTTTTCGTTAGAATCCAAAGATTTCTTTTAATTCCTTATCGTACGTCATCTCTCACTCCTATCATCCTGTGAAATTTCCCCTAAATGTCAAATCTTAATATTTCTACGACCATGAAATTCTAAATTTTCTTTTTAAATTCATGAAATGTTAAACATGTTTTATTTGAATTTTGACATAAAAAATCTACAACATGTACTCTTTTCTCATTCTTATTCATGAATTGTATTATTTCAGCAATCTTCCTCTTTTTCTATAAGTCTCAAATTCTAATACTTTCTTCACTCGTAAAATCTAAATCTAGATCAAAATTATTTTATTTTTTTCACTCATAATATCTAAATCTAAATCAAAAACATGCATGCAAGGGCTATCACTCATTACAACTATAGAATTTTGATTATATTAGGAAAAGCAACAATTTTAGAGTAAACCTACTGGAACGTCCTCCTCTAACTTTTTATGGTTGTACATATATCCATGTACATGTGTTTCCAAGAGTTGATTTACCATGGCATTCAAAAGTTTGGTTGTGCATGTTTTTTTAACAGTTGGGTATGCATGTTTTTCATTGATATAATTATCTCCAAGCACTTGTTTGGTTTCACATTCTAGTCTTGCATCACCCGATTTTGATTGCTTTTAGTGTTGATCTCTAAGGTTCGTAAACTAAATTAGCTACTACTCTTTTCGTACCTAAGTATCTTATTGAATTATATATAAGATTTGTGATATCATATGTAATATAAGATGGGTATTGGGTCTGAACTAAGAATATCATAATAATGTTAACTATAAGGGTCGCATCCATGATGAAGGTCCGAGTAATAATTGGTCATTTAGAAGTAAAAAATTTAGCATTATAGTATCCGATAATAAAATAATATGTTCCAAAAGTAGAGTGACCAAAAATAAATATTCACGCTATCTAACCTCAATTAATACGTAAATCCTTATCTATCTCAACCAATGGTGGCATGTCAAGATCCCTCTACATAATATAGTCCATTTCACCATCACGTTCATCCAGCTCGACCAAAGTTGACATGTCATCGTACTTTCTTTTGTTTACCAGATCTTTCTTAGTAGGTGTCTGGAGTTGTTCTATGTCAGGAAAAAATACTCTCACCAGCTATTTGGTTTTTGTAGAGACCTTCTCCTGGTCATCTGTATCGAAATAATGATTGTTCTCCAACTGTATTTGTATCCTGCAAAATATATATTTTTATTATTTATGTCCAATTCAGTTTTATTGAATTCGACATAATGGCATGTCTGAAATAATGTTGGCACATAGTTGACTTTTCATTTTTGTTCAAGAGATATGTTTCTTTCCAAAGCATTATCATAGTGAAATATGTCATGTGCAGTTAAACTGTGATAGAGTAAGTTTCTTTCATCAAGCACATGAATCTAACGATCATTGTTTTCCTTATCGCGGCTAATATTTCTACAACACAGTCTTCCCTGTTTTTCTGCAAAAGAAAATCATTCCTTATGAGTTTTTTTTTATTATATAACTTGTATGTGTCATTCCCTGTCTATTCAAGATATAAAAGTTACCTTTATATCCACCGTTGGCAATTCCATCATTTTCGTTACTCTAATGTCATCCATAACCATTTAAGCCATTCGTCCCATTGATGTGATTACGCCACTGTTGACGATGTCACTTAGTATTAGTTGGAGAATATAACTGTCACAAAGTATGCATTAGTTTTGCATTAGTTTTTTTATTTTTATAGATGAACTTTCATCGCTCAATATTTCTACTTATTACCGTGGCATTGGTGCATCTATTTTGATCCAACATGTATTGCACCATAGTTTTCCTTCCATGTAAACACTGTTTTCTCTGCAGCCTGGACATGCCATGTAGTACCACGAAGATCCTGATTCAAATCCAATAATTGTTTCTTTAATGCTAAAAGTTGTGCACTACAACACATTTGATTCATTCATAAGATATTATTTTGCAGTGAAATATAATCTAAATTGCATTACTTTTCAAATCTTACCATTATTTTTCTTTTGCTTTGTTTGGAATTCCTGAAATAATAAGTTCCTCCACTGGTGCATATTTCTTGTGGACAACGCGTCAGTGTTACTTCATTATTACACATTAAGTTGATTAATTCAAACATGTCTGTATCATAACTTACATTTTCTTATAAATTTCCAATTCGAGATTCATGTATATTCTTGTAGATTTACTGGACTGCAGATAGATATCTCATGTGATCATTCTCACTTGTTATTTTCAACGTTAATCTCAATTCAAAAATTCAATTTAAGTTTAATTTGATTTGAATGTTATACATACCTTGAAACTGCTCAGTAGTTGTTGAAGTTATTATTACTATTCGACTAACCTCATCATTTTCAACATAGAATCACATAATTGGGTGGTCTTATTATCCCATATAGTTACCTTTATCAAAATTCCATTGTGGCTTTGTATTAGAACATCACGGGCGAGTGCATCGGTTTCGTTTTTTCTACGTTCCATCTGACTTTTCGAACGACCCCTTAGTATCCCAACAATATCTATAAAAAATAGTAAAAAATAACTATTCATTTTAGATATTCTTATCATATCTATACAATTTTGTGCTATAGGTGTTAAACAATAATTTTTATCATTTGGTATTACCTATTAGATCTGTTGTTTTTTTTTGTCTTTTATCTAAGTGCGGTAAAATCTGATATCGCAAATTTGTATCTTAGTATTTGTTGATCCTTTTCATCCAGTAGAACTCTTCATGTCTGGTTGTGGGTTTGAAAACTAAAACCGCATGTGGATATGAATGATCGATCAATTTGGGGAGTAAAAATATCCAGATTGGATATATTCATATTACCTCCATTAGTTTCAGCTGCAATTGCATTTGATGAGCTACATTTCTTCCTTCCTAATTTTTAAAAAACGTTGCAAACCTTTAGAAGATTTTTTCCTTCCTGACTATATGATGCTTCAATTATCTGTTCAACAGAGCTTGGAGCTATAAAATCATGGCCATCATGGTACATCCGCATCACTTAGAGTATCAGTAGGATCAGGGACGGGCCTAGCAAGGGGCTAACCCGGGCTATAGCCCGTCCCTAAATTTGTCCCAGAAAAAATTTACTACAGAAATTTTTTTAAAATTTTTTTTTAGCCCTTGTAGTAGTGCATATTTAATCTTCAGCCCGCCCTAATAAAATTATTTTTATCCCCCTATAGTTCTACATATTTAATTTTCAGCCCACCTAAGATATAATTAAGAGCTAAGTCTTATTAAAAACAAAAAGAAATTATACTCTTCAACACAATTATCTCCCATTTTACTCCTACAAACTATAAAAAAAATTCCGTTATCGCATTTTGTTATTAAACTTTTTCCTTTTATTTTTAATTGTGCATCCATTTAGTGTTCTGTAGGTGGATTTCATTAGCCATTAGCTACGCGTTTCGTTCCAAAAAAAAAAAATGGCGCGGCCTTCGGCTGCTTTAAAAATCCTGGCGTCTTTAGGGGCGACCCCGAAAGAATTAGGGGCGACACAAAAGACAAAATAGGATGAAAATACTTGTATGCCCCTTCATAATCGGTAGTTTAGTTAGCTACCGATTGCAAAATCTCATTTTTGGGACAACTCTATATTCGGTAGTTATATGAACTATTTTGACTACCGATTATAGGCTCAACCAAATTAGAAAAATAGAGGATTTTTGCAAAATCTCATTTTGGGGCAACTATATATTCGGAAGTCAGGATACCTTCATTTATTACCGATTATAGGCTCAACCAATGCAGTTGAAAAAGCTCGGTGCGGGCATGAATACAATGCCGGTACGCTATACAGGGGGTCTGGGGGGGTCCGGGGGCTACTCTATATTCGGTAGTTATATGAACTATCTTGACTACCGAATATGGTTGGATATTTGCAAAGAGAGCCACTGTATAATCGGAAGTCATGATAACTCTTCCTTTCTTACCGATTATAGGCTCAACCAAAATTCCAAAAAAAAGGATTTTTGCAAAATCTGATTTTGGGGCTACTCTATATTCGGTAGTTATATGAACTATTTTGACTACCGAATATGGTTGGATGTTTGCAAAGAGAGCAAGGATAATCGGAAGTTAGGATAACTTCATTTACTACCGATTATAGGCTCAACCAAAATTTCAAAAAAAAAAGGATTTTTGCAAAATCTGAATTTGGGGCTACTCTATATTCGGTAGTTATATGAACTATTTTGACTACCGATTATGGTAGAATATTTGTAAAGAGAGCCATTGTATAATCGGAAGTCATGATAACTCTTCCTTTCTTACCGATTATAGGCTCAACCAAAATTCAAAAAAAAAAGGATTTTCGCAAAATCTCATTTTGGGGCTACTCTATATTCGGGAGTTAAATAACCTAAATTCCCTACCGATTATGGTAGGATATTTGCCAAAGGTCTACTTTAATCGGGAGTCAAGATAACTATTTTGACTACCGATTATAGGATAGTCAAAATTCAAAAGATAAAGGATTTTACTTTATATTCGGAAGTTATACAAACCAAATTTACTCCCGATTGTTGATTAACTACCGATTGTATAGTTATCTACCGATTGTAAAGGGTAGTTTGGGATTAAAAAAAAATGCCACGAAAATAACCTACCGATTGTGAAATAACCTACCGATTATGACAGTTTTTGTCGTTTTGTGTCGCCCCTAATTCTTTTGGGGTCGCCCCTAAAGACCCCAGGTTAAAAATCATTGCCATTTTAGCCCTACCCAAGAAAAAATCTTGGGTCCATCCCTGAGTAGGATAAAGAATGTACCCGTCCAATTTATGTACAACTTTCTCCTCCTCCCGCCAACAAACCAAACAATACACTTGCGTCAACATATATATGTTCACTGTACCAACAGTGCATCAATCATCATGCGTTGCGTGTTTATGCAACTGTTAACATTTCGTCAAATCAAAATCTAATTAAGTAAATTACCTCAAGAATGTATCTTTAACACCAACCATGGCCCTAACTTCAATGCCCACACTCGTACCAACTTAATACCCCACTAAATTGCAGTTTTGTGTGTTAATTAATGTCACTGAAGAAAATGCAAAACGTAGTTGGGGCGCATAACCTACAACTGTGTGTTGTAAGTCTATATTGTTAAATGTCAAGCACGTGCAATTTAATGTTTATGTTTGTCAACTTTGCGCAAAAGCTCTTTAAGATTTGGGTGCTCTTATCTTGTATACCCGTATACTGGATAAGAGCAATTAATGACACACTTTTTATCTGGGTTTTAGGGATTATGCATTGGATTAATACTAATAGAATTAATTGTATTAACCACCGATATTTTTCCGTAATTACCCTTTAATAAAATAAGAGTTCAGGAGGTGTTTTATATCTCTAATTCTATCTAACTTCCTCTCACCAACCTGTTTCGTCCTCCATATGCAGAAAGTAATAGTCTTACAAACATAAAAATCATAGGATCTGTGCTACAAATTATTAAAACCAATATATTAATGGGATGATTTTTATCATTCATAAACCCTCATCTTCCTCTCTTCGTTTTCGTCGTAGCTACAGATCTAAACAATTTGTTTTTCTTCTGGAAATCATTTTCAAACCACTGCGTTCCTTTAACATCGATCAGTAAAGCAAGCCCTCTCATAAATATAATTCATCGTTTGGAAATCATTAGGGAATCCTTTTTAATTTAG
Source organism: Papaver armeniacum (assembly GCA_023531295.1). Lineage (NCBI taxonomy): Eukaryota > Viridiplantae > Streptophyta > Magnoliopsida > Ranunculales > Papaveraceae > Papaver > Papaver armeniacum. Next base: position 123,580 of record JAJJWW010018544.1, read on the forward strand.
GTTGTAAAGTGATAATAAAAAGAAAGAAAATGAAATAAAAACTCTGTGTTTTCGTTTTTGGTTTTATGAGTATGTTGTGTGATCGTTATTAATGGCAGAATTGGAAAATTCTTGAGGGTTCAATAAAAAATAAAGCATAAGGTCGATAATCTAGAAAAAGCTACAGACGTAAAAAGCTTGAAATTCTACGATTTAAAACTTGAATTGAATCTGTTTATGTGGTTGTTTAGTGGAAGAGTAGCTCGAGATCTCATCTGTTATCACTATTCGGAGAATCCGAGACTAAGAAGATAAGAAGATTACAAAAGAATCTAAAGGGAATAAGAGAAGATAATTTTTTAATCTCTGACTTACCACTATCCCTACACGTGTCTACTATAAGTGAGAGAATTACTTAGAGTTTTGGTTTAAGTGAGAGAATTCGTTAGAGTTTAAATAAATCAGGGGATGGACATCAGGGTAAAAATGGAATTAACGTATTCGAAAATACATGTGATTTGTTTTCCCTAAGAAACTCCAACTTCAATGAAACCAACGATTTCCTAGACAAAAAGTAAGCTATTAATTATACCTTAACGTGTGCCCGGGTATACAAGATAATGAAACCCTTAAGATTTACATATTCACTGGAACTGGAGGGACAAATTTTACCTGTGTAGCCAGCAAATCAGATCTCGGGATGGGTGAACTATAGCGCATGAGATTGATATTTATAGAGGTTCTAGGTTCTGCCAGAAGCTACAGAGAATTACAATTTCCTAATCCGATAATATTTTGATTATTTCGATGACGATTAGAACTATCTGTAAGTCTTACCAGTATCCAAGTTGCACTTTTTTGCTTCTATCATAAAGACTAAAGTCCCTTGCTGATGCAGCAGAATTAAAGATTTGATACACATATATGCCTCCACCAGCGATTAATTACTGGCACTTGGTAAGCAACACCTCTTGTTTGAGTTCATGGTGGAGGCATTTGGTTGGCCCACACATGCAAAGAGAGCTGCATTACGATAAATGAAAGTAAGAAAAATGACAAAAAGCACACTATCTCTACAAATCTAACTACAAACAATCAAGTCAAATCTAACCAAATGATGTGATTTTAAAAGTTGTTGTAAAGTGGTAAGAAAGATGTCGTTCTCTCGAACTTGTGAAGGATTTTTTAGACTTAAAATCAAAACAAAAATAGAAAACTCACTAAAAATTATAGTAAACTCAGACAAAGATGTTATCAATATTAAAAGAACACTTTGAGGCCAAGATTCCACTATTTTCCAAGTTCAAAGTGATTTAATCCAATATTTATATTCATGCAATTTTCTCGTTCAATTTGATTCTAAACTATTGCGACAAGTAGATTCTCAAAATAACAAGTGTAAATCCGAAGCATAGAACATCAAAAACCTAAGTCTAAGCATGCTCTATCAAAAGAAATCACAATTGATTAACAAAAATCATTCAAACAATTTTCAATCAAGGCAAATAATCATATAATAATTGCAAATAAATAAATAAAATAAAATATACCACTTTTTGTTGGAAAAATAGCTTCCTCTATCGCCTCAGCAATGGGGTTTAGCTCCTCATATTAATCATGATCTCAAAATATTATTTTATGGTTCAAAAGTTGATTAAAAGGATGAGAAACAATAAATCGATCACTTGTAACGTCGTAATGGCGTTACAAAGAAGTTGTTACAAGGGACTGTTACAGAACCCGACTTATACACTGTTGATTTGTCGCTGAATCTAAGACCCCTTAAACGACTGTCTTTGATAGCCCTTTGTTCTTCGTGTTCTTCAGCTACACCAGCAGAACTCGATTCTCTGAAACTCTTGATTTTGTTCTCTGTGTTGTTCTAAACCTCCCCAAAGTTTGCGTAGCTCCTGCTAGACCTCTCAGCAACCTATTTATAACCCACAGGTCGATTATAACTCGATGAAATCTCGAGAATATCTCTTTTTTTCTTCGGCAGCAAGGCCCGGAATTTTCTTCTCTGCGAATCTTCTTACGCAGTTCTGTGTCAGTAAAATCCTTCCTAAATTACTCCAACTTCTATGTTTGATAGATACGAATCATCACAGGACTTATCTTCCACGAATCTTCCAAATTTATCCCAACCGAAACCCGTATTTTTTTCTTCTCCCTGTTTCTCTCCAACACGATCATGCAGCCCAAGTTGATCGATCCAAACTCTTGTACCAAGCCTGTTAGGCTCTAACAGGTCCAGTCCACCAAAATCCCACGATTGAATCTCTATAAATCCGCTGAAAAATCCAACTCCAAATCAGTTTCTCGCGGCTGCCATTTTCCCGCCAATTTCTGATATTTGAATTGTTGAAGATGAGGCGCCCCTATCCAGAGTAGGGGTGCCTTTAGCAGCTGCCTTGGGGTGTCCTGAGGATACCCCTTAGTAATTTGGGTACCCCTTATCCGTAGTGAGGGTCCGAATAGTAGATGTCCTCCGGGTGCAACTTTTTGAGCCGATTTTTCCAAAAATGTTTATTGGCCAAAAATACCTACACACACATAAAACACCATAATAAGTACAAAAATGAGCACTATCAATATAAAGAATCGAGACAAATGATAGACACAAAAATGTGTCTATCAAATACCCCCAAACCTATTATTTGCTAGTCCTCGAGCAAAAATAAAATAAAATCCTAACTCACTGTCATGAGGCATCGTCGATTGCATTTAGCGTATGCAATAAGCCTTTAAACCCCTAGGTGGCCCTAGTGGCCGAGTTATAGTCTCGGGAGGGTTTTACCAGAGGTGTACCCACAAAACCTTTTTACCTGCACCTAGCTATCTACGCAGAACCTTGGAAGGCACTAAAAAAATCTCCTTGGTTGGCATACTTATTGACTACAGGAGGAAGTACCCCGATGCGAAATTCCAATTGTTGTACACGAGTTTGCACTCAAGCATACTAAAATTCATATATAAATCACGAGCTCTACTCGGATAGTCGCACTATGGACATCAATACCCTGAGTCAAAACTAATCACATGGATAGATCAAGAAGATGGATATAGAGAAAAACATAGATGGTTTTGATGTTTACTAAGTGATCGATGTTTCCCATATCGTCAAGGCCTCCGCCAAAAGAACCTATCCTAATGGACTGAGATACTAGTCGACTAATATCAACACACCGGCATATACAAGGGAACCAGGTGGTCGATAAACCTAACTCTAGGTCAACACAACTGGCATATACAAGGGTTCCAGTGGTCGACTTTATTGAATTTATTCCGGTTGGTCTAATAGTCTGGTCTCAATTTCTTCTTTTTTTTTTTTTTTTTTTCAACTTTTTTTTTTTTCAACTTTTTTCAACTTTTTTTTTTGGGTATCTCAATCACTCTCATTCACCCTAGCATTGGTAACAACTTGATTCGTGGGTCCCACCTAATCACTTAGAGAAACATAGTTTAAAAACAAAACAAAATAAAAACAGAAGTGAAAAGGACTCAACGAGATATGGTGAAACTATCATGTTATTTCTAACACCCGAGCTCTGTGCTTTTATGAATAGACTCTTTAGATGTTGCCATCTAATCGATTGGTTCCTCAACTCCTACAACCAAAATGCTTCCATCCACTTAGATTGGTTAGTGCCATCCTTAATAAGCATAAATTTCTAGGCTCTGGAGTTTATTTATTGTAACAAAAAGGTAACAAAAGTTTCTACCCCACCCCCAAACTTAAATCTAACATTGTCCTCAATGTTTCTAATTAAATAACAGTACCAAAATATAAGTAACATGAGGAAATAGTAAAGAGAGAAGTCGGAAAGATAGTACCTGGGTGAAGTATAACCAAAAACCTACAAAAATAATATACAACATACAAGATCGCCTCGATGGTCAATCAAGGTAAACAAGGTCCTTCAGAGGGACCTCCTCAACATCACCTGTAGGAAAAGGCTCTAAAAAGGGCTTCAATCGCTGACCGTTAACCTTTGAAGAACTACTACCATCTGGTGTCTCAATTTCAATAGCGCCATGAGGAAAACAAGATACGGACCACAAAAGGACCGGTCCACCGAGAGCGCAACTTCAGGGAAATAGATGCAAACGAGTGTCATACAGAAGAACTTTTTGACCTGGAGAAAATGACTTTCGTAAAATATTCTTATCATGCACAAGTTTCATTTTGTTCTTATACTCCTTAGCACTATCGTATGCATCTCTACGAATCTCATCCAACTCATTGAGCTGGATCTTTCTGTGAGCTCCTGCCTTGTCAAGTGAAAAGTTTAAGTTCTTAATAGCCCAATAGGCTCTATGCTCTAACTCGACAGGAAGGTGACATGCCTTGCCAAACACTAAACGATAAGGTGACATTCCAATGGGTGTCTTAAACGCAGTACGGTAAGCCCATAAGGCATCAGTAAGCCTCGACGACCAGTCTTTCCTATTGGGATTAACTGTTTTCTCTAGAATACGCTTAATTTCCCTATTGGAGACCTCTACCTGACCACTAGTCTGTGGATGATATGGGGTTGCTACTTTGTGGGTAATACCATATTGTTTCATTAAAAGTGCAAACAGTCTATTACAAAAGTGTGAACCTCCATCACTAATTATAGCTCGCGGCGTACCAAAAGGTGTAAGTATGTTCTCTTTCAAAAACTGGACTACGACCCTGTGGTCATTTGTTTTACACGGAACTGCCTCAACCCACTTAGACACATAGTCTACAATGACAAGTATGTAAAGATAACCAAAAGAATTAGGAAATGGACCCATAAAATCGATGCCCCACACATCAAAGACCTCAATCACTAAAATAGGGTTCAAAGGCATCATATTTCTACGGGAAATAGTTCCTAACTTCTGGCAACGCTCACAAGAAACACAATGACTATGGGAGTCTTTAAACAACGAAGGCCAGTAAAAACCACACTACAATATCTTAGCAACAGTCTTTTTGGCACTAAAATGACCCCCACATGCATGTTCATGACAAAAGGAGATAATACTGGACTGGTCATTCTCAGGTATACACCTCCTAATAACTGTCTGGACAATACTTAAACAAAGATAAGGATCGTCCAAAAGAAATGCTTAACCTCGGCTAAAAACCTAGAACGATCTTGCTTACCCCAATGTTGAGGCATTCGACCAAAGAATAAGATAATTCACTATATTCGCATACCAAGGTGATTGGGAAACAGAGAACAATTGTTCATCAGAAAGCTATCCCTTATAGAAGGGAATCATTAGGGGAACTAACAACTAGCCTAGACAAGTGGTCGCTACTACATTTTCGGCACCCTTTTTGTCTCTAATGTCCGGACAAAATTCTTGTAACAAAAGGATCCACCTAATCAATCTAGGTTTGGTATCCTTCTTAAACAAAAGGTATTTCAAAGCAAAGCATGATCAGTATAGATTACGATCTTAGAACCTAATAGGTAGGATCTAAACTTATCCAAGGCAAACACGATGGCTAACAGTTCCTTCTCGGTAGTTGTATAGTTAATTTGGGCATCATTCAGAGTTTTGCTAGTGATAGACGCATTTATGTGTCTAATTTGTCCTCAATGTTTCGTTTTGTTGGTACTCGTCTCGTCCTTATTATGGTATTTTGTGTGTTTTTAGGTATTTTTGGAAATAAATATTTTTTGGAAAATTCGGCTCGAAAAGTTGCTCGGAACACCCCCGGAGGACATTTGATATTCGGACTCTCGTCTTTGGATAAGGGGTAACCCAATTGCTAAAGGGTAACCCTTTGCTATTTTGCACCCACAGCTGGTTAAGGGTTGTCTTCTTCTTCACCGTTCAAAAATGGAATTTGGCGGGAAATATTTTCTTCTTTGAGATTCTTGAGTCGATTTTTGGGCATGAAAGAAGGAGACTAAACTTGAAACTTCATGGTTCGACTGTTAGAGCCTAACGGGGCTGGTATAGGCTCTTGGTTTGGTTAGAATTGGCTACATCGTGGGATTAAAGCAAAACAGGGGGCAGCACGGTTACTGGGGAAAAAGAAATACACGGGATTACAGCGTGTTTGAACGTGTTTGGATTGGTAGGTCAGCTGAGAAAGCGTGTAGGAGTTAAGTAAGGAATATTCAGTAGCTGTATACGCGTGGAAGAGCTAAAAATGGAAGAAAATACTCGCGAGAAGATATTATTCACTGTCGAGCTATGACAGAATTTTGAGGAGTTATTGTCGAGATTTCTCGCCCCTGTCGAGTATAAAAGAAGCTATTGGATATCAAAGAAGAGTCATGGAGAGTTTGGAGCAACCACAGAGCCAGAAAAATCGAGTTACACAATTCTGCTGCTACTGCTGTGAAGGAAGAACACGAAGAACATTACACTTCTGAAGACAGTCGTTTATCAACAGTGACAACGACACTTAGGCGTGGGTCCCAATACGGAGGCGGACTTAAAAGCGAGAACGGTTTTAACCTTCTTTGTAACAGTGTTTGCAACACTTATAATCGTTGCAAACACCCGATTTTATCATTTTCTCCATTTCATCATTTGTACACCTCCTTTGAGCAATAAAAATGGATTTTGAGCGTGTTTCCAACATGATGAGCTAGAACCCATCACTGGGACGACGGAGGAAGCTATTTTGCACCCATGTGGTAATTCTATTTAATTCCTTTATGACTATTTGCACTATTATAATTGATTTATGATTTTTATTGATTATTTGTGAATTCGTTAGATGTCGCATGCTTAGTCTTAGGTACTTTAGATGCGCCATGCTTGTGAGTTACATATAATTCTTTATAAAATATACCTTGGCAAAGAATTAGAGTCGATGTTTGTTACTTTATGATCCTTAATTGTCCGGAATTAATAGATGAACCGCATGAATGTAAGAATTGGTGGAATCCCGAGTCCCAGTAACTCTCCCCATCTTGTGACATAAATTGTATATATTCTTTATATTTATTATTTTTCTTTATTAAATCCTAGAATCGATTTCATCAATGATGATGTAGTAATAGGTTCGTTGAGACTTGTGAAAGCAGATTTTTAGACTTAATTTTTAAAGCAAAAATATAACAAACTCAATATAAAGTTCTGTGAAAATTATGGAGAGACCGGGGTTCAGGATTTCACCATTTACCAAAATTCATGTGATTTAGTGTTAAAGTTTATCATGCAATTCTAGACAATATAACTCCAATCAAAAGAAACTGTGATTCTAATCATTGCCTAAATTAGATTTTCAAAACATTAATTGTTAATCGCAAGCATGAAGTATCAAAAGTCCTAAACTAAGCATACTTCATCAAGAGAAAACACAACTAATTAATAAAAATCATAAATCAATTATAATAGTGCAAATAGTCATAAAGGAATTAAATAGAATTACCACATGGGTGCAAAACTTGACTTCCTCCGTCGTCCGGTGATGGGTTCTAGCTCATCATGTTGGAAACACGCTCAAAATCCATTTTTATTGCTCAAAGGAGGTGTACAAATGATGAAATGGAGAAAATGATAAAATCGGGTGTTTGCAACGATTATAAGTGTTGCAAACACATTACAAAGAAGGTTAAAACCGTTATCGTTTTTAAGTTCGCTCTCGTATTGCGACCCACGCCTAAGTGTCGTTGTCACCGTTGATAAACGACTGTCTTCGAAAGTGTAATGTTCTTCGTGTTCTTCCTTCACAGCAGCAGCAGCAGAATTGTGTAACTCGATTTTTCTGGCTCTGTGGTTGCTCCAAACTCTCTCTAACTCTCCATGACTCTTCTTTGATATCCAATAGCTTCTTTTATACTCGACAGGGGCGAGAAATCTCGACAATAACTCCTCAAAATTCTGTCATAGCTCGACAGTGAATAATATCTTCTCGCGAGTATTTTCTTCCATTTTTAGCTCTTCCATGCGTATACAGCTACTGAATATTCCTTACTTAACTCCTACACGCTTCTGCAGCGACCCAGCTCAATCCAAACACGTTCAAACACGCTGTAATCCCGTGTATTTCTTTCCCGTAACCGTGCTGCCCTGTTTTGCTTTAATCCCACGATGTAGCCAATTCTAACCAAACCAAGAGCCCATACCAGACCTGTTAGGCTCTAACAGGTCGAACCATGAAGTTTCAGCGATTTAGTCTCCTTCTTTCATGCCCAAAATCGACTCAAGAATCTGCCCAATGAAGAAAAATATTTCCCGCCAAATTCCATTTTTGAACGGTGAAGAAGAAGACAGCCCTTAACCAGCTGTGGGGTGCAAATAGCAAAGTGTTACCCCTTAGCAATTGGGTTACCCCTTATCCAAAGACGAAAGTCCGAATATCAAATGTCCTCCGGGGGTGTTCCGAGCAACTTTTCGAGCCGAATTTTCCAAAAAATATTTATTTCCAAAAATACCTAAAAACACACAAAATACCATAATAAGGACGAGACGAGTACCGACAAAACGAAACATTGAGGACAAATTAGACACATAAATGCGTCTATCAAATACCCCCAAACTTATTATTTGCTAGTCCTCGAGCAAATTTATTCTAGAAAATAAAAATCATTTGAACCCCTAGGCGGCCCTAGTGGCGGAGTGTTGTCTCCGGAGGGTTTACCAGAGGTGTACCCACAAAACCTGTACTTCTAATTGGTCACAAGTATCCAAAGAGCTATGAGGACATACAAATTCTCAACCTATCTCCAAGTGACTAGAATGCCAGAGAAATTAATGGTGTCAGCTCTAAAGCTGACTGAAGAAAAGGGGAGACACATCCGCAACACTGCTAGATAAAGAGATATCCGCTACACAGCTAGATAAACATTGTAAGATGCGTCCGCTGATTTACAGCTGGACTAATTACGTGTGATGAGTTAAACCAGTGCTAGAAAGATCTTGTGCCAGATTGAAAGCGGACTAACAAAGCAACCAAATGTATCTTTCTTCGACTCTCTCATAGTGCTCAGTAGAAAAAACGTCTTCTTCGGTCTTCAACTGTTGATGATAAACTCTTGAACCTCGTAGAACCTTGACAATTAACTCTTCTCTTTGATTTCTTGCTTGACATAAAAATTTCTACTTCCTATGGCCTTATTGAACAAAAACTAATTATAGAACAAAAAGAACGTAATGATGATTTCATTTTATTTATTTTTTCATTTTTTTTTTTTTTTTTTTTTGGAAACAAAACAAAAATTTACATGGCTATCACAGAAGGAATTTAACACTTGGATCTTCGCAACTTGTAATGTCTTAGTATCATGAACTTCAATAACTTATATCATTTGATTTTGAATTCTGATTTTCTATTGTTGCTTCTAAACCTTAAACGTCTTCCACTTTCTTTATAGATTTTGATGTCGCTCCGTTTGTCGATGATGATAAGTTTCTATTGAGAGAGAGTTGTAATCCAGTAACTAAGACTACATTGTGAGGTTGCTTTGTCTTTCTGGCATTTCCTGACCTACTTGCCTTTCTATCATGGATGGTTAGGTCCATCACGGTTACCCTCTAAAAGGAACAAGTTCTCTCCTGGATTTCACGGATCTCAATGTCTTTTTCTTTAATGTCTCAATAGATTGTTATCCCTAGCATTCCAATTTCTATCTTTTCGGTGAGAAACAGTATGTAAACTTAGCTAACCGGATACCATGTGACGCTAGAAGTTTCAAAAGTGCAACTAAAAAGTTCTTCCCCACCCCCAAACTTAAATCTAACATTGTCCTCAATGTTCTAAAGATGAAATTAAAAGCATGAACAATGAGAAACTGTCACCACTTGAAGAGTAAGGAAAGATATTACCGTGTTGCAAGAGCATGGGTTACCTCCCAAGAAGTGCTAAGTTTAAAGTCTTGACCAGACATTGGAAAGGATTAGTCACCTCGAAGAATCATATAGCAACATCGGAATAATCTGCGGGTCATCCCGGATCAAAAAGTGCTAACCACAAGAAGAGGAGACTGCAACAGACCAGGAAGATATCCAACATACCCTTATCTATCTTTTTGTTTAAGAAAACTACATCTAGTTGTGGTTCGGGTTCAGGCTCTATAAAAGGGTCTAGATAACATATTTTCATGGGTTGCGTTTCCTTAAAAGAAGGATTCTTAAGATCAAAGTTGTAGAGTCCTGGAAATACTCGGTTAAGAACTTAGAAGCACATAACAATAACCCGAATAATTGAGGATCCTCTAAGTCAATCAGTTTTGACTTACACATTTGACCACAATAAGATTGGTGGTCTTCCTTAAGCAAATGTGTAAATTCTAATCTCCTAAAGTAATTAGGTTTAGCCTCAAAACTTAATAATTGACACATCTGAAACTTATATGTTCCCACAATTGGTTGAAAAATATTTGGTGGGAAAACAAAATCAATCGTGGTATCATAGCCTCGGGTTAACCACATCAACCAGAGGATGGGTTCTTAACAACGGAACTTCTTTATGGACACAACTAGGTTCAGGAAAAAGTGTATGAAGATAATCTTTTAAAATGGTTGAGGCACATATGTCAAGTCCCAATTTAGGGACTTTTCTAAGAGTTAAAGCACATGGAGAATGATAATCACCCCCAAACTTAGAGTTTTCAAAGTGTCTCTAGAAAGACTAGTCACAACTTCCCTAATTTCAAGGTCATCCGATTCCCGAAAATGGTCAATTGATTCTTCTAAATCGGTACATCCTCACTTATCTCTACGAGTTCATTTTCTTTTTCTAAGTCTATTGTTTCTAAATCGCTAGACTCAAAATATACTCGTTCCTCTAAACCATCATTGGCTTCGTAATCAAAAGGAAATACTACATCGTCTAAAATCGGGTATCTCTAGTCAAATCCTCATCCTTTTGAATAGGTGAATAATTGTTAAAATTATTTGGATTTGAACTAGAAATATTATCATCATTAATCTCAATTGGAGTAACAAATTCCTGGTCACTATGCCTACTGATTTCAAATTCTTCATCAACACTATCCTCATCATAATCATCATTATAATAATATGAAAATGGTTGAACCTCATCTAGACAAGTAGTGTTACCAATTTTATCCTCGTCATCTTGATTATGTAAATAACTGTCCTTATTTTCAAGGGTGGTATTGGGAACACTATATTGGAATTTAAGACTATCTTGAGCAAATTTTTCCACAATCCTATTTGTACTCTCGGAAATTGCTTGAGGGACTCTTCTAGAGAAATCTTAGTTGATCGCTCTACGGACTCTTCGGAAGCGGAATAGTATAAGTCTCTTTCATAAATAAGTGAAACTTCGTGTGTTGACTCATTGAAACTCTTGAGAGACTCTTCTAAAGAAATTGGAGGATCGTTTTGCTCGTAAGATCGATGCACGTGTGGATAATAATTGGGCTCACCATGGTATGACCCATAACCTTCAAAAGATTGGCGTTCCCAACCACTATTCACACTATGGTCATAAAAAGAGTAATTTCCATATTGTTCAGTTGGATATTCGTTGTATTGGCTATACCGGTTTGACATCCTAACTGCAAGGGAATTCTACACAAACACAGACAAGGTCGACTTGACCACAACAAACCTCATCGATTTCTAGCAAACAAAAAGCATGATGGCTCCACTTAGATTGTTTTCTAGACCAGCTTCTAATCGTTCGAAAGGGAATTCGTTACAATTTAAGCAAACCCCTCGGAATCAATCCGAGTTTAAGTAAGTTGAATAGAGGCGAGGAAGCTGCGTGGAGCTTTGATACCGAAGGCCTCACCGCATTACGGGCGGCGCAGTCACGCATTCAACTCACGTAAAACCATCATGAACTTCGAAGTATGCTTAATAGAGTAACCAATATTTTTCGAACGACTTTCCTATTAAGCTCGTTACCCTATCGGTCTCGTTCTATTCAAAATTTTAGGCTTAGGTTCGCGTTTGGTTTCGTTTTCCTAAGGCGGGCAAGAAGAGAACGGTGATGAAATCCGAACTCTTATCTTGTATGGCCAGTCCTTACCCTTTACTAGGAATTTAAAGCAACCCAGTATCTGGGTTCCTCGACATATATTCACACGAAATCATCCAGTAAACCCGCTGACAGGGGATTCGCGGGTGTATAGAATTCTTACCTCCCGTTCCACACGGGGGATGAACCGTTGAAGTCGACTTGGGCCACTGACTCCTATGTCATGTACGAACCCGAGGGGCCGAGGTGATATCGTAATCACCGTCCTTCCCTGTGCGATTTATATTTAAATTACCCTTCCTTAGGGTTTAAAATTAATAATTTCCGAAAGTCCAAAAATAAAAAGTCCAAAAATAAAAATTACAAAAATAATTACCTAATTACAGTTTCTAAAAAAATAAAAATAATAATTACACTATATACAAAATTTTCTTCTTCACCCGTTCGGATCTCTCTTTTCTTTCCTATTTTGGCTTTGCTTTTCTTTTCAAAGACTTTCTTTTTCTTTCGCTCCACTGCAAATCTGAAAGCAAAAGAAATACCAAAACGCGTAAAAAAGAAAAAAAATAATAATAAAACCTAAAAACAAATCTATACACAAGTCTCATAACGTCGGCGGCTAAAAATTGATGGTTATTTTCAATGATGTTGTAGTAATAGGTTCGTTGAGACTTGTGAAAGCAGATTTTTAGACTTAATTTTAAAGCAAAAATATAACAAACTCAATATAAAGTTCTGTGAAAATTATGGAGAGGATCGGGAGCAGTTTTGAACGTCACAGAGCCGAGAAATCGAGAGCTGCAGAGAATATTTTTCTGCTGCTGTGATCATCAAGAACACGAAGAACAGACGGCCAAAAACCGCCGTTCTTCAACAGTGTCAAAGACAGAGCTTTGTGGGTCGTAGTTAAGGAGGCAGTCGTATTTGGAACAGTTCCAGCGACAAATCGTATATATCGTTGTCTGTAACAGTTTGGGTTGTAACAAAAATAAGTGTTACAAACCCGATTTTTTATTATTTCTCCCTTATTCATCATTTGTAAACCATTTTTGAGCAATGAAATCAACTTTTGAGCGTGTTTCCATGATGAGAAGCTAAACCCATCCTCCGGGGCGATGGAGGAAGCCATTCTTCCAAAAGGTATGTGGTAAAATTTATTTATGCAATTCTTTTATGATTATTTGCACCGAATGAAAATTGAGTAAATGATTTTTATTAATTAGTTGTGTTTTCTCTTGATGAAGTATGCTTAGTTTAGGACTTTTGATACTTCATGCTTGCGATTAACAATTAATGTTTTGAAAATCTAATTTAGGCAATGATTAGAATCACAGTTTCTTTTGATTGGAGTTATATTGTCTAGAATTGCATGATAAACTTTAACACTAAATCACATGAATTTTGGTAAATGGTGAAATCCTGAACCCCGGTCTCTCCATAATTTTCACAGAACTTTATATTGAGATTGTTATATTTTTGCTTTAAAAATTAAGTCTAAAAATCTGCTTTCACAAGTCTCAACGAACCTATTACTACAACATCATTGAAAATAACCATCAGCTAGCATAGTAAATCACATGAAGTAATTTGTTTTCTCGCTGACCTAGCACAACACCTATAGCATAATCTGAAGCATCACACATAATTTCAAAGGGTAGGTTCCAGTTAGGTGCCTGGACTATCTGGGGCAAAAGAGTGAGTAAATTCTTAAGCTTCTCAAAAGCCTCTAAACAAGCATCATCAAAGACAAACTTAACATCTTTTGCAAGCAAATTGCAAAGAGGTCTAGAAATCAAGCTAAAATCCTTAATGAATCGACGGTAAAAACCTGCATGTCCTAGGAATGACCTAATATCTTTTACGGTTTTTGGGACCTGTAAAGTCTTAATAAGGTCAACTTTGGCTTTATCTACCTCTATACCCTTTGAAGAAACGATGTGCCCTAACACAATTCCTGATTTAACCATGAAATGGCATTTTTCCCAATTAAGCACTAAATTCTTCTCCTTACACCTAGTCAACACTAATGTCAAATGATGCAAGCACTCATCAAAAGATGAACCAAATACTGAAAAATCATCCATAAAGACCTCTAGAAACCGTTCCACCATATCAGAGAATATGCTCATCATACAACGCTGAAAAGTCGCAGGGGCATTACATAGCCCGAAAGGCATGCGTCTATACGCAAAGGTACCAAAGGGACAGGTAAAAGTGGTTTTTCTTGGTCTTCTGGGCAATAACGATCCGATTATAACCGGAGTAGCCATCTAAGAAGCAATAATGACTATGTCCAACTAATCTCTCTAGCATTTGGTCGATAAAAGGAAGGGGAAAGTGATCCTTCCTTGTGACCTTGTTCAATTTCCTATAGTCGATACAGACACGCCATCCCGTGGTCACTCGGGTTGGGATTAACTCATTATTATCATTCGGGACTACGGTGATACCTCGATTTTGGGGACAACCCGAACGGGGCTGAACCACTTTCTGTCCCGAAATTGGGTAAATAATACCCGCATCTAACAACTTAAGCACCTCTTTTCGAACTACCTCTTTAATGTTAGGGTTCAGCCGACGTTGCATCTCCCTAGAAGGTTTGGAGTCTTCTTCTAAATGAATCGATGCATACACACAAGAGGACTTATACCCTTAATGTCCGCTATAGTCCACCCTAAAGCTTCCTTATTGTCTTGAAGTACTTTTACTAGCCTACTTTCCCGATCACTATCCAAATCTAAGCTATAATCACAGTAAAGTCTCGAGATGGGCCTAAAAACACATACTTTAGAGTGTCGGGTAGTGGTTTTAGGTCCAACTTAGGAGGCTCTTCTAAAGAAGGAATTAGGGTAGTCTCAGAAACTGGTAATGGTTCGAACCTAGCTTTCCATCTAACAGTGTCTAACACAGGGATAGAATCTAATAGAGCATTCACTTGTTCAATAGTGCTATTGTCATCAAAATCTAAACCAAAATGGGATAGACATGTCAACACATGTGTCATCTAGCTCATAGGGTAGCTTACTGACATTAAAAATGTTCATCTCCATAGTCATATTACCAAAAGACAAATTCATCACACCATTTCGATAGCTTAATGATCGCATTAGACGTAGCTAAAAATGGGCGAACTAATATCATGTGTATTTTGTTCTCTCGGGCCTGTGGATGTGTGGGTATCTAGGACCACGAAATCCACCGGATAAATAAACTTATCGACCTCAATAAGAACATCCTCAATAACACCTCGAGGAATTTTAACATACCTATCAGCCTAACCGCAATGTCATCTCGAGTAGGTTTCATTTCACCAAGTCCTAGTCGTAAGTACAAATGGTACGGCAAAGTAAGTTCACACTGGCTCCTAGGTCAAGTAAAGCTTTTTCTACCCTGTGTTTACCTATTGTACAAGCAATGGTAGGGGAACCTGGGTCTTTGTACTTTGGAGTTGTGGTGTTTTGAATGATTGAACTTACGTGACTAGCTAAAAAGGCTTTCTTATGGACGCTAAGTTTTCGGTTTCGCGTACACATATCCTTAAGGAACTTGGTATAAGCAGGAATTTGCCTAATTGCATCTAATAAAGGAAGGTTTATGGTAACTTGCTTAAAAACCTCCAATATGTCATTAAAGTTCAATTCCTTCTTTGTTAGTACTAATAGTTGGGGAAACGGGGCTCTAGGCACTTAATCGACCTCTCAGAACAAAGATTGACATCATCGTAAATTTTATCGGTCCCTTGCCTAGTGGTGTTCCTGAGGGGTGAGATCCTGAGGGGTGAACTACAGTATGTTCACTATCGGGCATGGTTACCTGATTGTCTACTACTCTACCACTCCTAAGGGTCCTAATAGCATTTAACTGATTAGATGTTTTTGCACCTACTTCATGAATTCCTCTAGGATTGGGATTAGTCTGACTAGGGAACCTTCCGTTATCTCTCTCACTTAAGGTCTTAGCTATTTGGCCCACTTGAAGTTCTAACTTAGCAAGGCTCTGAGCATTAGTTTGAAAGTTCTTCTTGGTTTCTTGTTGAAAACTAATTTGGTTTTGTGCTAACATATCCTGAGTTTTTGCTAACATCTTAATGGAGTCCTCTAAGCTAGTCGTTTTATTTTCTGGGCCTGAAGAATTCTTAGTGTAACCAAAACCCGGGGGAGCATTAGAATTACTATATCGACCTTGACTCGGCCCTTAGACCACGAAAAGTTCTGGATGGTTTCTCCAACCAGGATTATAGGTTTCTCGAATATGGGTACAATTTTTACTACGTTTATCAAATCTAGTGTTATTATAGAGAGCATTGGCTTGCTCTTCATTATTCTGGCCTTCCCAAAAAGGCTCCAATCTACCACTAGTGTGACCCACTTCTAAAGCTTCTAACCTTTTCGCTATTGCAGTTAATTTTGGCATCCGATTCATAGCCTCCTTCTACCCTATTAACGTTTCCTCACTCTAGAAGAATTGTTCTCTAGGGCTCCCTATTATTTTCCCATTGTTGGGTCTTTCGGCGATTTCATGTAAATATGTCATCGCCTCATCAATCTGTTTGGTTTTCAAACCCACCCGTACACATAGATTCTAATGTGGTTGTAGTGGAATAATCTAAACCCTCATAAAGGATCCGAACTAACCTAACCTTTTCGAGACCATGATGAGGACATTGGGCTAATAAATCATTGAACCTTTCCAAATACCTATACAAAGATTCTCCCTCCCGTTGAGAAAACGTGCGATTTGCGTCCTAATAGACGATGTTTTGTGCCTAGGGAAAACTTGTTCAAAAAGGCAGATGTAAGTTGTTCATATGTTTCTATTGAACCGTAAGCCAAACTATATAGCCACGATTTGGCTTTATCTTTCAAGGAAAAGGGAATAACCTGAGTTTCAAAGCATCATCATCAAGGTTTCTAATCTTTAGGGTACTACAAATTTCCTCAAAGTCCCTAACATGAAAATAGGGGTTTTCATTTTCTTCCCCAAGAAGATTGGGAGCAAATTATAAGGTCCTGTGTTTAAGTTCATAAGTTGCTTCCATTTCGCCTAACCCGATACACGAGGGACGAGTAGCCCTAGTCGGGTTCAACAAGGCTTTCAAAGTTGCCATTTCGGCACTATCGGAATATTAGGGATTGTCTCCCGCACGGACGTTCAAAAACAGACTCTTCAAAAATTTGACTTTCTAAATTGAGGTAATCGAAACGCTTAGAACTACTAGGTTTCTCTTTAACAAATCTACCTAGGCGTCTCTTTTACGTTCTTGTGCATACAAAAGAATTTGGAAGGGGATTCTATGCAATCACAAATCAAGGCCGACTCAACCAAATCAAACCTATTGATTTCAAGCAAACAAAAAGCATGATGGCTCCACTTAGATTGTTTCTAGACCAGCTTCTAATCCTTCAAAGGGAATTTACAATTTAAGAAAACCCCTCTCGAATCAATCCGAGTCAAAGTAAGTTGAATAGAGGCGAGGGAAGCTCGGTGGAGCTTTGATACCCAAGGCCTCACCGAATTACAATGCGGTATAAATCACGCATTCAACTCACGTAAAACCTTCATGAACTTTGAAGTGTGCTTAAAAGAGTAACCAATATTTTTCGAATGACTTTCCTATTAAGCTCGTTACCCTATCAGGCCTTGTTCTAGTCAAAATTTTAAGGCTTAGGTTCGCGTAGGTTATGTGTTCCTAAGGCGGGCAAGAAGAGAACGGGTGATGAAATCTCGAACCCTTATCTTGTATGGCCAGGCCTTGCCCTTTACTAGAAAAATAAATGTCCGTATTCATTCCTCAACATATAAGCATACGAGGGAGTCCAAGAATCTCGCCGATTGTGGGATTCGCGAGTGTTCGATCTTACCTCCCGTCTCCAGACGGGGATGAATCGGTTGAAGTCGACTCGGGCCACTGACTCCTATGTCAGTGTACGAACCCAAGGTGCAGAGACAATATCGTAATTGTCCTCCTTCTCTGCAAACAGTTTATATTTAAAGTACCCTTCCGTAGGGTAAAAAAATAAAATAAAAAATAATGTCCAGAATGTCCAAATGTCCAAAGTCCAAAGAGAAAAGAAAAATTACAAAAATATTAAACCCTAATACAATTTTTTTTTCTTTTTTCTAAAAATAAACAAACCCTAAAAAAAAAATTACTAAAATAAAATCGTCTTCTTTCCCGTTCTTTTTGGTTTAATCTTTCGCTCCAAGTCTTTACGAAATCACCGACTCCTTGGCTCAATTTTCTTTATGATCCAGAACCTGTAGACAAAAGATAAATACCCAAAAACGTAAAAAAGAACAAAAATAATAAAAAAAGAAAAACAAAAAGAAAAACAAATCTAAAACCCTAAAAACAAGTCCGTGTCGGCGGCGCCAAAAATTGATGTGATTTTGAAAGTTGTTGTAAAGTGGTAAGAAAGATGTCGTTCTCTCGAACTTGTGAAGGATTTTTTAGACTTAAAATCAAAACAAAAATAGAAAACTCACTAAAAATTATAGTAAACTCAGACAAAGATGTTATCAAAATTAAAAGAACACTGAGGCCAAGATTCCACTATTTTCCAAGTTCAAAGTGATTTAATCCAATATTTATATTCATGCAATTTTCTCGTTCAATTTGATTCTAAACTATTGCGACAAGTAGATTCTCAAAATAACAAGTGTAAATCCGAAGCATAGAACATCAAAAACCTAAGTCTAAGCATGCTCTATCAAAAGAAATCACAATTGCTTAACAAAAATCATTCAAACAATTTTCAATCAAGGCAAATAATCATATAATAATTGCAAATAAATAAATAAAATAAAATAAAATATACCACTTTTTGTTGGAAAAATAGCTTCCTCTATCGCCTCAGCAATGGGGTTTAGATCCTCATATTAATCATGATCTCAAAATATTATTTTATGGTTCAAAAGTTGATTAAAAGGATGAGAAACAATAAATCAGATCGTTTGCAACGCTCGTAATGGCGTTACAAAGAAGTCACATAAGGGACTCACAGTAACCCGACTTATACACTCGTTGATTTGTCTCTCGAATCTAAGACCCTTAAACGACTCGTCTTTGATAGACCTTTGTTCTTCGTGTTCTTCAGCTACACCAGCAGAACTCGATTCTCTGAAACTCTTGATTTTGTTCTCTGTGTTGTTCTAAACCTCCCCAAAGTTTGCGTAACTCCTGCTAGACCTCTCAAAGAACTCTATTTATTGCCCATGTGTCGATTATAACTCGATGAAATCTCGAGAATATCTCTTTTTTCTTCGCAAAGAAGGCCCGGAATTTTCTTCTCTCGCGAATCTTCTTACGCGGTTTAACAGTCAGTAAAATCCTTCCTAAATTACTCCAACCTCTATGTTTGATAGATACGAATCATCACGGGACTTATCTTCCACGAATCTTCCAAATTTATCCCAACCGAAACCCGTATTTTTTCTTCTCCCCGTTTTCTCCAACACGATCATGCGGCCCAAGTTGATCGATCCAAACTCTTGTACCAAGCCCGTTAGGCTCTAACAGTCCAGTCCACCAAAATCCCACGATTGAATCTCTATAAAAATCAAAAATCCAACTCCAAACCAAGTTTCTACGCGCCATTTTCCGCCAATTTCGATATTTGAATTGTTGAAGATGAGGCGCCCCTATCCAGAGTAGGGGTGCCTTTAGCAGCTGCTTTGGGGTGTCCCGAGGATACCCTTAGTAATTTGGGTACCCTTATCCGTAGTGAGGGTCCGAATAGTAGATGTCCTCCGGCGCAACTTTTCGAGTCGATTTTTCCAAAAATGTTTATTGGCCAAAAATACCTACACATACATAAAACACCATAATAAGTACAAAAATGAGCACTATCAATATAAAGAATCGAGACAAATTAGACACAAAAATGTGTCTATCACCAAAGAGATCGCAGTTAAATCCATTTTTGGGCCAACTTCAGTTAGAGGTGTAAATGTAATACCATGAGATAAATTCTATGCTTCTTCAGATATTGTCACCTGATTGGGCTAGCAATCTCATTGTAAATTCTCTTTGAAACATAACAACTGCATACCTACAAAAAAAAAAGGTCTATGTGTGCGAGTAACTTAAGATTGAGAAGTTGAGAAGAGAAGAGAAGAGAAGAGAGGTATGTTGGCACCTAAAGTAAGGCAAATCAAATTTAAGAACATCGTGCCACTTCATACACCATAATAAACATATTAAGGGCAACAAAGATTAAGAACGTCGTGTCACTTCACTTCATAAACAAATTGTAATGTCCAACCTCTTTATTATAAACAGTTGAACTATAATTACACGTTTATTTTGTCCAACCTCTTTATTATAAACAAATTGTAATGTACATCGACTTTATCTGTAAAAGTTTTGGGGATATACATATCACATATCACATGCAAATTTGTGACATGCAATTTTCAAACGAAAAAAAAAAACGAAATGCAAGAAGAGTGCATGCAAATGCAGTGTTGCCGCAAAGACAACTTTATTTATGTTGAGATTTAGAAGTTGATCAATATAATAGTATTATGTTGAATCCAATTTTGCAGCACCTTGTTAGCATTACATGTTTATTGCTGGTGTTTGAACTAATACTTAACCGCAGTTCCATGGGCATTGGTCCCCATGAAAGAACGCCATGATAGCATTGTTAACAATATCTCGGGTTCATGATAACATTATATGACCAGAGTTGGTTACCCGCATGATATATAAGTGGATTCTTAAACTTGATTCCTGGACGATCTTCCGTAGATATACGTTTACCCGTGGATTATATCACGATTTTCGAATTAGTAATGGAATTTTCCATTTTGGCAATTGATCTCCTTGATATTTTGATTTATTTCCCAGGCAAACATACATGGTAAAATAATAAAGAGAGAGTACGTAAGTTATAAACATTTCATCCAACCCTTATGTAAGCTAGGAGATTTGAGATCCACTTAACGAAATCACCGGTCACCCCCTACTGGGACCGAAACTATCTCTATCATAATTGGGCCGATCGACCGGAGTAGGAAGTACTGCGTAGGAGGAAAGTTTCTATTACCACTTTTTTGTTAAATGAAACCTAACACAATTTTACATTTGATATAAAAAGATTGATTTTGGTGGTAGTTTTCGGGACTGAAAAGACTAAAATACCCATTTACTTAAAAAACGAGTTCCTCTCTTATCCTCATCTCTCTATTAGGTCTCGACCAGTTCCTTCGTCACGACAGGTTGCGTTGTATTACATTCTTCCTTCGTCACGAACCAGCCACGCCAGCTCCACCAACTCTGCCACCTTCAATACAACCGCCGCCGGCACCTATTTTTGGTAGTTACGGTGGAGAATGCCTCGTGAGATATCTTACCCCTAAGTTTGATTAATCACTCATTCACTTCCGCCATCACCTCCAAAATCAACACCTCCTCCATCAGCTCTGAACCACCTTCGCCAACACCGCCACCAGGAATACCTCCATAACCACGACCAGCTCCGCCATCACCTCCAAAATTAACACCTCCTCCATCACCTCCAAACCACCTTCGCCAACACCACCACCAGGAATACCACTACCAGCTCCGCTACCACCACTAACGGTAGCAACATGTAGCAGCACCATCACCACCTGCACAGCCAGTAGCAGCTCCGCCAGCACCATCATCAAATATTATAATTCATCTCTGCCCTAATCATTACTCATCACTTGACCAACACTAGCACCACCACCACCATAACCAGGTACCTTCTTATTTTCAGTTCCGATTTCAAATGCAATTCGATTTCAAACCCAATTTTTAATTTCCGTTTCGATTTCAAATGCCATTCAGATTTTAAACACAATTTTTGATTGCCTTTAGATTCAATGGTTTTATGAAATCAAATTTCAAGTAAGCTTACTGTAAACTTTGGGGGTTGAAGTTAAACTCTTCCTTTAAAGTTTAAATGAACTTCACCGATCAAAAAAAAAAAAAAAAAAAGTTTAAATGAACTTCAACTGTTTTACAAAATACCTCAATGAAAAAATTCTAACAAACTATTCTACCGGTTAATTTTCTGGGATTCAATGCTTTGTCTACGGCATAGACTTTTATCATTAGTTATTGGTGCAAAAGTTCTCCAGGTATTTGGAAGTCTGAGCTTGCTATTTAATGTCAAGCAAACTGATTGTCCTACCATTCCAGGGTACAAAATTGCAGTTTGGATTGGCTGTTGGAAGCATTAAAGCTACTTAGTCAGTGAAGAGGAGGCTGGCATGTGAACAGCTAGCTTATTATGCTCAGGTGTGTGTCTTAGTATCGACCCTTCATACATTTTCTTTCTAAGTGGTAGTCGACGCTGCTTCCATCATGTAACAAGTGAAGGCCTATTACAGTTTTTTACATGTGTTAACTGTCTATTTCTTATGTGCTGGGCAGGCTCACTTCTGTCTGTCCGCAAGTAAACTATAATAACCTAAGCATGTGGTTGTGTCATCTCGTGTTGCTGCTATTTGGAACCGTAACTGGCCAATTGATCAACCCATTGATCAGTCTTGTTGGTATGACAAGGAACACTTGAATACCAATTAAGGTATGCTCTTACCAACTTCTGTTAGCTTGACGCCCTTGAAATATATGCAATGATTGTACATGATTTTGAACTACTCTCCGTCTTCACTTTCCTTGAGATTGACTTCATCATGTATGTGTGTAACCGAAGCTCCTTGATTTGTCATGATGAAGTCAATACATAATGACTTTGGTTCGACTGAGATTAAACAAATATCAAGGTCACATTAGGATATGTTTATTGACTAATCAAAGATGTAAGGGTTAAGCAGTAGTAAGTAATATTAGTAAATGCAAAAAGTAAAAAAAAAAAACGAAAATGTTAAAAAGGTCTGACTCTGTCATATCCCAAAACGCGTGCTCTAAATTTCTGCCCTAAGCTTCACACTTTTACCATTCAATGATTCCCTACACTACAGTCTATACAATTGCCATTTATTTTACCAAGACGTGTAAAATATAATAACCTAAGCATGTGCGTATGAATGCTCACGTAAGCTTATGTTTCCCTGCTCACTTGAGTGTAATACTTTGGTTCACACCATATCTCCAGGGATCTCTTCTTACCCGTCATTGAACAGGTCTATAATTGGGCCGACCAATTTGAGCACCTGTGGCACTTTTGCATGCTCATTATCTCCTTTAGATCACTTTAACTCTAGGTACTGAAATGGCTTTAAAAACTTTGAATTTCGCTTTTCTGGTTCAAGAGCTTCCATGTTGTTTGAAAAGTCTGCAGGGAAGCAGGCATGAAGTATGTAAGGTACCCTATCTTACATATTTTACATGGACTAGCGAAGCAGGCATGAAGTATGTAAGGTACCCTTGCTGATAGCCTGGGAATGAAATCATAGTTCTAAATCATATAGTTTGTCAGTATTTGCAAACACCCTAATTATGTCTCTCTTCTTGAGCTTGCTTCTTACTAAGTTTCAACCTTGAACTTGTCCTATTTTCGGCATGTACAACTTCCAGTTCCTATATTTATTTATTTTGTACTCAGTGGAAGAATTTAACGGAGATGTTGCTGGTGTAAGGTTGGCAATATACTCAGGTAAGTTGTCTGGCTTGTATCTTACTTGCTGGAATATTAGCAGTAAAGGTACAAGTAGTAGGACTTTGCAGTCTAAGTTTAGCTACTTCAGTTTCAACCTGTAACGTCTCTACTGTGTACGACACTGTCATTTATTTTCGGTAGTAATTGACGAACAAATTTTTGTTATATAGTTGATTTCCTATTCAAATGTCTTTACCTGTATTATTGATGATTAAAGTCTGATCAAGTTACTTTAATTCAAATGTCTTTACCTGTATTATTGATGATTGAAGCTTACTAAAATTTATTTTTGACTGCTTCCTAGGTTGATGGAAAACCAATTTATGCTCTCTTCCTAGGTGTTTAATTCGTTTTTCTTCGGTCGGCCCTCCCCACCGTGGCAGCGGTGTTCTAGTTAATTCTAATGGTGCATACATCTGTTTTAGCAACTCCTTGATTTGGTGATGTCCATGCATCTTCTCATTGATCTTTTCCATTGTAATCTTCTTCTCATGAGTTCTCCGGCCTGACCAGCACACCTAGTATCATTAATCGTATCATTAATCTTATTTTACTTTATTTTTTTTTATATATAAGGTAATTATTCCTGGATTTTTTTTCTTGAACTTAGACCTAGAATTTGAGCTGCCAGAGCAGTGAACATGACATTGGAAATAAACAACTTAAATCTTGGTGTTGCTCATCATCTTGACCAATCATTCCACTCGTAATATCAAGAGTATCTCCAAGCTTGCCGGTGACTCCATAGTGTTCATACAACCAGTTTCTCCAGCTCGAGGTGATGACCAGTTCCTATATCAGTCGTACAATGAGTACCTCCAAGACCCAACCATTTGTGAATAGTGGCCAGTGCATCACCTTGAGAGTACTGTTCATGGACAAAAATAAAAATCTGATTGTCGATAACTTTTTTCCGGGTTTTTTTGAAATTATTTTACAAAGTTCGAAAACCTCAGGAAAAAGAAGGATACTCAAGGATGAGAATTTCATTACCTCACCAAAAACTGCAAAACAAAACTCAAAGAAAAATCGTTGGAATATCCAAAAGGCATGATATACCCTACCCAGTTAGGGTCTAGAGGAACAGATTTCATTACCTTGTACGGAGGTCACCAAGCAAATGCAGACATGCATAGCTGACCCAGTTAAGGTCCTATAACCAGCACCAAGACTACATTTTAGACCCGTAACGGTTGTGGTTGTGCTATTATAAGCACCATTCCTACTTCCATAGCACCAGAACGCAGTATGAGAAATTGGGTTTCTATATTTGTCCGTCGCCTAAGTTGGGTTACCATATTCATTTAGCGAATGTGCCTCTTAAGTTGGGTTACCATATTCATTTAGCGAATGTGCCTCTTAAGTTGGGTTACCATATTCATTTAGCGAATGTGCCTCTGTAATAATAAAACAAAAGAATATGTTCCTATAATACGAAAATGAAGGAATGATAAAAAAAAATGGTTTTGGAAAGTCTTCACTTAACCAACTAAGACTAATGATGACCGGATGTCAAACTGCAAGCTTCAGTGAAACACTGACTTAAGGCATTCAATAAATTCTTCCTCAAAAAGAACATAAGCCAAGACAATTCTATTTTTTAGAAAAATACTAAAAGTCTAACTAAAAATATTTTAGCTGAGACCATATCATTCCCAATGAAAAATTCTCTCTAAATATTAGACTGGCAATTCTTATGGCATGGCATGCCATGGTGTTAATGATCAAAATGGAGTAAGCGCAACGAAAATGAAAACTAAAGAGTACCTTAACTGAGAATCTGAGATACTTACATGTCACAGATATTTAATGGTCCTTTAGCACCAAACCCTGATTTGGATTGATTTACAACCTTTATAACCTTCATTATCACATCCTAATTCAAATTACTGCAAAACAATAATGCTTGTTAGTTCTTACCTTGAAAATCTTAACATCCTAGCATACGGATCAATACCATACATCAATAAAAATCATATGCAAATGAAAAAAATTTAATACTTGTAACATACCTTTCAGTTGTGATGTACAGCTGTTTTTTTATTTTTTTGTTTGGACCTCTAATGTCAATTCCATGGCTCTCAGCAGTTAAGACCAGCTAACTTAACAATGCTAAATTTGAATCAAGAACTTGATGACCATAAATTGCAGTAATTTATCACGAATCAGAAAGCCAACCTGACCACATAGCAACTGCAACACCAAGGAGGTGGTGTAAGTACCATGTCATTGGATCCTTCTTTCTCCATTAACTAATATCTCTAATAGATTTGCTGCTTGTCATGTCATTGGATCCTTCCACATTAAACTGGCACCTCATTAGCCATGATTGTATTTGGTTCTAATATCCAACAAAAATGTTCAACCTTCGGCATATTTCATTTGCATTTGTTTTTAGTAATTCTGATTATCTATTTTTTAGGTATACTACGTTCACTAATTCAGCCAATTTAATTGCATCTCCGTACTGTACCTCTCATTTTTTATCGCAAATCTGGCATCGAGACACCATTATCACCGACTGAATTCTAATTCAAGTAACTTTGGAAGCGAGATATGTTCATTACCTCTGACGAATGCATATGGTTCCTGAAGCTTAGTATTACCTAATTGCCCAAAAATCTTTTCTCCTTCACGACTCTTTCTCTAAGAAAGATATATAATAGTAGATATCCATGAGCAAAGTTCTAGGTTAGAGTTATGATTCAGAGTCCATACTAATATGGTAAAAAAAAAAAAAAAAAAAAACAAAACGAAATCGCGCTTAAAATATAAGAATCGTAGTTACCTTGTAATATATCGAAGTGGAGACATCAATGATTTTTCCAAAAATCAACAACCTAAAACCTAAATATCAATGAAACAACAACAAATTGATCAGAACAAAAAAGCACCCACACCGCAAAAAATACAGAGAAGAGGAGAAGGGTTAGGTTTTTGTGTATGTGTGTAGTAGAGAACAAACAGGGATGATCGGTAAACAAAATCAAAAATTCTATTAAAAGGTTTGAGCGAAAACAATTAGGTAAGTTCGCGTATTTTAGGTGTATACATGGGTTTCTATTGCATTGATTTAAATTCAGTCTATTTCCGAAAATAAATATACACGACAAAATTTCCTTGATTTTCATTGCTAAATTTTGCATAAGTTCCCAAAGGAAAAGACCGCTAAATTTGGCGTAATAAAAAGACCTAGATTTGGTTCCAAAACATACACAAAAATTCATGGAAAGCATAAGTCTATAATCAAGGTAAATATATTTGAAGTAATCTAAATATATTTATTTTCCAACATTCCAACCGTTTTTAGATTTGTTACAAAAATATGGATAAAGGAACTAAAAATTTTCCTTTTACATGGAAATTCTCGTTTTTTTCCCAAAAAAAAATTGTCCGGGCCCCCAAAAAGATATTTGTAGATTTTGCCGCTAATCCGAAGGTCCAGATTTCATATTTTATTAAAAATTGACGGCCACGAAATGTAAGGGGGCTAACTTTGATTTCGCTAATCAGAGCGAGGGTTTCGTTGACCGGCCAATGAAAGGGGAGGTTTTTGCAACTCTCGACGTGGTGTCAGAGATGTGATTGGGTGTTTAGGTTGTTGATTTACAACCTTTATAACCTTCATTATCACATCCTAATTCAAATTACTGCAAAACAATAATGCTTGTTAGTTCTTACCTTGAAAATCTTAACATCCTAGCATACAGATCAATACCATACATCAATAAAAATCATATGATAATGAAAAAAATTTAATACTTGTAACATACCTTTCAGTTGTGATGTACAAATTGTTTTTTTATTTTTTTGTTTGGACCTCTAATGTCAATTCCATGGCTCTCAAAGCAGCTTAAGACCAACTAACTTAACAATGCTAAATTTGAATCAAGAACTTGATGACCATAAATTGCGTAATTTATCACGAATCGAGAAAGCCAACCCGACCACATAAAGAATCGCAACACCAAGGAGGTGGTGTAAGCACCATGTCATTGGATCATTCTTTCTCCATTAACTAATATCTCTAATAGATTTGCTGCTTGTCATGTCATTGGGATCCTTCCACATTAAACTGGCACCTCATTAGCCATGATTGTATTTGGTTCTAATATCCAACAAAAATGTCCACCCTTCGGCATATTTCATTTGCATTTGTTTTTAGTAATTCTGATTATCTATTTTTTAGGTATACTACGTTCACTAATTCAGCAAATTTGATTGCATCTCCAAGACCGTACCTCTCATTTTTATCGCAAAACTGGCATCGAGACACCATTATCACCGACTGAATTCTAATTCAAGTAACTTTGGAAGCGAGATATGTTCATTACCTCTGACGAATGCATCTGGTTCCTGAAGCTTAGTATTACCTAATTGCCCAAAAATCTTTTCTCCTTCACGACTCTTTCTCTAAGAAAGATATATAATAGTAGATATCCATGAGCAAAGTTCTAGGTTAGAGTTATGATTCAGAGTCCATACTAATATGGTAAAAGAAAAAAAAACACAAAACAAAACGAAATCGCGCTTAAAATATAAGAATCGTAGTTACCTTGTAATATATCGAAGTGGAGACATCAATGATTTTTCCAAAAATCAACAACCTAAAACCTAAATATCAATGAAACAACAACAAATTGATCAGAACAAAAAAGCACCCACACTTCAAAAAATACAGAGAAGAGGAGAAGGGTTAGGTTTTTGTGAATGTGTGTAGTAGAGAACAAAACAGGATGATCGATAAACAAAATCAAAAATTCTATTAAAAGGTTTGAGCGAAAACAATTAGGTAAGTTCGCGTATTTTAGGTGTATACACGGGTTTCTATTGGATTGATTTAAATTCAATCTATTTCCGAAAATAAATATACACGACAAAATTTCCTTGATTTTCATTGCTAAATTTTGCATAAGTTCCCATTGAAAAGACCGCTAAATTTGGCGTAATAGCAACACCTAGATTTGGTTCCGAAAACATACACAAAAATTCATGGAAAGCATAAGTCTATAATCAAGGTAAATATATTTGAAGTAATCTAAATATATTTATTTTCCAACATTCCAACCTTTTTTATATTTTTTAACAAAAATATGGATAAAGGAACTAAAAATTTTCCTTTTACATGGAAATTCTCGTTTTTTTTTTCCCCAAAAAAAAATTGTCCGGGCCCCCAAAAAGATATTTGTAGATTTTGCCGCTAATCCGAAGGTCCAGATTTCATACTATATTAAAAATTGACGGCCACGAAATGTAAGGGGGCTAACTTTGATTTCGCCAATCGTGGAGCGAGGGTTTCGTTGGACCGCCAATGGGAAGGGAGGTTTTTGCAACTCTCGACGTGGTGTGAGAGATGTGATTGGGTGTTTAGGTTGTTGATTTACAACCTTTATAACCTTCATTATCACATCCTAATACAAATTACTGCAAAACAATAATGCTTGTTAGTTCTTACCTTGAAAATCTTAACATCCTAGCATACGGATCAATACCATACATCAATAAAAATCATATGCAAATGAAAAAATTTAATACTTGTAACATACCTTTCAAGCTTGTGATGTACAAATGTTTTTTTATTTTTTTGTTTGGACCTCTAATGTCAATTCCATGGCTCTCAAGCAGCAGTTAAGACCAAATTAACTTAACAATGCCAAATTTGAATCAAGAACTTGATGACCATAAATTGCAAGTAATTTATCACGAATCGAAAGCCAACTTGACCACATAGCAACTGCAACACCAAGGAGGTGGTGTAAGCACCATGTCATTGGATCCTTCTTTCTCCATTAACTAATATCTCTAATAGATTTGCTGCTTGTCATGTCATTGGGATCCTTCCACATTAAACTGGCACCTCATTAGCCATGATTGTATTTGGTTCTAATATCCAACAAAAATGTTCACCCTTCGGCATATTTCATTTGCATTTGTTTTTAGTAATTGATTATCTATTTTTAGGTATACTACGTTCACTAATTCAGCAAATTTGATTGCATCTCCGCACTGTACCTCTCATTTTTTATCGCAAATCTGGCATCGAGACACCATTATCACCGACTGAATTCTAATTCAAGTAACTTTGGAAGCGAGATATGTTCATTACCTCTGATTTAATGCATCCGGTTCCCGAAGCTTAGTATTACCTAATTGCCCAAAATCTTTTCTCCTTCACGACTTTTCTCTAAGAAAGATATATAATAGTAGATATCCATGAGCGAAGTTCTAGGTTAGAGTTATGATTCAGAGTCCATACTAATATGGTAAAAGAAAAAAAAAAACAAAACAAAACAAAACGAAATCGCGCTTAAAATATAAGAATCGTAGTTACCTTGTAATATATCGAAGTGGAGACATCAATGATTTTTCCAAAAATCAACAACCTAAAACCTAAATATCAATGAAACAACAACAAATTGATCAGAACAAAAAAGCACCCACACTGCAAAAAATACAGAGAAGAGGAGAAGGGTTAGGTTTTTGTGTATGTGTGTAGTAGAGAACAAACAGGGATGATCGGTAAACAAAATCAAAAATTCTATTAAAAAGTTTGAGCGAAAACAATTAGGTAAGTTCGCGTATTTTAGGTGTATACATGGGTTTCTATTGGATTGATTTAAATTCAGTCTATTTCCGAAAATAAATATACACGACAAAATTTCCTTGATTTTCATTGCTAAATTTTGCATAAGTTCCCAGTGAAAAGACCGCTAAATTTGGCGTAATAGCAGCACCTAGATTTGGTTCCGAAAACATACACAAAAATTCATGGAAAGCATAAGTCTATAATCAAGGTAAATATATTTGAAGTAATCTAAATATATTTATTTTCCAACATTCCAACCGTTTTTAGATTTGTTAACAAAAATATGGATAAATGAACTAAAAATTTTCCTTTTACATGGAAATTCTCGTTTTTTTTCCCAAAAAAAAAAATTGTCCAGGCCCCCCAAAAAGATATTTGTAGATTTTGCCGCTAATCCGAAGGTCCAGATTTCATATTTTATTAAAAATTGACGGCCACGAAATGTAAGGGGGCTAACTTTGATTTCGGCTAATCAGGAGCGAGGGTTTCGTTGACCGGCCAATGAAAGGGGAGGTTTTTGCAACTCTCGACGTGGTGTCAGAGATGTGATTGGGTGTTTAGGTTGTTGATTTACAACCTTTATAACCTTCATTATCACATCCTAATTCAAATTATCGCAAAAACAATAATGCTTGTTAGTTCTTACCTTGAAAATCTTAACATCCTAGCATACAGATCAATACCATACATCAATAAAAATCATATGAAAATGAAAAAAATTTAATACTTGTAACATACCTTTCAGTTGTGATGTACATCTGTTTTTTTATTTTTTTGTTTGGACCTCTAATGTCAATTCCATGGCTCTCAATAGCTTAAGACCCGCCTAACTTAACAATGCTAAATTTGAATCAAGAACTTGATGACCATAAATTGCTGTAATTTATCACGAATCAGAAAGCCAACCTGACCACATAGCAACTGCAACACCAAGGAGGTGGTGTAAGCACCATGTCATTGGATCCTTCTTTCTCCATTAACTAATATCTCTAATAGATTTGCTGCTTGTCATGTCATTGGGATCCTTCCACATTAAAATGACACCTCATTAGCCATGATTGTATTTGGTTCTAATATCCAACAAAAATGTTCACCCTTCGGCATATTTCATTTGCATTTGTTTTTAGTAATTCTGATTATCTATTTTTTAGGTATACTACGTTCACTAATTCAGCAAATTTGATTGCATCTCCGCACTGTACCTCTCATTTTTTATCGCAAATCTGGCATCGAGACACCATTATCACCGACTGAATTCTAATTCAAGTAACTTTGGAAGCGAGATATGTTCATTACCTCTGACGAATGCATCTGGTTCCTGAAGCTTAGTATTACCTAATTGCCCAAAAATCTTTTCTCCTTCACGACTCTTTCTCTAAGAAAGATATATAATAGTAGATATCCATGAGCAAAGTTCTAGGTTAGAGTTATGATTCAGAGTCCATACTAATATGGTAAAAGAAAAAAAAACAAAAAAAAAAAAACAAAACGAAATCGCGCTTAAAATATAAGAATCGTAGTTACCTTGTAATATATCGAAGTGGAGACATCAATGATTTTTCCAAAAATCAACAACCTAAAACCTAAATATCAATGAAACAACAACAAATTGATCAGAAAAAAAGCACCCACACTGCAAAAAATACAAAGAAGAGGAGAAGGGTTAGGTTTTTGTGAATGTGTGTAGTAGTGAACAAACAGGGATGATCGATAAACAAAATCAAAAATTCTATTAAAAGGTTTGAGCGAAAACAATTAGGTAAGTTCGCGTATTTTAGGTGTATACACGGGTTTCTATTGGATTGATTTAAATTCAATCTATTTCCGAAAATAAATATACACGACAAAATTTCCTTGATTTTCATTGCTAAATTTTGCATAAGTTCCCAGTGAAAAGACCGCTAAATTTGGCGTAATAGCAACACCTAGATTTGGTTCCGAAAACATACACAAAAATTCATGGAAAGCATAAGTCTATAATCAAGGTAAATATATTTGAAGTAATCTAAATATATTTATTTTCCAACATTCCAACCGTTTTTAGATTTGTTAACAAAAATATGGATAAAGGAACTAAAAATTTTCCTTTTACATGGAAATTCTCGTTTTTTTTCCCCAAAAAAAAATTGTCCGGGCCCCCCAAAAAGATATTTGTAGATTTTTCCGCTAATCCGAAGGTCCTGATTTCATACTATATTAAAAATTGACGGCCACGAAATGTAAGGGGGCTAACTTTGATTTCGGCCAATCAGGAGCGAGGGTTTCGTTGACCGGCCAATGGGAAGGGAGGTTTTTTGCAACTCTCGACGTGGTGTGAGAGATGTGATTGGGTGTTTAGGTTGTTGATTTACAACCTTTATAACCTTCATTATCACATCCTAATTCAAATTACTGCAAAACAATAATGCTTGTTAGTTCTTACCTTGAAAATCTTAACATCCTAGCATACGGATCAATACCATACATCAATAAAAATCATATGCAAATGAAAAAAATTTAATACTTGTAACATACCTTTCGGTTGATGTATAAATTGTTTTTTTTATTTTTTTGTTTGGACCTCTAATGTCAATTCCATGGCTCTCAAATAGATTAAGACCAACTAACTTAACAATGCTAAATTTGAATCAAGAACTTGATGACCATAAATTGCGTAATTTATCACGAATCGAAAGCCAACCCGACCACATAAAGAATCGCAACACCAAGGAGGTGGTGTAAGCACCATGTCATTGGATCCTTCTTTCTCCATTAACTAATATCTCTAATAGATTTGTCGCTTGTCATGTCATTGGGATCCTTCCACATTAAACCGGCACCTCATTAGCCATGATTGTATTTGGTTCTAATATCCAACAAAAATGTTCACCCTTCCGCATATTTCATTTGCATTTGTTTTTAGTAATTCTGATTATCTATTTTTTAGGTATACTACGTTCACTAATTCAGCAAATTTGATTGCATCTCCGCACTATACCTCTCATTTTTTATCGCAAATCTGGCATCGAGACACCATTATCACCGACTGAATTCTAATTCAAGTAACTTTGGAAGCGAGATATGTTCATTACCTCTGACGAATGCATCTGGTTCCTGAAGCTTAGTATTACCTAATTGCCCAAAAATCTTTTCTCCTTCACGACTCTTTCTCTAAGAAAGATATATAATAGTAGATATCCATGAGCAAAGTTCTAGGTTAGAGTTATGATTCAGAGTCCATACTAATATGGTAAAATAAAAAAAAATAAAAAAATAAAACAAAACGAAATCGCGCTTAAAATATAAGAATCGTAGTTACCTTGTAATATATCGAAGTGGAGACATCAATGATTTTTCCAAAAATCAACAACCTAAAACCTAAATATCAATGAAACAACAACAAATTGATCAGAACAAAAAAGCACCCACACTGCAAAAAATACAGAGAAGAGGAGAAGGGTTAGGTTTTTGTGTATGTGTGTAGTAGAGAACAAAAGGGATGATCGGTAAACAAAATCAAAAATTCTATTAAAAGGTTTGAGCGAAAACAATTAGGTAAGTTCGCGTATTTTAGGTGTATACACGGGTTTCTATTGGATTGATTTAAATTCAATCTATTTCCGAAAATAAATATACACGACAAAATTTCCTTGATTTTCATTGCTAAATTTTGCATAAGTTCCCAGTGAAAAGACCGCTAAATTTGGCGTAATAGCAACACCTAGATTTGGTTCCGAAAACATACACAAAAATTCATGGAAAGCATAAGTCTATAATCAAGGTAAATATATTTGAAGTAATCTAAATATATTTTTTTTCCAACATTCCAACCGTTTTTAGATTTGTTAACAAAAATATGGATAAAGGAACTAAAAATTTTCCTTTTACATGGAAATTCTCGTTTTTTTTTTCCCCAAAAAAAAAATTGTCCGGGCCCCCAAAAAGATATTTGTAGATTTTGCCGCTAATCCGAAGGTCCAGATTTCATATTATATTAAAAATTGACGGCCACGAAATGTAAGGGGGCTAACTTTGATTTCGGCCAATCAGGAGCGAGGGTTTCGTTGACCGTCCAATGGGAGGGGAGGTTTTTGCAACTCTCGACGTGGTGTGAGAGATGTGATTGGGTGTTTAGGTTGTTGATTTACAACCTTTATAACCTTCATTATCACATCCTAATTCAAATTACTGCAAAACAATAATGCTTGTTAGTTCTTACCTTGAAAATCTTAACATCCTAGCATACGGATCAATACCATACATCAATAAAAATCATATGCAAATGAAAAAAATTTAATACTTGTAACATACCTTTCAGTTGTGATGTATAGCTGTTTTTTTAGTTTTGTTTTTGGACCTCTAATGTCAATTCCATGGCTCTCAGCAGTTAAGACCAGCTAACTTAACAATGCTAAATTTGAATCAAGAACTTGATGACCATAAATTGCAGTAATTTATCACGAATCAGAAAGCCAACCTGACCACATAGCAACTGCAACACCAAGGAGGTGGTGTAAGTACCATGTCATTGGATCCTTCTTTCTCCATTAACTAATATCTCTAATAGATTTGCTGCTTGTCATGTCATTGGATCCTTCCACATTAAACTGGCACCTCATTAGCCATGATTGTATTTGGTTCTAATATCCAACAAAAATGTTCACCCTTCGGCATATTTCATTTGCATTTGTTTTTAGTAATTCTGATTATCTATTTTTTAGGTATACTACGTTCACTAATTCAGCCAATTTGATTGCATCTCCGCACTGTACCTCTCATTTTTTATCGCAAATCTGGCATCGAGACACCATTATCACCGACTGAATTCTAATTCAAGTAACTTTGGAAGCGAGATATGTTCATTACCTCTGACGAATGCATCTGGTTCCTGAGCTTAGTATTACCTAATTGCCCAAAAATCTTTTCTCCTTCACGACTCTTTCTCTAAGAAAGATATATAATAGTAGATATCCATGAGCAAAGTTCTAGGTTAGAGTTATGATTCAGAGTCCATACTAATATGGTAAAATAAAAAAAAAAAAAAAAAAACAAAACAAAACGAAATCGCGCTTAAAATATAAGAATCGTAGTTACCTTGTAATATATCGAAGTGGAGACATCAATGATTTTTCCAAAAGTCAACAACCTAAAACCTAAATATCAATGAAACAACAACAAATTGATCAGAACAAAAAAGCACCCACACTGCAAAAAATACAGAGAAGAGGAGAAGGGTTAGGTTTTTGTGTATGTGTGTAGTAGAGAACAAACAGGGATGATCGGTAAACAAAATCAAAAATTCTATTAAAAGGTTTGAGCGAAAACAATTAGGTAAGTTCGCGTATTTTAGGTGTATACACGGGTTTCTATTGGATTGATTTAAATTCAGTCTATTTCT
This sequence comes from Papaver armeniacum, assembly GCA_023531295.1. NCBI lineage: Eukaryota > Viridiplantae > Streptophyta > Magnoliopsida > Ranunculales > Papaveraceae > Papaver > Papaver armeniacum. The sequence goes on from JAJJWW010018544.1 coordinate 159,009, forward strand.
GAAAATAAATATACACGACAAAATTTCCTTGATTTTCATTGCTAAATTTTGCATAAGTTCCCAGTGAAAAGACCGCTAAATTTGTCGTAATAGCAGCACCTAGATTTGGTTCCGAAAACATACACAAAAATTCATGGAAAGCATAAGTCTATAATCAAGGTAAATATATTCGAAGTAATCTAAATGTATTTATTTTCCAACATTCCAACGGTTTTTAGATTTGTTAACAAAAATATGGATAAAGGAACTAAAAATTTTCCTTTTACATGGAAATTCTCGATTTTTTTCCCAAAAAAAAATTATCCGGCCCCCAAAAAGATATTTGTAGATTTTGCCGCTAATCCGAAGGTCCAGATTTCATATTTTATTAAAAATTGACGGCCACGAAATGTAAGGAGGCTAACTTTGATTTCGGCCAATCAGGAGCGAGGGTTTCGTTGACCGGCCAATGGGAGGGGAGGTTTTTGCAACTCTCGACGTGGTGTGAGAAATGTGATTGGGTGTTTAGGTTGTTGATATTTTAAACCTTGGACAGTTGATTACATTGTTTCCAATTGATTTCCCCCCCGAATGGAATGCATTGATGAATAGATCACGTATCATCTATGAGGTATGTCCTGCATTCACAAAAATCAATATGCTTTATAAAAAAGCACCTCAACCAGATCTATAGAATTTAGATAAATTGCACCTTTATGTGTTTGTCCGAAGGCTAAAAAGCCTTGTACAATCCACCAGCATCCTGATGAACATTTCGCCTAATATGTCCCACCTGCTTCTTGCTCAAACAGCCTAAAATAACTAGGCTCCTTGGTGTTGGTCTCGATCCCTGTCCATTTGTCCCAGCGAATCACAGGAGGACACTAATTCTGATGAGCTTAAGATAAGAGTTCAGGTGATGGTTTGGTAGATTATAGAACTGCCACAGTACCATCACATAGATCTTCTGAAAATGTATTATCTTAGAAGTTTGTTTGACCTCAAACCAATGTTTTAGCCAAGCTAAAAAGAGGTTAAAATGAGTGAATGAAATGCAAAGCGTCAGGGCATTTGCCAAAGCAAACTGCACGTGCAAAAGGGCATCGTAAGAAGATATTGTCCAATGTCTCTGTAGCAGCATTGCACAATGGTTAATAAGGATCTAAACAATTCCTAATTTGAAACTTTGAGTATAGGTCTTGAATGTTCAAAGCAGCTGGCCCTATAGAGATACCAAGAACAACGATTTACTTGATATAATCAGTAATCACCACCTAAATTCATAATTTAAATTCAAATTCAATCATAAAAATCCCAAAAGCAAGATAAGTAGGTCTCCTTCTCCATTAACATGCAAACAATACCCAGACATTACATAGATGTTCTAACATAAAAAACGGCTACTTATCAACAAAAGAAGAGTAAAGGTCCTCGTCATAGTTGGCCATAAAGTTTGACGTAGCAAAAGCCTCTATCCAAAGAATATCTTTTAGCTCTGGTGGAAAATCATCTAGTTCCATATCACCTGGCTTATCATCATCATCAGGAGCACTTCTTTCTTCCTTCTTCTTCTTTTTTTCCCTTTTTGCCAGATAATGTGCAGCTTTACTCCATGAATTTGTCAATTGTAGTAAGTTTTTCTTGCCTCTAAGTTCTACCACAAGAGACGCCATCAAACTCTTATTCCAACCCCTGTAGCCTTTAAAATAACTCTCACACCGCTCACAAATATGGTTGGGATAACGTGTGTCTCTGCAATTCTTATCAGAGCAGCGACGTATATCACGAAATAGAGTTGGAATCATAACCGAATTACAATCGACACTAAGAAGAGAACGTTTATGTTCTTCAGCAAGTTTAACACCAGCCTTTATTCCCATAAATACTTGATAAAAAAAAGATTTACCATCTTTTGAGAACTTGGCGGAAGCAATTATTGGCTTTGCGACAGCATTGCGTAATATAACTCCATATCCTCCATAGCCTTGCCCCTTTTGAAAATAAGCATACACACTAATCCAAGTCCAGCGCCGTAGCTCATATACCTCTTTCCATGTTGCAACCCATGCATCCTTGTCTGGCCATTTATTTTGAGTCTGGAGAAGGATCGCCCTCCATTCACGCTCCAACTCAGGCATCCTTTTGTTCAATTCCTCATCCTGCAAACATCATTAGTGTCATTACATCATCCAGAAATATACTGGAAAGAAAGATAAAGTATGGGGCTGGAAAGGTTTCTTATACGAGCTCATAATCGCATCAAAGGAAATTTGAAACAATTCAATTGAGTAGTTATTATTACTCACAGTTGAACCATCTTCATCGTCTGATGTGCTTGAATATTTTTCATCCGTGTACTCGAAATCATAGTCTATGGTACTCGTTTCAGAGAGGGAATCATCCTCTGTTTCTTGTTCATGAGATTCTTCTATATTAGCAACTGGTAAGACCTTGTCGACATTGACAGTGACACCAGTAGTGGTATCGTGAGAAGATGCAGGAAGATGAAACATACTCCAATCGATACTGCCAAATTGCAAATCCTTTACAAACCTCTCTTCTCCATCGTGCAATTTTTGAACAGGCTTGCTGAAAATTTTGAGAAAAAATATAAGACACTATGAGCTCTCTCATATAAGTCATGAAACAGAAAAATAAATACATGAGAAAAATGAGTCATATAAGCGATAAACAGATCATGAGAAGAATGAATACCTTGTTTGCATTGTTACGCAAAATTAAGAATAGATCTGAAAGAAGCGGCAAGTATTTTGATAGGATCCTAATACCGGAATTAAGATGGATAAATTGACCGCTTGGCGATCAGCCACTTTAATTAATCTTTTGAATCGAGGTTAGCCACCAAATTAAGCCAAACTTATTAACAAACTACGAATGTACAGAGAACATATACGGATGTATATATAGAACATATAACTTGTTGTATTAACAAGTAAGGAAACATAAACTAATTCCTAAAATAACTAGACTCCTAGTTGATCCTATGTACCTGTATTGCCCCTGTCCCTTTGTACCCTAGGTGTCAATTTGTAAATTAATATGAAACGTAAATTCGGTATTAGGATGTACTTTGCTGCTGCGAATTGTCCTGAGGAGGTATATCATAGACGACTGCAGACCCTGCAACAAATGAATTTGGAAGCATTGAAAGCGTCCATGAATATTATACAACTATCTTTATTACTAGACTAGATGACAACTGAAAAGTTAAATAATTCTTTCTAGTACAACTTTCTAAAATATTTAAGAGGCTTGCATTCTCTTTTACAAATTCTGATGAGCTTAAGATAAAAGTATAGGGGATAGTTGAATTGGTGGATTGTAGAAATTTGCAAATCTAGCCTTCCATAACTGCCAAAGCACCTTAACATAGATCTTCTGAAAATGCATCGTTGTTTGTCTGACCTCTAACCAATGTTTTAGCCAAGTTAAAAAGAGGTTGAAAGAAGATATAGTCCAATGTCTCTGCAGCAGCATTGCTTAATGGGCAATAAGGATCGGAGGCAATTCCTAATCTGAACAGGTAGTCTTTTAAAGGGTATATATTATGGAGGCACTTCCAGGTTAACAAGTTGAGCTTTGGAGGAAGTTCCATATGCTGTGCCATACCCTTAACCATTAATTGCTTTTGTTCTCGAGGAGAGGAAGCCAACAGAGACATACAAGTGGAAAGAGCAGAAAAATTCCGTACGACGGCGAGAGACCATCTTAAGCAGTATTATAGTTGTAAAACTAATAGGTATTTGTTTCAGCAAGAGCCGACTCATTAAGTTATACTGTAAGTTGTAAAACACGGCTACATAAGAGCCAGTTATCACAGCTAGCCTAGCGAAAAGAGTAGAACTGTTTACACAATACATATATGTTCAAACATAAAACACGGCTACATAATAGTAACTATTATGGAGTATCTTACACGGCTACATACCCTTCAAAAAAAAAAAAAAACAAATCAACAAGAGTACTGGAACTACTCATAGGGTCCACGGTCCTCTACCTGCATGGCCATGAAGCATGATGAAGCGAAAGCATCTCCCAAAGAAGATTTTTTTAGCTCTCGTGGAAAATCATCTGGTATCATATCACCTGGCTTAAAATAATAAGCATCTTCCTTCTTCTCAACTTCAGGCCTCCTATTCTTTTTTTTTTCCCCCTTTTTGCTAGATAATGCGCAGGTTTACTCCCTTTTTGTTATAATAGTCTTAAGAGCAACTGCAGTGGTGCGAGTATAACCAAAGACCAAAGATAAAAAAAAAACGACCAAATTTTAGTTTAGTCTGGTGTGTGACGTTACGGGTAGAAGACTAAATTTGGTCAAGCGGATACTATACGTTCGCTTGGTATGGGGCGGGGACTATACGTTCGCCCGATGGGGGGAGATTTCAAAAATAAATAAATAAATAAATATGGGGCGGAGGTATAGCCCGCCCCACTATAAAGAAAGTGAAAAAAGAATGGGGCGAGGTATAAACCTCGCCCCACACAAAATTAAAAAAATAAAATAAAAAAAAAATAATGGGGCGGAGGCTATACATTCGCCTGGTGTGGGGCGTACACTATACGTTCGCCTGGTGTGGGGCGTACACTATACGTTCGCTCGACTATAATTTGGGTTTAGTCTTTGGTCCCCGACCAAATATAGTCTGGGATTTGGGTTTAGTCTGGTCTTTGGTCGATGGTCCGTCCCGCTACGTCTGGTTCTTTTACCAAATAAATGGGTTTAGTCGCCCACTGCGGTTGCTCTAAGGGACTGAATTAGAACCTAATTTCAGTGTCTATTTGTACTGTGTCACTGCCATAGGGACTACAATAGTGATGGTTTCAGTCAGCTGGATGTTAAATTCTGCATGGCTGTTTGTGATCTTTGCCAGTATAATCTAAAGGGTGATCTATAGATAACAACTCTCCTGCAATGAAAAGTGTGATCCTACCCTATGCAAAGAACATAAAGTTTTGAAAAGTTGAGATCTAAAGACAAGGTTTTTAAAAGACAAGGTTTTCAAAGTTGTGATCTTTCCTCTAAGTTTTCAACCCAAATTTACTCTATACAAACAATATCTTCCATTCTATTTCTGCACCTGTAATTCAAATTTAAAATTGATGAACGAAATCCAAAATTATATACATAAATGGGAAATAATTTCATTGAACATAAAATATTAGAAAAATACAGAAATTACACATTTTTGCTGAGTTACTTGTTTAAGTCAGATAACTATACACCAGACCCAATTCCTAAACAAGAGCAAGCAAAGTGTTTTGACAAGATATTTAGCAGTTCTGGCTCTAATTTATCTCACTCAGATTCAAGCTTTACAACATTCAGACCAGTGTAGAATGAAGTGAAATCTAAAAAGCCCAAGACTTGCAGAATCCATAACAACCTCAAGACTAATGTAAGACGACTTTGACGCCTTCTTCTGTAGATAGCCTTCATTATCCTGCAACTTGAAAATCATAATCACGGTTACCACAATAACAAGTTCGCACAAGTAATCCCATCGAGAATAAAGTTGATAAGAATAAGTAAGAACATACACGGACCTCTAACATTGGACGTATTGATGAACTGAGACAGAGACAGACAGACAAGTACCTTGACCAGCATTAAAGAACAAACAAATGATAAACTATTAACCACCGAGCAACCCCGATAACAACAGAATAAAATAAACACTAGAATTTTCAGAAATTCACCTTAAAGAGAGCAGGAAGGACAAGTTTCACTCAGTGACCACTAATTTGTGACATCAATGCATGAACAGCATATTTAGCACCTTCACGCATAGCTAAGACTTGAACCAAAAGGCAATATTTGAATGTCGTACCTAATCCGCGACAAACAAATAGAATATGAATTCAGATACAAGAACAAACTTGTTGTACAAACCGATTGAACCAGAAAATCCATGAGGTATATGTAAGATTATAGAAATTCCATAACTGCCACATTACCATCACATAGATCTTCTGAAAATGCATCATTTCAGAAGTTTGTTTGACCCCAAACCAATGTTTTAACCAAGCTAAAAACAGGTTAAAATGAGTGAATGAAATGCAAAGCGTCAGGGCATTTGCCAAACCAAACTGCACTCGCAAAAGGGCATCGTAAGAAGATGTTGTCCATTGTCTCTGTAGCAGCATTGCACAATGGTTAATAAGGATCTAAACAATTCCTAATTTGAAACTTTGAGTATAGGTCTTGAATGTTGAAAGCAGCTGGCCTAGCGAAAATAGTAGGAAAGCCATCTGTCTTGCCAAAGGAAAAGAGTAGAAGCTGGCCCTATAGAGATACCAAGAACAACGATTTACTTGATATAATCACCACATAAATTCATAATTTACTTCAAATTCAATCATAAAAATCCCTAAAGCAAGATGAAATACAGCATCAGTGGGCCCTCCATTAACATGCAAACAATACCCAGACAATACATAGATGTTCAGACATAAAAAACAGACGGCTACTTATCAACAAAAGAAGAGTAAAGGTCCTCGTCATAGTTGGCCATAAAGTTTCCCGTAGCAAAAGCATCTATCCAAAGACTATTTTTTAGCGCTGGTGGAAAATCATCTAGCTCCATAACAACTGGCTTATCATCATCAGGAGCACTTCTTTCTTCCTTCTCCTCAACTCCAGGCCTCTTATTCTTTTTTTCCCTTTTTGCCAGATAATGTGCAGATTTACTACATGAATTTGTCACTTGTAGTAGGGTTTTTTTGCCTCTAAGTTCCACCACAAGAGACGCCATCAAACTCTTATCCCAACCCCTGTAGCTTTTAAAATAACTCTCACACACCTCGCAAATATAGTTTGGAGAACGTGTGTCTCTGCATTTCTTATCAGAGCAGCGACATGCATCAAGAAATAGAGCTGGAATCATAACCGAATTACAGTCGACACTAAGAAGACAACGTTTATGTTCTTCAGCAAGTTTGACGCCAGCCTTTATTCCCATAAATACTTGATAAAAAAAAGATTTACCGTCTTTTGAGAACTTGGCGGAAGCAATTATTGGCTTTGCGACAGCATTGCGTAATATAACTCCATATCCTCCATAGCCTCGCCCCTTTTGAAAATAAGCATACACAGTAATCCAAGTCCAGCGTCGTAGCTCGTATACCTCTTTCCATGTTGCAACCCATGCATCCTTGTCTGGCCATTTATTACGAGTCTGGAAAAGGATCGCCTTCCATTGACGCTCCAACTCAGGCATCCTTTTGATCAATTCCTCATCCTGCAAACATCTTTATTGTCATTACAGTTTGGGGCTGGAAAGGTTTCTTATACGAGCTCATAATCGCATCAAAAGAAATTTGAAACAATTCAATTTTGTAGTTATTATTACTCACAGTTGAACCGTCTTCATCGTCTGATGTGGTTGAATTTTTTTCATCTGTGTACTCGAAATCATAGTCTATGGTACTCGTATTAGAGAGGGAATCATCCTCTGTTTCTTGTTCATGAGATTCTTCTTTATTAGAACCTGCTAAGACCTTGCCGACATTGACAGCGACACCAGCGGCAAGACCAGCATCCTGACAAGATGCAGGAGGACGAAGCGTACTCCAATCAATACTACCAAATTGCAAATCCTTTAGAAACCTTTCTTCTTCATCGTCCGATTTCTGAACAGGCTTGCTGAAGATTTAAGAGAAAAGATAATACTCTATTAGCAATTAATTAACTACATGCTTATATAGTCTAACTCATATAAGTAAAAAAAAAACAGCATAAAGAGAAATAAATAACTCATATAAGTCAAAAAACAGTATAACGAAAAATAAATAAAATAGAAAAATAAAACTGATCACGAGTAGAATGAATACCTTGTTTGCATCGTTACACAAAATTACGAATAGACTTGAAAGAACGGCAGGGTATCTTGATAGGATCCTAATACCGGAATTAAGATAGATAAAGTATTATTTTTTTGTCAAAAAAAAAACTGGCGATCAGTCACCTTAATCCTTTGAATCGGGTTAAGCAAGCTTTCTTTTATAGCAAAGCTTATGAACATGAGTTAATTTTGAGTCCTATATATGCAAATAACAAATAAGGAAACATTAGCTTATTCCTAAAGTAACTAGGGCTCCGGATCGTCTGTTGCGATTTCTCCCTGTTCCTCTATTCCACCCACTCTCAGATCGCCATTTGTCCATATTATAAAAACCAAAATTTACAAGCTTAAACGTAATATACTTGCCTATTTTAACGGATCTTCACAGTGAAAGAAAAAAGGAAATAAGTATCCCCTTAATTATCTCTTCCGTCCATAGAATACTCCTGAATCTTTACCCTAGTAAAAACCTTACTGAGATGCTCATTATAGCGGGCTCTTAAGCTATGGTAGCTTGTCACAACAATTGTCGATCATGATTTTATGATGAACAAAAAAATCTATGCATTCTACAGTAGATAAATCTATCACTAAAGTTAGAACGAAAACTATATTACTTAGACGGTGATATAGGAGTCAACGGTGAAGTCTGGTCACAACAAACTTAGATTCAAGGACCATGTGATCATAATTAGAATCATCACCTCAGCCATGTTGCCAGTGCAATGGGAAAACAGTGAAGAACGGTAGATGCTCTAATTTCAAAACAAAATATTAAGAGTAAATAATAGTGATTGTGGTCTTGCGGTCTGATGTTGGTTTTCTTTTCACACTCAAAAAAAATAAAAAAAAATCAAATTGTACGGATAATAACTGGCATCAAGGTTCTTAGAGAATCCTCTTTCGTGTCTATAATCTATAGATATATTATGCTAAAATAAAGAACTTCATCTATAATTTAACTCTCATGGATTCTCTTGAGAATCCGAGCTATGTAAATTTTGTGCTCTATCGTGTTTCTTTGAAGAACTTCAAATATTTCTTTTTTTTCTTTTTGAAAATCCGTTCAAATTAAGTATATTATGTTTAAATTTGAAAACTTGTAGCTACACATGGCGGCTTGAGATTGGGTGGAATAGAGGAACAGAGGGAAATTGCAACAGACGATCCGGAGCCAGGAACTAGACTCCTAATATGTGTTGGCCCCGATCTTGTATTAATATTAACATAAATTCCGTTATTACTAGGAATTACTAGTTTTATTTGAAAAAAAAAAAAAAAAAAAAAAAAAAGAGATAAATTACCTGGCGAGATTGGGGTATACCCAAACTAATTGGGGTATACCCAATGAGACAAAATAGGGTCATTTTGAAGTAAAAGAGGTCACCCCTTAACCAAATATTTTTAAAATGGCAAAATTGCCCTCGTTTAATTAACCCTAAAATTTTGATTAGATTAATTAATTAAGTTAAAATTGATTGAATAGATTAAAACTTATGAATTTTAAGTTATGAAATTTTGTTTTTGATTGAACTTTTGTGGGATGATTTTTGATGATTTTTTTTTTTTTTGAGAATATCTCTTGCAACGAAAATGAAGCACACAACCGAAATACTTCTAAAAAGGGGATTGTGAATTCGTTATATGAAATCATACTCAAAATCAAAGAATAAATCAACACTTTCAGTTCGAAAATATGAAAAGTCGGCAAAAGATCGACTAATGAAGATCATCCAGGCCAAAGTGGCCCAAGCAAGATCTTCATCGTCGACCTCACGCCAAAAGTTGCCTCGGGCAAGGTCTTCATCGTCGACCTCGCTCGCCAAAAGTGGTCAAGATGATCTTCATCGCCGACCTTTGCCGACTTTTGTTTTTTGACATACGGAGATGACATAAAAATTTTATCGGTAAGCAAGGTATTCAAAAATACCCTTCCATTTGCTTTTTGGCCTCCAAGAAGGTATTCAAAAATACCCTTCCTTTGTATTTGGCCAAGAAGGTATTCAAAACATACCGCCGCTACGGCTGTTGAAAAATTTACGCATCGCGCCATGGTTGTTATGAAAAGTCGGCAAGATATGCATGTTACGACCTTGTCTAGGCCAAAAATACGTAAATCATAATTTTCGATTTCTAACCTAATATAACAATCAAATCACACAACACAATGATGGGTTTGAGTTTAAACATCATTTATAGTCTTCTTTTCATTATTAGAGTCAACAATTTTTTTGGAAAATCAAAGTTGAAGATTTTTATATGGCTTTGGTTGATGGAAGATGAAGATGAAGAAGAAGAGAAGATTAAGAGTTGGTTAGTTTTTTAATTTTAGGGTTAATGAAATTAAGAAATAAGTTTATTTTTTAAAATTTAATTAGTTCAAGGGTATTAAAGTAAAATCACACTTTTTAATAATGACACACCATGTCCCCTTGAAATTGGGTATACCCCAATTAGTTTGGGTATACCCCAATCTCGCCAGGATAAATTAAGAAGGTAAATATACTTTCCTAATGGCTTTTACTAATTAATATGCCTTTGATGGTTCTTTAAAAACTTGTCCCGTTTTTTTAGAAACTTAAAAGAACTCCATCCAGTTAAAAGTAAACTCAATTTTAGGGCCACCTGACATGGTCCATACACCATTCAGTCAAACTATTAACTCGAGTCAGTTAAATTACCACTGTGGTTATGTCCCAAGTGTGGCTCATCCGATCTGCACCGCCATATATTTCAACTGCACAAGATTAAAGACAAATGCTGAAGATGTGCTGTTCTGTCATCTAATTTAACAAGACAAAGGAAAAACAAATCTCAGACAGAGAACACACCATTCTAGTTTTCTCAACATTTAGAACATTAACCAAAAGACTCTAAGCATAATGAGCATTCAGTATATGAACTTGAAAAGGGTTGTATGATTGACCATTGCAGTCTTTTCAAATAATACACATTCTATAATACTTGCACTAAGTAATAGTGCAATTAACTGAATATCTAAATTTCAAATGGTTATTCAGGTAGGATAACTTCGGAGAAATACCCATATCAAAAGGTAAGAAAATGGATGCATACATTTAAAGCAAATCAAAGAACTAATTTTCAACACATAGCATTACAAAAGTGAGATCTTACCTGTAATACATTGATTGCTTGCTTCATTTTCAATCCAAATAGAGTTTTCCCAACTGGGAAAGAGAGATAACCATGTCTCAAGGCCCTCACTAAACCTGACAGAGAATAATACAAACCAAGAGATGTCAGTCGGGGCCTATGTTGTTAAAGGCGCTCTGGGCGCTCGCCTAGGCGCCAAAGGCGCACTAAGCGTAGGTCGAGCGCCCGAGTAACCCAGCTTACATTACTTTCCACGCCGGCGCCTTAGGCGAGCGCCTTTTACGACTTTGGCGCCTCGCGGAAGTTTTAGGCGACCAAAAACTCGCCAAACGCAACATTAAAGATGGTAATATATGGTAACATGGTGGGTTCCTTGTCTGACTCCTTTCTTCTCCATAAATGCAAATATTATCTCCTCTCTATAAATACGCGTGATTGACGTAATTATTTGTTATAAATAGACTTATTTCCTTTTTGAGTATTATGCTATACAATGCATGATCAAAAGATGGTATGAAATATTTGTTGGATTATGTGGCACATGACTTAGGCTGAGTCATGTACGACCATTATTGACTTTGTCTAACTAATGTTATGTCCAGCATTAAGCACTTAAGGACTACAGGTGTCAATTAATAAACTCGTGTTAGTGTAGCTTAACGACACCCGATGCTAACTAGCTATGATGGAAAGCTAGAATTACTCTTATATATTGAAGAGAGATCTATTTTATTCTCTTGCCCTTGAATCGAAGTTAGCTGGTAGTCCATCTCTTATGAACAACAACATCTATAGTTTGGGTAAAGAAATATACGGTCTTCTAAACTACCTTGAAGTAGCAATTTTAGTTCAAGTACACTAGTGAAGCTAAACAAACACATCAAGCAACAGGGAGACAAGGAATATAAGCTATGACCCAAGGTATGTACAGTTTCATCTTATAGTTTGATTGTGGTAAACATAATAATTCTAGATCCTATAATCTTCTCATGAATTGTGTTTGCTATCATGATTAGATTTTCCAACATGTGGTATCAGAGCTATGCGTTGGATTATTTATGTTTACTCATATAAGTTTTCATGAGATGAAGTTAAATCTTATTTTCAGTTAAACCATGTAAAAGGTTAAGTTTTATTTATTTTATTTTATTTTAACAAAATTAACCTTGCTGATTGAATCATCATTCCTATATGAGCTGACTTATGCATGTGTTTCTTGGTAATTTTGATGTATGACACCGATTTTGAATCAACATTTTCATCACACCGCGAAATCCTCCTACTGATGCTTTCAAAATGATTGTTTGGTTGTTGAGTGCTTAACTTAGTCTAAAGCATGTTAATGGTTAGTGATTTTCCCTACTTTGTGAAGGAGATAGATCTCTGTTGAGAAATAAAAGGAAAATATCAGGAAGAAGGTGATGACGTGGTAAGGTCAATAATAATTTTGACCGACACGTGTGATAACAATAGCCTTTAGTGTGTGAACGTGTCAACGTGAGGCTTTAGTATTTTAGTATATCAAGAGATAATGATGTTGAACCCACTAAATGTGAAATGAAATTTTCCTTCCGTTGGTCTAATTGTGATTATTTGGGGCCAAGGTAGCTTAACCAGGTGGGAACGGTGTTCCTTGACCAATTTTGACCAGCCGACTCTCTATGATGCGAACCTATGTGGATCTGTTTCGTCTAATTGGCCGATTGAATTTGAAGGAAAATGATGGTTCTTAATTGTTGTTAGTCAAATCTTATAAGGAGACCTAGTTGGCTAAAATTTGACCAAGTTTTCTAATTGTTGTTATAGGAGTGGTCATGAAATTAAATTAGAACCTGGGTTGGTGTATAGGCTAAAGAAAATTTATATCTGAGGCTCGCCATATGATATTCGTTCTTTGAATTGGCCATTTCATTCATTCCTGGCTAAGTTTATACGCCACTGTAAATATAAACTATATGACATGTATATGTATTATATATATGACCTAGTAATGTATGTCTAATGGAGTTTAACCGTCGGATTGGGTTACCAAAGTAACCATTCGAAAGGGGATGGACTCATGGATGATAAAATAAATAGTAGTTTGCTTCCCGAGCTAATTATAAAAAATATATATATATATATATATAGAGAGAGAGAGATTAGCTCGTGTATTTTTATAAAGGTGGTCTTGGTGCCCAAAGGTATCATGACGTATGAATATTTAAGGATACTGGATATAGCAAATCGACGTTAAGGGTCATATATGTGGATAAACCTTATGCGTGTCTTAACTCATCCCAAAGGAAGAATGTTGACATTTCAATTTATCCATTTAAGGTACATATTTCCAATGTGACTTGAATGTTTCAAATTTATCATTAAAATTGTGCTGCCAAAGCTGCCAATTGAAAGGGGTAAATTCTTCTTCAATTATGGTGACAAAATTGCTTGTATGTCCTAGTTATGATGTTGATGAGTTGTCCAAAGGCGTCATCTATTGACATAATTAGATGAAATATTCTCTCTTAAGAATGGCTTGGATACCCAAAGGTGTCAAGCTTATGGTATGGAGAATACATGACAAGCTGGCATTTATTTTTCCACCGTATTGGTTGCATTTAATTGTTCCGTATTTAAGGTTGGCATATTGGTTGCATGTTGATGTCGCTTGAACAAGAATGATAATATGGTAGAACTGTTTTATGAGTTATATAATGTCAGTAACTTATTTTGTTGTTTCATTCTTGAGCTGTAAACCCTCAACATTTGTGTATAGTTCTGAGACTTAGACATGATTAAATTATATTTTAAGTTTGGTGTATTTCATGTATATGTGGCTTTATAATACTTAATTATTTTATTAGAATGACTATGTAGATTTTATTTTGCCCCAGAAGGGGTGAACCACATTGAGTTTGACCGGTAAATTGGGTTCTTTAAGATAACCCTTAAAGATCGGTGAACTCAGTAAGAGATGCGGCTAATGATGTTGTCAACTACATATTCTGATTAACTGTGGTATTAGTGATTCGCCCAAAGACATCACTGTGCGAAGTAATTAGTATATATTGTCTTCATGGTCTTAAAAACTAAAGAAGATAAAGACCTTTTATTTTTTTGAGGATGTATGGTACATTGAAAATTAAAGATAATGGGGAATAAAAATGAATGTTACGTACGTCGGACTTTTGTCTCAAAGGACAAGTTTCAACGGTATAGTTTGTTTTCAAAATTTTATGTTTTTGTCTGTTTGATGCTTATGTACTCAATTCTTTTGGATTTTAATTGTTGATCGTATCATGATATCGTTATCTCTTTACTTTTGGCGATTAAAGAATTTCATGCAGCTGATTACCGTTAGGGAATTTCGGTAAAATATATTTCATCATATTCTTCATAACTTTCACATTATAATTATATCTGTTTAATAGTTAACTACGTAATAAACATGGATGGTGGTGTTTGTTACTGAGGCTTGAAAGCTTGTCAGACGAAAAGGTGAGAGTAGTAAGTTCTGAAGAAATGATAAATATATGTTTGGAAATGTTATGAGCTAAGGATAACTTTTTAGTCATGTAGCCAAATTCCTATAATTTTTGTGTTGTGTATAATGCACAACGCTTAAGGTATATAATTTTTTCTTGTTATATGTAATTATACGTGCTACTGTATTAGAAATGGTTAATACTTTTCCATCAACTTTGTATGTGAAAACTCATAAACCGTTGCACACTTCATAAACTTAGTTTCCAGTAAGTTTTTCTCTCCTTGAGTGAATGGAAATCTTGTTTAAGATGATTAGGTTGAGCAACGAAAACAAGAGTTTTCCACTTGCATGAAAGTATTGGATTAACAAAGTACGATAATCCAACAGGAATGTATAGCTAATGTCCAGTGATTATAGTACAAGAATTGTTGAAACTGGAAACACTTGATTAATGATTAATCTAGTGGGAGTTGTAAACTACGAAATGTAGTTTCAATAATTAAATTATTATTCCCATGATGATTTCATATGATCCAATATATGAAGATTCACGATCAGTGGAACTACTCAAATTTCAGAAAGTAAAGAAATTTAATGTTCCCTCTGATAATGTGGGATATTTTCAGGAACTGAATTGTTGGGTCAAACAAGTGTACGATCTTGTATTATTGAATTTAATGACTCATAACTGTTTGGAAATTCATCAAACAAACATTTGAAGAATTATGCCTGATAGAAACTTAAAGGATAAAATAACTAAAAAAGGGTTCTCTGAAAGGAAACTGGACTTTTAGTGTCTCATCCCGAGGGATCAATATATGAACTTCTAAAGACCCATTTTAGTAGTAACCTTCAGATTTGATAAATTACTTCTCGATAAAGTTATAAATTTGAAAATCAGTGGGAGTAAGTACATATATATGATAAATTACTTCTCGATAAAGTTATAAATTTGAAAATCAGTGGGAGTAAGTACATATATACTGATTTGTATGTTGATCACACGTTAGTCACCATTTCCTTCGGAAATCTTGGTGTTTTGTTCAAACCAAGAAATCCTCTCTAATGAACTTCTGAATGAGTGGGATGAATTTTTCATCTTTGCAAAGAAGAACATCTCTGTAAAGTAAAGTTCTAAGATTTATAGCATGGACGGTTGCTCTGCTAATCTTGAAATTAGACCGGACAGTAACAAATGGTTGTCATGCATAATGAATATAAATTTCAAGAAAATGCAAGGAATATATACCTTATGCTTCCGCTTATCAGAATTTTCATACATAATGTATTTCACATGAAATTTATGGAGTTCTATAACAGACATTCTTGGTTGTTGCCAAAGGAACCCAAGAATATAACTTAATGTTGAATATGGAAGTAAATGTATGTACCTTCATATAATTGATTCTTTCTTTCGAGGTGGTACACTATTCAGACTCATTTCGAGCTCATGATTCATAGATCCATCTTGTATTATGTCTTCATACTAATGTATTTGAGCTGTATTCTAAATGAATCATGAAGGTTTTGGATTTGATTCATTCATTTTGGAGTTTGAATCTTTGGTATTTTATAATACCGTAATCTTAGGTTGTGCAAATCTATCTCGAGACTTGGATTACGTCGACATTATGGCCAAGTAGTTGAGAAATTATTGTGCACAACAATCTCTTTTCTCTTAGGTGATAAATGGTGAAACTTTATATAAATAAAGTTTTTCATTAAATAGAAAGAGGATCGGAAACAACAAACTGATGTGGAAAGTACAAGTATAGAACTTGTGAATGCATATCCATTATCAAATGAGGATGGTAATTTGATGTCTTAAGTGATTGAATTGCATTGTAATGTATTGGCCATTTATAATGGTTGTAATATGGATGAATTGTTGGTCTCCACGTCACCCTTTGAGATCTCAAGCATATTGTTGTTTCAGCATTCCTGTTATTCCTATGTGCACACACAATTGTGATGGAATGAGTAATACAGGAAATTTTGGTATTTAAGGCTCTTATGAGGGTTAGCCTTATGAACTGAATAAAACTTATGTGTTCATTGTTTTGTAATGAACTAATGATGTAGTACATGGAAGGGAGCTTGTTACACGTTGACTCGTAACCGCCATGGCTCACATTAGTGTATTACCTAATCTTGACATTCATATGACCTAGAATTTTGTTTGCTCACTGATGATTATGTTTTCTAGATATCATGTATGCCATAAGTCTAATGTGCCAAGTGGGAGAATGTTGGATTATGTGGCACATGACTTAGGCTGAGTCATGTACGACCATTATTGACTTTGTCTAACTAATGTTATGTCCAGCATTAAGCACTTAAGGACTACAGGTGTCAATTAATAAACTCTGTGTTAGTGTAGCTTAACGACACCTGATGCTAACTAGCTATGATGGAAAGCTAGAATTACTCTTATATATTGAAGAGAGATCTATTTTATTCTCTTGCCCTTGAATCGAAGTTAGCTGGTAGTCCATCTCTTATGAACAACAACATTTATAGTTTGGGTAAAGAAATATACGGTCTTCTAAACTACCTTGAAGTAGCAATTTTAGTTCAAGTACACTAGTGAAGCTAAACAAACACATCAAGCAACAGGGAGACAAGGAATATAAGCTATGACCCAAGGTATGTACAGTTTCATCTTATAATTTGATTGTGGTAAACATAATAATTCTAGATCCTATAATCTTCTCATGAATTGTGTTTGCTATCATGATTAGATTTTCCAACAATATTAATATTCGAGAACAACGTGATTGATGTGATTGGTTTTTATTTCCTAGTAAAGTTGTAGTAATCGGTTTTATTATTTGATCTAATTATAGAAAAATCAGACTAAAAAGATCAATCAACACAAGTCAATGACGAAAACTATGGAAATCAAAAATGAGATTCAGGAAAATAACGTGATTAATGTCAAATTAGTTTAATGTTGCTACATATATATGGAGATAAGAGTCATCTCTGTACCAAATATTTAACCCTCCAGAAAATTAGTAGATCTCGTTTTTTCGGGTTGAGGATATTTCTAAAAGATTTTCATATATACTTCTCCTCCTCTCCTCTTTTATTTTCTCTATATACTCCTTCGCAAACAATGAATAAACAGTGGATAGAAAATTCTAACTATGATTCGCAAAAGCTAAAAATTAGATGATGAGATTCAGTTTTCTTTGCCTTTATGATTTTTTCTTTAAGTTTTACATTTGTGTCGTAAACCTCATGATTTTTAGTGATTCATTGTGTTCTTTTAGTTGATTAAGATCCACTATCATATAAGTCTAAATATCTTCTAAAATGTAAGTGGTCGCCTAGGTCGCCTTAGGCGCGCCTAGGCGACAAGGCGCTAGGCGACGGGATTGGCGCCTAGCCCCGCCTAGCGCCTTACACAACATAGGTCGGGGCATCTTCAATGGTATCAACCTCGATAACACAACCAATGCAGACAACTCAAAATGAACCTGGGAATGTTTATCCAATTTCCAGGACTTCTTCCAAGCTCCAATGTCTGCCAACAAGCATGAAGCATCTAATGGGTAATTGTTGCTATGCCCATGGAGAAGAATATCATTGGATTAGCAACTGTCACCTAGACAAAAAAAAAACAATCTATGAAGAATAAATGCACAAGGGACTATCAAATGGCAATCATTTGAATGAATCAACACAATTTCATGATTGCTTACCTTATCTGCAATTGTTGTGGGGCCTTCATGTGGGTACAGATCGTAAATTTTTGAAACTGACAGTAAAGTCGGGCGAAGAGTTTTTCTGCAAATTTTCCAAAAAGAAAATCAAAAAAAGTGATTTTGGTGTCAATTAATGATTGTGCATATAGAGAGAAATACACCAAACAGGTACAAGGATTTATAACTCAATGGATGATGGCATAAGCACAATCAAACCATATGCATCAAAGGCATCACCACAACTAAACCATATTGCTTTGGGAGATTGGTGAATCTACATCCATTTGGTTTGACAAGTGGAACCAAACATAAATCATCCATCAAATATAAACAGCGAGTTTATGGGTTCAAGTCCAACTCCAGGTAGTGGTCGCATTAATCAAGATATACTAACAATTAGAAAATTACTCTTCTCATGAGTATTTTGAATAAGAAACACTAAACAATGTCATTCAAATCAAAATTCCAACTCAAGTAGCAGAACTTCAAGGGGAGTTTAGCTAGAGATGGGGAGAATTCTCTGAAGTCTATGTACAAGGCACTCATAATACCAAGAGAAAGAAAAAAATCTCAACTCGAAAAGGTGTACAAGGGAATGTTGAACTTACAAATAAACCCAAAGTTTATCTAGAAGTGTATAAGCAATTGTTCGGCGTAAGCTGTCTTCAATTTTTCCTGATTTAGATGGACGTTAAAATCTATGTAAATGTAATAGGTACAAATATTATTGTAGAGTCGGAAGCCTACTCTAGAAAGTAGTACATGGTTAGCCACAAGAAGTTAGCTCTCCTTTTTTTTTAGTTGAGAGGGGATCCCTATTTATAGACATTTCTTGAAATGAGAATGTCCAACATGTATCCTCTCTTGTCTTTTCTTATCCTATATCTGTCCCTACAATAGTACAAGTGTACTTCAGATTCTTCTAGATAACTCCTCCCACGTGACTTCTATGCACGTGTGTGATAGAGCGGAGCGCTTCGCGGCATTCCTTCTAGGATACAAGGAAACCAAACTCCTTCCTCCAGATGGGATGTTATGATGTGCTTAATCTAGGATATGGGGAGGCCATATATCATCTTGGTATTTTTCGGGTATCTACATTAAGTCCCCTGGCTGTTTGGGCAAGGCGTTAGCCTTCTCAACAGTCTACTACTTCTCCTTGGCGTCTTTCTTAGGCAGATTACTTTGGACTTGCACTCTTCCTGCAAGTCCCCTAGTACGGCGTCTCTTCGACTTGCTCTCTTCTCGGCATCCGATGGGCTTGCGCTCTTAATTTAGCATGGTCTTTGATAGGTCTTGGACCCCCATATGTTGCCTCATTAAAACCTTGTCAAGGAAAACCCAGTGGGACAAAACCTTGACGAAGGGAAAAGAGTACAACGCGGAGAGTCCGTTGTAAAGTCACTTTGTTGAAGTTCGCTTCTCTTCAAGTCTTTGATTTCCTTGATCTTCTGGGAGCCCCCTTAGGATCTTCTTTTGTCCGAGCATCGTCTTCTTGACTTCATTGTTGATAGTATCGGGTATACTCTTGACTTGGTTGCTTGGTTTGAAGTTACTTTGGCTTTCCATTTAGTGATGCATTCGCTACAAAAGTAAGTATACAAATAAGCTCTCTAGTTTTCCAGAGTGAGTATGTTTCATGAATGTTTATGCTGAAGCATATTTTGTTTGTTCGATTTTAATATTCCGTCATATGACTTGTTTCGTCCATTTGATAGGTACCCCGACAGTGGAAAGTATTTTTAGATGTTCTCTCTTGAACTGAGGGTTTTTTGCCCCTTGTTACTTTCCATGTGAAGTACCGTCTCGTTTGAAGCAAAGCAACCACATTGGGAAGATTTAATTATTACATTCAAGTTTGTTTTGTATGATTTACGAAGTTTAAAGACTGTTCATGTTGTAACGAATGAATGAAGCATTCAAGTTAGGCGGGTAATTATCTTGCATTTCCAACGGTCCATGTGGGTTTAGTGATTGAACGTTTCTTCTTTGTGGGATTCTTGCAAACGCTTATCAGGCTGGCATTATCGATTCCTCCATTATTCTGGCTTCTCACCAATGAATCATGTCCTTATGCTAGCTATACGAAAACGAGAAATATTAAAATTAGTCAACTGATGTTGAAGTTATGTAAGCATCAATGTTGCACATATATGATCCCTTTTTTTTTTTTTTAAGAAAACATTTTCCTTTTAAATTTAATCATATTAGTATAGTAAACTTATCTGATTTTTTATTTTTTTTGATGTATTGGCTCCGGCTGTGACATGCTGGTGCAGCTCATGTGGGAAAAGGGTAGAAACTTATCCTCCAAATCGAAGGACAAAACCCCACTATCAACTGTTGTGTGAGAAGTAAAGCAGAAACGTTGCTGGCATGAGGCGATATCTGCTGAGAGAGATGGAGGCGCTGTAGAGAGATGTGGAGGCGTCAGACAGGGATGAAGGCGCTGGGAGAAGCAGGCGATGGCAAGAGAGAGACGGAGACGGTTGATGATTTGACGCTGCTGCATTGGTTGATGATTCTGGCGTGCATTGAAATAGGTCGGCGTCAGGCATTAGTGGCGTTGTTGGAGCTGGGGGGCTGCGCTTGCTGGAGCATTTCCTTTGTTGTCGAAAGTCGAACCGACAGCGGCTGGAATCGATGCTCTTGTCCTCGCATCACATCAGCAATGGAAGTAATGATAACAACGGTTAAATTCATTTTGAGTTCAAATACATACAGTGGCGATCCGTATCAAGCGAGATAAATTGATAAGTAGATAAGGGAAATGAGAACTTATCTTCACGTTAGAGGCATCTGCAGCAGAGTCTAAAAGTTCTTCTGTGGGGTTTCTACAAGCGGGTGTGACGTGCAGGCGATGGTTTTTCTGTAAACAACTATCTTCCTTGTTGTTTTGGTTAAGTATGTAGCTTGAGGCGTTGGTGAAGCAAATAATAAGACGCCGGGAAGAGTAACGGGCGATAGCAAGAGACAAAGATATAGGCGTCAAATAGAAACATGTGCTGGTGAGAGAGACGAAGGCGCTCGAGAGAGACAGGCGGTCGTGAGAGAGATGGAGGCGCTTCTCTCGCGGGGTAGGGATGATGGCGCTGGATGGAGGTGGTCGTTGGTGAGTTTCATTACTTTTCTTAAGCTTTGATAAGCTATCCTATCGATCTGATTCCGCTTGTGGTGTTTGCACCTATAGTCCACACAACGCTTTCATTCGACAGTGCTTTAGGGAGGAAACAACGTGCTTTGAAGTGGGTCTTATTGGTGCTGACTTTTTTCTTAATATGAGCTGCTGGCTTCATGGAGTTCAGGAGGAGAACATTAATGGCATCGTCAAGAGTTGGACCGGTAGCGGGTGGAACTTCCGAACTAGTGCTAACTTCCCCATTTCTCTTCCAACTATTCATATAGCTCTGACCCGCAGAGAAATCCTCATAGATACTACCATAATGGGTCTCTACCGCTGATACAAACAAAAATTTAAGAAGATCAATTTAACGCTAATGGATTTTAGGATATCAATGTAACATCATAAAGCGTAAACGTTATTAATTAAACTTGACGCGTCGACGATTATCATCAAACGATTTGTATATCTTTGGCGTGAAGTACTTATCTCTCTTTTTTTTTTTTTGCAAGAAGACAAATTCTATTTACAAGCTTCTCTACGGGTCTTTTTCAAGCAATTGATGTGCAGGCGATTATCTCTTCTCATTAAAGAAAAATGAATCTCATATGTGGAGCTACGGGTAAAGAAAATGAATGACGCCGCTTCCTATTGTTGAAGGCTCGGCGTTGCAGATGGGTCAACATAGAGTCTTCGGCGGATGATGGCGATGAGCGTTTGATGATAATACTTTAGCGGCTGATATGGGAACGCTGATTGTATGAGGCCATAGCCGGTGGATGTAGGTGGTATCGGTTGTGCAGAAAACTCTATCGTTGTTAGGTTCCTTTACCTGTTTTTAGAGAAGTTGAAGGGGGGTGGAGGCGTTGATGAGTTAAGGCGTTGATGGGGGAAGATGAAGTCGCTCAAGAAAGGTTGGAAGAAGGTGGAGGCGCTGAAAAGAAATGGGTCGTTGAGGCGCTGCTATTCTTGAGTTTTTTTTTTCCAGGGATTAAGGGGCTGAAGAGAATGGATGAAATGTTGGCGCCATGATGAGTTTTTGTTTTATCTGTTTAGGAAAAATGGGGAGGGAGATGAAGGCGACGGGATAAGTAACAGTCGCTGGAATTTCTTTGGGCTCCGCCCAGAGGAGGAGTTTTTTTTTTTTTTTGGAGAGAGTGATGGAGGCGACGGGATGAGAGGCGTGAAGGGTAACCGCCGCTTGGATGATGATCCCGCTTGTACAAGGACGCTTGTGCGAAGAGAAATATTGAGGTGTGAGCGTTCAGGGGCTGAACTGCTGTCCTAATCCTATGAGATAGGCTCCCACTGTGGTCGCTAAAATGTATTAGGTACAAATATTATTGTAGAGTCGGAAGCCTACTCTAGAAAGTAGTACATGGTTAGCCACAAGAAGTTAGCTCTTCTCTATTAGTTGAGAGAGGATCCCTATTTATAGACATTTCTTGAAATGAGAATGTCCAACATGTATCCTCTCCTATCTTTCTTATCCTATATCTGTCCCTACAATAGTACAAGTGTACTTCAGATTCTTCTAGATAACTCCTCCCACGTGACTTCTATGCACGTGTGTGATAGAGCGGAGCGCTTCGCGGCATTCCTTCTAGGATACAGGGAAACCAAACTCCTTCCTCCAGATGGCATGTTATGATGTGCTTAATCTAGGATATGGGGAGGCCATATATCATCTTGGTATTTTTTGGGTATCTACAGTAAACAGCAAATTGAAGACATTATGCATCTTGTGATACTAACTTCCTAGATTATCATGTCACGAGCTAACGAAACAAAATCAAACAAAACATCATCTAACAAGAGTCATTAAGTTAAATGACGGGTAATCAAATGAAGGGAATAGCTAGGGATGGCAATTTGTCCCACCCAAACCCATCCCCGTGGGGACCCGCCCCTATGGTTAGGGTTTTACCCGTATAAATGGGGAACGGGGCGGGGTACGGGGAATCCCCGAAATTAATGATGCGGGGATGGGGTGGGGATGGGATTCAAGGTCCCCGCCCCATACCCGCCCCATATTTGATGTGCACTCAAGATTGGTTGTGGGATAAGATGAAAGGTAAAAGAATATTTGTTGTATTAAAACAATTTTTACATTTAAATACTTATTTACGGTTATATATGATATATTTTCTTTATATTTCAGTAGGTGGATTAAAATCAGAACGGGGAACTTTTTGGGAAGACAATGAAGAAGACCATGATGAGATGATTAACATGGAGGAAGATGGTTAATTAATAATGAGGAACTAAGAAGTAAAAAGAACCATAATTCTTAATTTTGGGTCAATTGTTTCCTTTATTTTTCAGTTTTAGTTGGTTATGATAAACTTAAAATTTTAATGCACTGCATAGGTTATTATTATTGTTTGAAACATTATAATTATTTTTAAATTAATATTATTTATAAAATTCTAAATATTTATTGTAGTGTTACGGTAACCCATGGGGAACCCATCCCCTACGGGGATTCTCCATACCCGTCCCCGCCCCATTCTTACGGGGAACGGGTAGGGGATGGGTTTTGGTTTTTTGAACGGGGTAGGGGATGGGATTCAAGGTCCCCGCCCCATACCCGCCCCATTGCCATCCCTAGGAATAGCTAATGGAATCTAACGAAAGAACCAAAGCGCAGTGACTCCTCAAACACATCTATCCAACAGATACATTTCGAGAAAACTAAGAGAAGATTTAATTTCAGAACCCCATTAATCCAAAGAAATAAAAAAATTCCATCCACTATAGAGTCTTCTCAATCAAACTTGTTCAATAACAAACCAAATGTACTTGGAAATAAAAACAAATAACCAAAGAATTATGCTTAAAAAGAAAACCAAAGAAACAGCCTAAACCAAAATTGAACCCTAAATCCCCAGTCAAGAACAAACATTGAACATCTATAGCGACTGTAGATGTAGAAAATCCTACCTCTACATCCAAAGGTAACTAAACACATACACAAAGAAACAAGACAAACAAGAGAAGCAATAGAACACGAGGTGTACGTGGTTCGGCATGATTACCTACGTCCACGGGGGTATAAAGAAGATCTTATTACTCGATTCAAGGTTACAAGACGGATTTGTCTCTCTTAATGCCTTTAGTATGCTCTCTTTCCTCACTTCTTGCTTGGGTTCTTCCTCTCTACATGGTCTCTATTTATAGTTACAAGTGATGATACACCAAGATTTCGGTGTTAGGCCTAGCGTAGCTTCCACGATGTTCCTCTGCACCTCGGTCGATGTCTCGGCCGATTGTTCATATTCGTTCGGGCGGTGCGTTAGCCGAGTGATGTCCGCCTCGCTATCTCGTCGCTCGGTGTCGCCCGTTTGGGGGTAATCGATGTCGCCTTGGGATCCTTGGCCGAGTCTTCCTTGACCGAGTCCTTCTTATCTCTTCACCAACCTTGTCGCCGCATTTATGGCTCCAAAGACCCGATGTCTATCGCATCACAACTTTTCCCCTTTTTCTTCGACTTTCGGCTCCTCTTTCCTCACGCCTGCATTCGGGAGAGGCGATCCGGTGCTCTAGATGCATGCTTGCTCTGGTACGCCATGGCTTAGGATCGCTCCACCTCGTTCCTTCGTGGATTATTTACACCTACATTTATGCCCCTTCTTTCACTCGTAGCCAACACGTGGGGAAGAATAACCGCCTCGTCTTCCCACGTCCTCGGCCATGCCTTGCCACGCATGCCGTTCCCCACTCGCCCGATTACTCCAACCGGTTCACCTTCTCCACGGTTACCACGGGAGGGGTTTATAAATCCAGCGCTCGAACCTAGCTTCCTCTTATTTCTTTCTCTCGCAACTTCGTTCCCTTTTTTTTTCCATCTTCTCTGCGTCTTCATCTTTCCTTCACACTCCTTTCGCTGCTGCTGGCTAATTTCTCAACAAACTTCTTCCTTCCTTCTCCGTTATCCGTCGTCTTCTCCGTTTCCGTCGCCGCTGCAATCTCCGGTTCCGGTCGTGCTTTTGCTTCTTCGCCGCTTTTTCTTATCGGCTTGCATGGCCTCTTCAACTCCTCAAATGACGGAAAGAAGGTGTGTGAGTTATGTGTTTTCCGATGACGACGGCGTATCGCTTGATTCCTTGTTCGTCATAGAGAGTCCTTCCAAGTATGATTACCGCGCTCTTGATTCTATCTTTCCCGATAACTCATCTTCGTTTTCTTGTAGGCCGACAAGAGGGCTCCTAAGGATCCGTCGGATGAGCAAGTATGTTCATCGGTTAAAGGGCGAGTTCGATCTTCACGGATATGACGTCAGCTCTTGTCAGCCGGATGGGTGTCTTGAGAAAAGATGATGTTCGAGGTTTCCCATTCGGCCGAGGCGACCATTGTTACTGGGGGCCACTGGAGCTCGGATCTGCGTTTCCCCCGTATGATCCTAGTCGTCCATTTTGGTACGAGGCTCTCTCCAAGATTCGTCCGTGTCGCGCTTTGGCTCGGTGGAATGGCAATACCTTCCGCATCTTGTCCGAGTGGTGAGAGGCGCAGCCGGGGCGAGTGTTCTCCTACCGCTTGGTCCACTTACGATCCTTCCCAAAGCGAGTGACTATACTCCCGCCGCCACGACAATTATCGGAGCGGGACCACTACTAATGGCGATCTCATTGGGTTTGCCGCTAGTCCTCATCGCCATAAAACTCTTCCCCGGTGTTGTTGGGAGGCTTCTTTTAGATGAGGATCCCGAGGGGGAAGAGCTCCAACAAGCATGCCCGTCATACTAATGACTCGGCTTGGGATCGGGTTCCACCGGGTTATTTCCCGGTCCTCTCTTGAGCGGCAAATTCCCTCCTCCGCCGAGTTTTATCCTTTCGGGTAATCAATGTTGATCGGGTAAGTATACTTTCCTGTTTTTCTGGTTTGGTTGATCGGCTCGGGCGATTTGTGGGGTGATATTTTGTCTTGGTGTTTTCCAGACCAAGTCCCAGGGTACTCCTTCTGAGGTTTTCGTTCATCTGAAGAGAGATAGGATTGCAGGAGCCGAGGAGGAGACAGGGAAGGTAACAAATATACTTATCATTTTTTATTTGACGTACATGTACGTGCCCCTATTTGTTGCCTTGCATGGTTCTGACGTCGGCTCATGCGCAGAAGCTGAGGGTTGACAAGGCTCCTACTATCTCGGCAAAGGATGGTGAGGATCCTGATGACCGTCTACCTTTGTCACGTTTCCTGAGGAAGTCGCCTCAGAAGCTTTTTGATGTTTCATCTACCCTTGTAGGTGATAAGTCCAAGGGGAGGGGTAAGGAGCCCAAGGAGAGTGTGCCTGCCCCGGAAAAGATTGTGGCCCGGGAAGTAGTCGATGAAGGGGTTGTTCTTGCCGATGGCGTTGTATATGTTGTCTCTGAAGGTGATGATGATGAGGATCTTTTCGGCGATGAGGATGAAACCCTCGGCAATGAGGAGAAGTCGGGACAGGTGGAGAAATCGGGTGGTGGTGGGAACCTTATGGAGGGCCGTGATGCGGAGGGTGCTGCTGTCAAGGATCAGCCGCCGAAGACTAGTCCTTCCGTGGTCCCGACTTCTCAGCAGTACCTCTTTCACCATCTCGGGCCCTATGTGCAACTCGCTTGGTGCACTTATTTCTCCCGATTTTGCCTCTTTGTCCGATGAGGAAAAGATCGATCTTTGCCTCGTTGTATGAGGCCGGTCCGGGAGAGTACCTGTGATCTGCTGGTGAGTAGAGTTGTTTGAGTGTTGCTTCTTATGTTTTTGTTAAGTGCTGACCGCGTCGGTGTTGTTCGTTAGGAGATCAACCGCTCGCTGTTGAATGCTGCCATCCGGCGCCGAGAGGCCGCCGAGAGGGAGGGTCTTCGTCTCTTGTTGCAGCAAGAACGGGAGCGAGCTCGGAGGTTGGAGAAGGAGCTGGCCGAGGCCCAAGGTAATCGCTTTACTCTCTACTGGTTATGGTTGATCTTGTAGTGCCAATATCCTAAGCTCGCACTCTCGCCTAGCCGAATTTTCTAGTGCGGAGGCCGATGCTGCCACGAGGTGCCGTTTGTTAAAAAGGGAAGTTAACATAGAACGGGACCACGTTTCGAACTTACAGCAGAGAATAGTTAATAAGGATGCTAAGATTGATCGCTTAGAAACCGATATCGAAGATCTTCACCCAAGCTCCATCGCTATGAGACTTTTGAGTATATCCCCGAGGAAATTGATAATCTGAGGGCGAACCTAGCTCATTTCCAAGGTATAGCGGGTGATAAAACGTTATTAGCCGACAACTTAGAAGTTCAATGTGGTCGGCTAAGACTTCAGGTCCGAGATCTGCATGCAGATCGCCTTCGGATCTTGGGGGAGAGGGACGCTACTGAGAAGCGTAACCGAGAGGCCCTTGAGAAGCTCAAGGAGTTTGGAAAGGTTTCTGAGGAGTTGGATTGGGTGCGTGCCCAATTGTCGGGTTTGCAGGCCGCCCACTCTCGACGAGAGGGAGGAATGGAGTGATCACAAGAAGTATTGCCCCACTAACGAGTTTAACGAACAGCGATTCCTTGAGCTTTCTTCGAAGATGTCATCTCTCGAGTGTAGCCTATCTGAGTCCGAGGAGTCTATTAGAATAATTGCCCCTTTGTTAGAAGGTGGTGTGCTTTGTGTTGTGCTTTCCGCGTTGCTTTCTTACTGTTGCTATTGTGTGATCGACCATTCTTGTTGCCTTTGCAAATGGAGCGTAAGAAGACGGCATCGTTGGAGGAGGAAAACATCCGTCTGAAAGGGAGGGAGGCTCAATTGCTCGATCAGGTGGCCACTGCTAAAGCGGCGTCGGCGCGGCTAGCAGAGGACCTTGCTGCCGAGAAGACGAAGTTCAATGACGAGCTTGTCTCGAAGGTTAGGGCCGGTGTGAAAGCAGTGCTTGATAAGAAACGAGCCGATGTTGCCGCCAAGAAGACTGTCCCGGGTCCGATTTCCTCTAAAGAGTGATTATGTTTTTTGTAGCGCTGCGTCGCTATCTTGCCCTTTTCCTCGGGTTGTAATTCGTTTGAACACCTTTTTAATTTCTTGCATAACTTGCTATGGGGTGCTGCGTCGCCGGTTTGTTTGCTTTTCTTGCTGTTGGTGCTATGATACTACTGACGTTATTATCCTTATTTATGCTGAGTTGCCCATATGTGGTTTTCTGTCGTGGTCTCGTTATGTATGCCTGTATGAACAGATAAGTTAGTCACAAATGCCGTTTCTGTCGAACGCACTCAACAAGGAGGGTCATCGGGCCCGATGCCATGTCCTGACTGAGGCATCTCATCACCGTCTTTTGAGATCTGGTGGAAGGGGTGTTGGTCTCGCCTAATTTCTATGGTATCGACACCCCAAGAAGTTATCGATTAATCTTCTTGGGCAAGTGATTCGGCCACTTGCGAGGAGAGCAATGTTGATCGCTGACCGCCGAGTACTCGTGCCTCGACATCGCCGCCGGTTTCCAACCACCGGGGCCCCCCGAACTACCTCGGCACTTGCACAATGCCATCGCCCCGAGTTCGAATAGTCCGCGTTAGTGTAAGTCGCCCAAGCACTTGCACAATGCCATCGCCCGGTTCGAAACGACCATTAGACGCACTTGTCATATTTCCAACCCCACGCGGCCTTTCACGGAAATAGATGACAAGATATCTTACCCGAGTTCATGGATGGTAGAGCTTTAGTCGTGTTATGTTCCATGGTCGTGGCTCGGTTTCCCCGTCCGGTTTCAGATCTTGTATGCCCCTTCTCCGACCTTCTCAACTATTGTGTAAGGTCCTCCCCATATTGGTGCAAGTTTGCCGCCTTTCTTGTCACGTTCATAGCTAGGTAAGTGTTTTAGTACCGGCTGCCCTGGTAGGAACTCTTGGTCGGACCCGTTTGTTGTATTCTCGTTGGATTCTCCGCTGGTAATTTTCCATCTTTTGCGGTGGCCATCTCCCTCGTTTCTTCTAGATCGTCAAGTTTAGCCAGGATAAGATCCGCCGAGATGTTTCGCCTCCATGCTTCGGTCCTTGTGGCTTGGGATCATCGCCTCTGTTGCGTGGATGGCTTCAGTCCCATATGTTAACATGAAGGGCGACAATCCGGTTGCCTCCCTCGCGAGTTGTCCTATACGCCCACAAGACGTTGTAAAGCTCTTCACACCATTCCCCATATTCCCGTCGAGTTTCTTCTTCATGTTATCGGCGATGGTCTTGTTTGTGATCTCGGCCCGTCCATTGCTTTGGGGTATAGTGGCGTGGACTTGCTTTTTCGGATGTTGTAAGTGTTAAACAGCAGGTCTATGTTTTTGCCCGCAATTGTTTGCCGTTGTCGAGACAATTGCCGCCGAACCCGAGCGGCATATGATGTGTTCCTGGATGAACCGGAAAACATCCTTATCCCGTATGTGCCTTAGCGGTGCGGCCTCAACCCACTTGGTGAAATAGTCGGTGGCTACAATTAAGTACTTCCTTTGTCCCGACCCGACGTGTAGAGGTCCTACGATGTCGATTCCCCATTTAGCAAAGGGCCAAGGACCGATGACGGAGTTCAACGTCACGCCGGCGCGTGTATCTTCTTCCCGAATTTCGGCACTCGTCGCAACCGTGGCCATATGTTTTGCGTCCTCATTCATGTATGGCCGTAAGTATCCCATGGTTTTGCTCGTGCCGCCGTGCTACGCCCGAGCTATGGTTTCCCGCCGCCCATAGTGCGGCTCGTTAAGGATTGTATGCCCCTCCTCTTTACTTAGGCACCTCAACAAGGGTCCTAGGTACGATTTCGTAGAGTATTCCGTCTCGAATTTCGACGCGATCGCTTTGCTTTTGATCTTGTTGACCTGGTCGCCCTTTGGGCAATTTTCCCGTTTCGAGATATTCATGAATCGGCTTCCTCCAATCGTCGGCCCGACATCGGTCGGTAGTGACAGCTGCAATATGTGCGTCGACGTTCTCGATCTCTTGGTATCGATGGCATTAAGACCCTCATAACTCGATGCCTTCAATGCTTGAGTCTGTCAACATGGAAGCAACGTAAGCCGTGGCATCCGAGTGCCGATTGTCTTTTTCAGATGTGTCGGAATTTAATGCTCGGTATTTGCCCGATGTAGAATTGGGCGAGTTCCCGCATTTCGTAACAAGGGGTCGTGTATGGCGCATCGCCCGTTGATCCGTCTGGACAACTAGCCGAGAGTCGCTCGTGAGTCGTACCTCCTGGATGCCCATCTCCACTATCAGACGTAAGGCATGTATTACTGCTTCGTATTCTGTGACATTGTTGGTTGCCTTAAACTCAAGCCTAAAGGAGTGGACCATTTTCTTGCCCTTTGGTGTCGTGAAGACCAGTCCTAAACCCGATCCGTCTTTATTGGACGACCCATCGACGAAAACCTCCCATCGTGTCGGGCTGCATGTCTCGAGTAAGTCGGGTGAATCGTCTCGGTCTTCTTCCATTCCGGGGATGTCTTCTACTTCGTCCTCATCACCGAGGGGAAGTCTCGCCAAAAAATCCAAGAATCGCCCTCAGTGCTTTCACTGCTGTCCTCATCTCGTAAAAGACATCGAACTGCTTTATTTGCGCGCTCCACTTAGAGATCCGTCCTGACCTAGCTGCGTTATCGAGTACTGACTCTATGGAGGACTTGGTAAGCACCCGAATCTTGTGGGTTTGGAAATACGTCCGAAGCTTTTGCGTTGCAAATACTAACGCTAGTATGAGCTGCTCGATTCGGGTGTAGTTCTTTTCTCAGGGTTCATGGTCTTGCTTATGAAATATAATGGCTTTTCTTCGCTCCTCGTTCTTGACCAACACGGACCGATGGCATGACCGGTTGCCCCGAGATACAGTGTTAATATGTCCTCGGGCTCGGGTCTTTGTAACAGAGTAGGCTCGCCAGTGTTGCTTGATTCTCTCGGAATGCTTCCTCACACTCCTCGGTCCATCCGAACTTCTCTCCCTTCCTTAACGTCCCGAAGAAATTCTTGCACTTGTCCGACGATCGAGAGATGAATCGTCCTAGAGCCGCCAAGTTTCCGTTCACCGTTGCACGTCCTTAACCGTTAGCTGTGCGAAGGCATTGGCATATCGTTTTGATTTTATCTCGGATCTCGCTTCGATCCCCTTATCCGTGATTATGTATCCTAGAAACTTGCTCGAGGTGACCCGAAAGGTGCACTTGGACGGATTTGCCCTCATCTTGTACCTCCTCATGGTCCGGAAGATGTCTCGAGGTCGTCGATGTGTGTATCGGCTACCTTACTCTTGACTAGCATATCGTCCACGTATACTTCGATGGTGTCGTGTATTTTGTCTTCAAACATGTCCTCCACTAGCCTCTGATATGTGGCGCCCGCATTTCTCAGCCCGAATGGCATTTTGGTGTAACAACACAGTCCTCTCGGTGTGAAAAAGGATGTATTCTCCTGGTCTTCGGGGGCCGGGGGATTTGGTTGTATCCCAGTACCCATCCATGAGTGTTATCGCCTTGTACCGACAATGGATTCCACCAAATGTCGATGCCGGGGAGAGGGAAGCTGTCCTTTGGGCATGCCTTATTCAAAGTCAGTCGTATGTCGACGCAAAATTCGGACGCCCCATTCCTCTTGGGGACTATCACCATATTAGATATCCACCGCGGATATTGGGCCTTTCGGATGATTCCCGCTGCGTACGCTTTCTTCAACTTGCCTCTACCGCCGGTTGTAGCTCGGGTGCAATTCTTCTCATTTTTCGTAGTGATTGGTCCGAACTTGGGGTCTATCCTCGATGGTGCGAGCAAACTTCCGGGTCGATGCCTTCCATGTCGTGCATCCGCTGGCAAATACATCCATGTGCTCCTTCGGGAGGGCTATCAGCACGGATTGCTCATTCGTCGACGTGACCCTATTCTCACTAATCTCGGCTCCTCCTCGGTGCCCCAGTTAACTTGCCGAGTTGGTTCTAGTGGCCGAAAAGTTTGCTTGGGCTCGCCGACGGCCGTCGGCTCCTGTGATTGCTATAAGACTTCTGTGTCGCCTGCTTCGTAGGTGGCGATGGTTTGTGACATCATCTTTTCCAATTCCTCTCCCGCTTCCATTTCCTTAGATTTCTTCTTTTCTTGGCGTTTCCTCGACCGTCTTTCCTCGTTCTGTTGGATGTCTATCTGCACACATTGTCTTGCCGCTTGGGGGTCGCCTAGTACTTCTACTACTCCACGATAAGAAGGGAAGCGCAGCTTCGATGGTAGGCCGAGGCGACTCCCTTGATCCCTGCGACCCAAGGTCGTCCCAGGATCGCCTCGTAGGGTGAAGCGACATCGACCACGCAAAAGGTGGTCAACGTGTCAAGGAACCCTTCCCCGTCCGAGACTCTGAGAGTGACTTCTCCCTTTGGCACTGTCACCGTACCGTTGAAGCCGTAAATTCGATAAGTCGATGGGATCAGGATGTCATCGGACAACTCCATCCTCTTGAAAGTGTCATAGAACAATACTGATCGAACTACCACCGGTCCATTAATATTCTGCACGGACGCCCATTCCTCGATCATCGTGGTTATTACTAAGGGATCTCCATGTGCTTGTCCGTTCTGTGGGACATCTTTCGCTAAAAACGTAATCGGTTGCATCATCCACGGCTCCATAGGGAGGGTCTTGGCCACGCTAAAGATTTCTTTGCCCGATCCGTCCCTCTTGTGTATTCTCGAGGTGATACCGGTCCCCAAATCGTATCCTTGTGTCATTCGAGTGTGATATGGTGTTACAAGTGAACCGAGCGCCGCGATTGATTCTTATTTGATGTACTGGGACCTCGGCCGGGCCGGTGTCGATGGTGTTTTGACGAAATGCCATAGATACCCATCGCGGATCCAGGCCGGACGATATCCTTCACTTCTCTCGCAATCATTGGTTGAGTGGCCGCGGAACCGATGATAATGGCGAACCTCGGGTGGTTCCTCGTCCCGTCGAATTGGATTCCCGAGTCTTGGGGTAACGGATGTCATTCCTCTTTTCCACTTCCTTGAACACTTCTTCCAAGGGCGCATTGAGCGGGGTGTATGATCTTGGCTCGTGGCGAGGCTTCTTCCCCTCTCGGCCCAGACTTTCTTGTTTTCTCCACAGGGTTGGGCACCGGGCCGTTTCTCTGACCGTGTCGTGGCTTCTCTGGGCAGCCTCTTCGTGGTGCTCGCCTCTTGTATTCCCCTCGTCTCGCGCTCCTTCTTGGATCTCCTCCAAAGCGATATAGTGCTCCCGCATCTTCCGGATCTCCCTTAGCGTCTTGGGCTTTTTGTGTACATCGCCACCCAGATGGGGTCCGATTTTCTTAGCGAGTTCTCGAAGCCGAATATCTGTTGGTCGACCGGTGCCTTCCCTATATCCGTGCATAACTTCCTCCATCTATCCGTTAAGGAACGCAGCGGTTCCCTCAGCCTCCGTGCCAGGGTAAATAACTTGTCGACTCTGGGCCGAGCTATGCTGTTATGCATGTACGTTTCAAGAAAGGTTTCCACCAGAGCCGCATAGCTCCCAACGGATTTATCGGGCAGAGTGTAGAACCAACTCTTCGCTTCTCCTTCTAGACTAGCAGGGAAGAATTTGCACATGACCACGTCGTGATTTTTCCATTGTAGTAAGGACATGCCGTACATTTTGATGTGTTCCCCCGCATCGCCCGTACCGTCGAACCTGGATGGGAAGATTGGCAGCGTGCACTTTGGTGGAAATGGTGTTCGGTCCCAGCTCCCTGGTGAATGGTGTCTTCTGAGCTTCATTGATTACTTCTGCTAACTTGTCATCCTCGTTGTCTCCAGTGAGCTTCTTTATTATCCGCTCGAGTCGTTCGATCTTTTGCCTGGTGGATGCGTCCGTACTTTCGTTGGTTGCTTCCTCGTCGGCCGAGGAATCCCCGGACGGCCCATATCCTTCTCCCCGGTCGATTAGGATCGGTACTCGTCCTCGGCTCGGTGAGGGGGTGGGTCGTCCCTCGGCGGAGTGTGGTTGCCGGAGGCGCTCGGCTTGATGATCCCCTCGACCCCGTCCTCCTATTTCGAGAGTCGGTGATTCTCGTATTCTAGCGCCAAGTTTCTCCTGCATTCTCTCATCAGTCCTCTTGTCTTCTTTGGCCTGCAGTATGGCGAGTAACATCGGGTCGTTGCTCTCGTGACTAGAGTGACCGTTCACTTGGTGTCCCGTTGTGTTAGGGGGTGCGGTTGGGGGTCTCGAGGTGAGAGCGATAGGAGGGACGATCGGGGCCGTTGGATGATCGACTACTACCGGGGGAATAGCCGAAGCTGGGAAGCGGTTAGCCGTTACTGGGGGGACGTCTCAATTAGGGTTCCCTCCCGCCAAGTGTACTTGCCTAAGTCTTTCGGCCTCTCGTTCTAAATCTCTTTGGTGTTCCGTAGCTGTCTCTTTCTTCGTTCTTCGTGTACCGTTTGGACTTCCTCCTCCTCCTCCGTATCCGATGCAGTTCTCCCGTCTTCCATGCCGCCCTCGTTCCTCGGCCCCATCTCGACTTGGGTTAATCCTCATCCTCCCAGGTGGGAGGTCGTCATCTCGGCCTAAATCGACTTCCTCGTCGACCGTAGTCATGCCTTTGATCAACGCCGAAGTCTCGCCTCGGTCGTCAGGTCGTCGATCTCCATGCTGGGAGTCCGTAAGTCCTTCTTGCCCGATGGATCCCGCCGCGACTCCTGTTCCTCAGATCCCGTCGTCCCGGAGGTACTTGCCATTGCCTTTGCTATCGTCCTCGTTCTCGACTCGCCTATCCGTTTGTTCCTACGTCGCAAAGTAGACAAAGACTTACTTCGAACTGCTTTCGAAAAGGTTAAAGGTGGGGTACAGCAATTCAGTGCAGAGTGAAAGAGATTTTCCATAGTACGGTTCCTTTGACGCTAGTGTGTTGGTCTCAGCAGCCAAATTGATTTTGCCGCAAAAGGACAAATTTTGAAAAGCTGCCTTGACATATCGCTTTCGGTACCTTCCTAAGCATTAATCATTATTTGTCCTAACATTCCCAGCGCCAGAAATCATTAACCATTCGTGCGTTGAATCAGAAGGTTTCTTTCACGGCGGTGATGGGCGACCACGACGCCCCTGACGACCGTCGTGTTGATGACCGCAAGACTCCTATGATTCTTCACTGATGCTGTGAGGCTTTCAGCGTAGGATCATGGTGAGACTCAGGCCGTTCACCATGATCCCGCCGGCCGTGGTTTCCAAGATCTAGACTCAACGATTCTGAGCTAGCTCTGTTTCCACCATTATCACGCTTCGTTTACCTTGCTAAAATAAAGACAGGTGTGAAATGGAGACGGATGCGACAATATCTCTCCCCGGAAGATAGTCTAAGTAACCTACGCGTTGCCCCTGTTAGGGGTCTTCGTTTGGCATCAACTACCCTTACTAAATGTTGGTAAGAGCTGTCGAATTTCTCTTGCAACGGGGTTGGAAGCCATAGATCACGGTCAGCGAGATAGAATCCCCTTCTAGCTTCTACCAACATCGAAAGATGCTATTTTGGGAGCTCATGGGTCGTCCGATAACTCTCTGAAGTGTCTCAAACATACAGCCTATCTCGATGGAGCTGTCTCCGATGACTTCGCCTACGCGGGGGACTTGTTTTGCTTGGAAAAATGGAGACTACTGGTGAAAACAAAAAAAACGGACTTATACCACTTCGACACGGAAATAACAAAACGAAGATAACCAGCAAGAACGCAAGGCTAGCTTTACTAGTCTCGACAAGATGTTGCCAAGAAAACAAAAATAACAAAGAAAACGAAGATCACAAAACAAGGACACAAAGGTAACCTCTATCGACTCATCAAGACGTTACTGAAGGAAACAAAGATAGCAGACCGAAGGGGTTTCTCCCTTAGCATCAACCAAGACACAGTGGTGGCTTAGGAGCTTGGAGTTTTCCCTTCTAGCGCCCGAGTTCAAGGTATCCGGAGATGTTATACGGTCCCCTTAGTTGGCGCCAGAATGTAGATGTAGAAAATCCTACCTCTACATCCAAAGGTAACTAAACACATACACAAAGAAACAAGACAAACAAGAGAAGCAATAGAACACGAGGTGTACGTGGTTCGGCATGATTACCTACGTCCACGGGGGTATAAAGAAGATCTTATTACTCGATTCAAGGTTACAAGACGGATTTCTCTCTCTTAATGCCTTTAGTATGCTCTCTTTCCTCACTTCTTGCTTGGGTTCTTCCTCTCTACATGGTCTCTATTTATAGTTACAAGTGATGATACACCAAGATTTCCGGTGTTAGGCCTAGCGTAGCTTCCTCGATGTTCCTCTCGGGTAATCGGTCGATGTCTCGGCCGATTGTTCATATTCGTTCGGGCCGGTGCGTTGCCGAGTGATGTCCGCCTCTGCTTATCTCGTCGCTCGGTGTCGCCCGTTTGAGGGTAATCGATGTCGCCCTTGGGATCCTTGGCCGAGTCTTCCTTGACCGAGTCCTTCTTATCTCTTCACCAACCTTGTCGGGCCGCATTTATGGCTCCAAAGACCCGATGTCTATCGCATCACAACTTTTCCCCTTTTTCTTCGACTTTCGGCTCCTCTTTCCTCACGCCTGCATTCGGAGAGGCGATCCGGTGCTCTAGATGCATGCTTGCTCTGTACGCCATGGCTTAGGATCGCCTCCAATTCTCCGTGGATTATTTACACCTACAACGACAAAACTGATAGACATAGTTAGGGTTCGTGAAATTATACCTTCTAGAAGTTTCCCATTTCTTCAAAAAAAAAAATAAACAAATCTTTCTCGTTCAGAATTCAGAAATTTCTCAAGTGCGCTGAGCCGTTATCTATGGACGGTGAGGAATATTCAAAAAAATTTGAATGTAACGGATCAGATGGATAAATCGGCCCATTGCTAAAAATAGAAGAAAAAAAAATTAAAGCAGGCCCATTGGCAATGAGAATACACTTTTTGGATTTTCACTGATGTTGCTTTTCATAAAAACATAAAGAAATTTGCTCATGTGTATTATAAGACTGAATCACCCTGGTCATATACGTAATTTTGCAGGAGAGGATGGTTGGTGCTCCATGTCTGATGAGGAAGAATCAAGAGCTTGTAGAGCAGAGTCCGAATTCGTGCACACTCCTTAACGAGTGTATATTTCACATTTCAACCTCTATCCTTGATTAAATTTAGGGAGTTATATAACAAGGGTCGTGATTCTAAACATGGAGGGTAATGGGGCCATCAGTTAAATAATCAATCAACCAGAAGAACATGTGAAATATACACTCGTTAGAGGAGTGTGAACAAATTTGGACTCTGTAGAGCATCAGTAGAATGGACCTGACAATTCGGTATTGACCTGTAAACTTCTACAACTACAATCAGAATAACTCATTTGTTATTGACCGGAGAGCACAACAATTTTTGATTTCTAACCAGTATCTCTAACGTTTTTTTGCATGTTCTTCTTTACTTCCACAAGTAGGATATGTAATATTTTAGTCTTTAGCGTATAGATTTGCTAAGCCACTTATTAGAAGTGGGTACATGTCTCTTAGATCCATTCATATGATTCTTGATCACAAGCAAGACTAGATTTCTAAGATATGTAATATAAATAGATTTTTGTTAGAGGAAGAGCAAAAAACGATCCAAGATGAACAAAATTCATAATCGACTCACTTGATGGGACTTATTTTAATTATTTTTTTAGCTCGGACTAAATTATCCTCATCAAACTCACAATTACCAATATCTCAATCAACTATATTTGTCTTTGAAACAAAAACTTCTCACCGTCACCACCACCGTCACAATCATCATTGACTTGTTACAATCTACGATCCATACCTATAATCAAAATGAAGTGCGAAAAATAGCTCAAGCAATATCAATGGAGCTATTAAAAGAAACCAATCAAGAGTATCTTCCATGGAGGCATGAAACTAACGTTTAAATCTTCATATCTCTTATGTAACTGCGATCACAAATCTATTACTTTTTCAAGTTCTTAATCTCCGTTGGTGTTACTATAGTACAGTGGTAAAGTCACTGGGTGATGATACCAATGACCTTAGTTCGAGACTCTGCAGCACCAAATTCTTTACCGATAAGAAAAAGACAGTTCCTAATCTCCTGATGGTGGTAGCATCATTGTTTTGGAGGTGTTCACCGATGGATTCCACGTCGTTTAGGTTTTCAATACATTATATTGTAATAAAACAGATTTTAA
The DNA here is from genome assembly GCA_023531295.1 of Papaver armeniacum. Taxonomy (NCBI): domain Eukaryota; kingdom Viridiplantae; phylum Streptophyta; class Magnoliopsida; order Ranunculales; family Papaveraceae; genus Papaver; species Papaver armeniacum. The sequence continues at coordinate 197,418 of JAJJWW010018544.1, forward strand.
ATTTACTAATGATATTATTGTAGATGGTCGTGGAATTATTGGTACTAAAACCCTAGAATCATTCTAAAATCGTCTTGTTAGGATTATTAAAGATACTTAATTAGTTGTCTCCTTCTTGAAAAATAGAATGGAACACAAAGATGAGTTTTTTCGTAATCGCCGATCATTAAAGATATAATTGTTCTACTAAACCATGGTCGTCTTCTACCTCTCACAGAAAGTATAAAAGGTGTGAGTTTTGTGCGGTTCACATGTGTCTATAATAAGGGTAGTTTGGTTTGAGTTAGATCAATTAATTGAATTGGTCTTTATAAACGAGTCGACTATGATTTTCATTTTATCAAATCATTTTTTGCTCTCCCTCCAACAAAGATCAATAAATAAACATCAGTTTGTAATTATTTTCTAATGTTAATAGATTTCTCCTTGTTTAAAAAGAAAAGGAAAAAAATATTAGTTTTGAAGGAGAAATATAGAGAAATATAAAAGAGACACAAATAGAAGGATTTTCCATTCAATAGAGTTAGTATTGTTACATGGATAAATACTTTATATACATGGGAAAAGGAAGACCAGAAGACTATCCTTTTGGACCGCACATTCATGGCCGTAGGCCCTGTAACACTCCCCCTTGTGCGGTTCAATAACAAAACTTTATACATAATGCTTCTTCAAATGTCGTTGTCTCAATGATGACTTGTGCCGAAATCAATTGCCTTACTAAAACTCTGACAAGGAAAAACCCAGTGGGATAAAACCTTGGTACAACTCTTCACATGTTGTCTCGTAATTTACATGTAGTTCATCACATGCAATACGATCTTGAAAGACCGACAAGTCTAAGTTAAGTGACTCGTTAAAACTTCGTCAGGGAAACCCAAAGGGACAAAACCTGAACTAAATAAAAACAGTACAATATTAATCAAACTTAGAAAATAGTTGGACTCGAATATGTTGCCTCATTAAAACCTTGACAAGGAAAAACCCAGTGGGACAAAACCTTGACGAAGGGAAAAGAGTACAACGTGACATATGCAAGTAAAGGTGATCTGTTGTAGATGATCACTTTGCTCCGTTGATGTTGACTAGTTTCTTTACAACTCTTAAGGCAGAAAATCCTCGTGGTAAAGACAATATACCCTTAGCTGGGAAATTACATTCCCGTTGTTTGTTGTTGTCTCATTAAAAACCTTGCCGAGTAATAAAACCCTGTGGGAAAAAGTAACCTCGGTGAAGGAAAAGAGTTCAACACACCATTACATGCTCCCCCTGATGTCAGACAATTTTTATTAGTCTAATGCAGTTAAAAGGAGTTTATCACACTTTACTTTGGTGACTTGGATGTTTATAGAACCATGTTGTTGATTCTGGAAGTTACGTTGCTTAACGGACTATCGTGTTTCATTTCTTTGATTCAGATATTTTCAATAATATCAACGCGATCTTTATGTCTTCAACGTTCAACATACTTGATGCTTTTAGTATTGTCTCGCTAAAAACCTTGTCGAGTAACAAAACCCTTTAGGAAAAACTATTCTCGATCGAAGGGAAAAAGAGTACAACACGGCTTCAAGTTCGAAGTAAAATATGTCGACATCATATCCTTGGATCCTCCCCCTTATGTCGTCATCTCACCCTGATTAGATTCAGAGTTGTACCAGACAGTTCCTTTAGTCATGTACTTTTCGAAACTGAATATCGGTAATGACTTAGAAAATAGTCTACCATATCTCCCCCTGATTACTTTTGGTGGAGAAGATATTATTGTTCCTTCATAATAAACAACCTTTGGATTGCAGTTCCTTTAGCATTCCTTTTTATGTCTTTGCAGGAATAAAATAAATTTATGTCAATGGTTACTTTTAAGAACATGATTGCATTCACTATACCATTCCAATGACGTTGCGTTGGCACTGAGCTATATTTAGCTAAAAAGTTCATTGAGGATGTAACATTTGGTCGAGTACATTATGCTAACTACAATAATGCGTCTATTATACTTAGATAAGGAGAGTTCATCTCCCGACCCAACTTCGTCATCTTTCTTTAGACGAATTAGTCATTTATGTACATTTGAAACTCGACTAATCATGGGAGTGCTAGAAGCATGCACGTCCTTGTTAAATTCCCTGACAATGGACATATGCAAACTGGTGGAATAATATACCACAAGCTCGGTCTTCTAGTTTAGAACATAGATAAGATCGAGATTTCCTGTGTGTTTATGGTGTAAAAATCGTTTCCGCCGATTTCGGTAAATTCGGTAGGTGAGTGAGAAACTGGTTTAAACCCTAAACAAATGTGTTGCACGTGAGCACTTTATAGATTCGAGAGATCAACTCGTACAAGTCCGGCCTAAACCAAGAAATGGCCGTTCCGGACTTGCTTCGGTCACAAAGTGGAGGAGAAGGGTTGATTTGGGGAGGGAAGCAAAGAAAGGTGTTGAGACCGAGAATAGTTACGGGAGAGTAGTGTCTCGACTTGTATCATAAAGTGAAAGCTTAGGAAGCTTGCAAGATATGAAAGCTTTTTGGAGAGCTTGCAAAGTTGCCTTTTCTGAGAGTGTTGTATTTTTCCCCTGACCGAGACTTGTGTCTGGTGGAAATAGGTAAGACCTATTTATACAAGTCGAGGCTGAAACGTACCCTGGCCTCATGAAGGAAGAGAGTAAAGGGTGAAATAATGGGAGGAGGTGTTAACCGCAAGGTGTTTATGGGTGAAAACGTTTTCACCATTATTTCCTCATTTATTTGACCGCTTTATTCCTATTCACGCTTTCTTAATATGAGCGTAGTGTACGCCGCATGCATCTTTTGACCGCCAAACCAAAACCCTAGAAAGCATCCCCGTTTGTGTTGATGTCTCGAGTGTTGGTTGCACCTTGAGTGCAAGTGGCGCCGCTAGGGGCGCGTGTGGCATGTGCGGAATGCCTTTGTTGCGGGTTGCACCTTGAGTGCAAGTGGCAACGCCTTAGCCGCTAGTGGCGTGTGTGGCATGTGCCAATGGCATGTGCGGAATGCTTTGGTGGTAGGTTGTACGTTGAGTGTAAGTGGCAATGCCGGAGGCTGCTAGTGGCGTGTATGGAAAGTGCCAATGGCGTGTGCGGAATGCCTTGATGGTAGGTTGCACGGTTTGCAAGTTAGGCTACCGGCGTGCGTGTTTGGCATGTGTCAATGGCACGCATGGCCATTAGGGCTATGTCCCGGTAAGAAAATCTACCAGTGATGCATGTTGGCATATGCCAATGGCATGCGTGGCCAATTTGGGTCACGGCCTGGTAGGAAAAGCTACCGGCGAGCGTGTTGGCATGTGCCAATGGCATGCGTGGCAAATTTGGGTTGCGTCTGGCAGAAAAGCTACCCGCCGAGCGTGTTGGCATGTGCCAATGGCATGCGTGGCCAATTTGGGTCGCGCCCTGGTAGGAAAAGCTACCCGTGGCGTGTTGGCATGTGCCAATGGCATGTGTGGCCCATTTGGGTCGCGCCCTGGTAGGAAAAGCTACCAGCGAGCGTGTTGGCATGTGCCAATGGCATGCGTGGCCAATTTGGGTCGCGTCCTGGTAGGAAAAGCTACCAGCGAGCGTGTTGGCATGTTCCAATGGCATGCGTGGCCAATTTGGGTCGCGTCCTGGTAGGAAAAGCTACCAGCGAGCATGTTGGCATGTGCCAATGGCATGCTCGGCCATTAGGGCCACGCCCAGTGAGAAAAGCTAGCTGCGAGCGTGTTGGCATGTGCCAATGGCATGCTCGGCCATTAGGGCCACGCCCTGGTGAGAAAAGCTACCAGCGAGCGTGTTGGCATGTGCCAATGGCATGCATACCCAATTTGGCCTAGGTTGCATGGTTTGCAAGCCTAGGTGCGGGCGCTACTTTGGCATGGCGCAGCTAGGGCCAAGGTAAGGGTGTTTGGCTTGGCGTGGCATGACCAGCGTAGCTAGGGCCAAGGCAGAGTGTGTTTGGCATGGCGCGGCTAGCTTGAGAAAGGTGTGGCTGGCATGATTTTCCATTGGCACGGAGGTGCGGCTAGCATGGTTGGCATGCTTTGGCGCGTTTGGTGTGGCTGGAATGATTTGCCATTGGCATAGAGGTGCGGCTAGCTTAGGCTAGGTGTGGCTGGCATGATTTGCCATTGGCACGAAGGTACGGCTAGCATGGTTGGCATGCTTCGACGCGTTTGGTATGGCTGGCATAATTTGCCATTGGCATAGAGGTGCGGCTAGCTTAGGCTAGGTGTGGCTGGCATGATTTGCCATTGGCACGGAGGTGCGTCTAGCATGGTTGGCATGCTTTGGCGCGTTTGGTGTGACTAGCATATCTAGGGCCATGGCAGAGTGCGTTTGGCATGGCGCGGCTAGCTTGGGCTAGGTGTGGCTGGCATGATTTGCCATTGGCACGGAGGTACGGCTAGCTTAGGCTAGGTGTGGGTCGGCATGATTTGCCATTGGCACGGAGGTGCGGCTAGCATGGTTGGCATGCTTTGGCGCGTTTGGTGTGGGCCGGCATGATTTGCCATTGGCATGGAGGGGAATTAGGTTTTTTTCGTTGTAACCCTAATTTGAAAAAAATACCCCCTATTAATTACCGACTACATGCATTAAATGTTCTAATAAATGTGTCATCGGTGACATTAGGTTATTTGGGGTTTTACGATTTTACCCTTTGTTTAAAATCCACCATCAACATTAAGTCCCCTGCTTAGCTCGGAACAGGAACTTTGTTGCAAGGTAAGCATAAGATGGTGACAAACTATCAACAGCAAATCGTAAAGAGAATTGAAGAGGCTTGTCTGACCTTTTTATAAACAGGATTTGGAACCCTTGCCTCTGGCAATTTTGCGCAAATCGGGAGGCTGGCACAATTGGGAAGTCAGCGTCATTGAGAGGTAGGAAGATGGGCGACATTGAGAAGTTGACACGAGTTGGGAAACTGAGCGTGCTAGCTGGCGGGACCGGCGCAAAATGGGAAGCTGATCGTGCTAGCTGGCGTGACTTGAGTTGGGAAACTGAGCGTGCTAGCTGGCGGGACCGGCGCAAAATGGGAAGCTGATCGTGCTAGCTGGCGTGACTTGAGTTGGGAAACTGAGCGTGCTAGCTGGCGCGACCGGCGCAAAATGGGAAGTCGATCGTGCTAGCCCGGCGTGACTTGGGCGGCGTTGGGAAGTTGGGCGCAATTGGTGGGACCGGTGCAACTTGGGCGACGTTGGGAAGTTGGGCGCAATTGGTGGGACCGGTGCTACTTGGGCAACGTCGGGAAGTTGGGCGCCCTTGTGGGCCCGTTCCTTATATGCACGATTTTTGGTATAGGGAAATCCTTCCCTATTTCAGAATCTCCACGCCCATATATATAAAATCCCTTTATCTCATCTTTGTTCTTTCATCTTTTCATACTAGCTGTAGATTCATAAAGAAAAAACCGATTTCCAGGTATGTCTTCCAGTACTTCTCTTGTTTCCCTTTTCATGTAGGTGCAAACCCTAAAAGTAGGCGTTTTTATAATCCTTGCAATGATATTGCGCATATGATTTCTTGGCGTGCTTCTTGTAGAAAATATTGTATATATGCACCCAAGGGAAATACCGTATATATGATTCGAACCCGTAGAAAAACGCTCCATATATAATTTTGAACCCGAAGAAGGATACCATAGACACATTCGAGCCCGTAGAAAATACTGCGTATATAGTCTTGAACCCGAAGAAGGATACTGCAGACGCACTTGAGCCCGTATAAAATACTGCGTATATAATTTTTTGAACCCTGAAGAAGATACTGCGTGTGCATTTTCGAACCCGTAGAGAATGCTCCATATATAATTTTGAACCCGAAGAAGGATACCATAGACGCATTCGAGCCCGTAGAAAATACTGCGTATATAATTTTGAACCCTGAAGAAAATACTGCGTGTGCAGTTTTGAACCCGTATAGAATACACCCTCTCTTTTCTTTTCTTTTTGTTGGGTGCGGTTATGTGTCAGGGAGATAATTTCGTCTTTCTCCGTGTGCAGATATCTCGTTACTAAGTTGTTATGAAGAAATCCGACAAGATGTTACCTGAACAAAATTTCGCCTCATCGAAGGATGTTCATAGTTCCAAACCAAACACGGATGATGAATTCTTCGCTAGACCCCTCGCCCCTGCTCGGAAGAATCACCCAGGTTTTGTGCCAATTTTGTTAACCGGTGATGAAGATGAAAAGAAGACACGTTCGGTTCGCCCAGAGAACACCATACGGTTCTGTCTTCATAAAGGGGTATATTCTTCTTCCAACATTGATTTCGTGGATGTTTCAAAGCCCATTGCGTTCTTTTGATAGATGGGTTGAGTTCATGGTGAGTAGGAGCACATAAATACCAACTTGACTCGAGTGCAGATTATTGATGCTTTGTCGAGCTTCGGTAAATCTCCGATTAGGAAGGATATCCCGGGCTTGGTTGCGGTTGCTTTCATCTCCGTGATGGTGTTTGGACACCCATACGATCATATGTAGATGGGGTGAAATAACTTTCTCCTTGGAGAGTGTGGCTCTCTTGTTGAATCTTCAGTAGAACCGGGAATCTTAATATCCGATTGTCCGAAGGTGAGGAGAAGATGCGGGAAGGCCTTGCCGCTAAGTTGGGAGATTACGCTCGAAAAGACTCCACTGCGGAAGTCGAAGGATTCTCGTCCTGGAAATAGGATGAAAGGTGCTTTTACAACTGGTGGATATCTCAATGGTTTCCGGACGAGCCGGAACCTAAACAGTAAAAGCGGTGATCTTCATGTTGCAAAGCATTTTTGGCTCTCTCGGTTGTCTAGAGACATTTTTGATGATGGTTACGGCAAGAAGGAAATAAGACCGAGTTGTTAGTGATTGCTATGAAGTTAGCAAAAGGTGAAGTTCTTCCCATTGGCAAGCTATTCCTTGGTTCCATGTATGTGCATCCGGATCACCTAGTTGCGAACATGCGAGGTTCGAATGGTTTCATGAAAGTGGATTCATATGTGCACGTTGCTTTTACGCAAGCCCGGCTATGGGAGCACTTTGAGAAGTATGCTCCAAACCGTTGCCTTCGATTCCCGCGAGTTGGGGCGGCTCCCGAATTCTTCGATGGGTGAACAAGCGTCCAAGAGTTAGCATGAGCTTGGTTAGTCTTCTCGATAAGTCGCATGAAATCAGTTTCGCCCATGGAGCCTGGCCCATAGGTCGGTGACTCAAATTGACACCTTTGCTTCGCTCCGATCATGTCTTTGTCTTTTGACGGTAACTTGAGTGTTGGTGAAAACTTGTTTATTCAAAGCCGCATGTCCGGCTATATGCCGTCTTTTTTCATGGGGTCTTTCCGAATAGCCGCTACAATATTGACCGTGCCGCTCGCCACATGGGTTTCGATCAAGGGGTGCCTCTTGCTTACCATCGGTGGTTCCTAAGGATTCATTGCATGCCGCCCTCAACGACAGCGGTGCCCTTGAGCCGGTATCCGCCTTCCTTCTTTCGACGGAAGAGTAACTTCGACGACTTTTGAGTTAAGTACGATGAGTTCACTATGATCCAAGATTTTGTAAATAACGTGGTGGAGAATGTTCGTTGTAAACCTTCCCCGCCAGTTTTGAAGAAGTATCCAATGTTGAGAGATCCTAAGCAAAAGTTGCCTAGCAACTCGGAAAGTCCCCAGGCAAAGGAACAGAGAAAGAAGAATCGTGCTGGCGGGTTCCGGGCGGTTTCAAAAGATCCTTCCGCAACTCTCGTGTCTTTCAGTTCTTCCAATAACCAGGTATGTATCGCCTCCTTATTGGTTTGTCTCAAAACACGTGAATTTCGTTGAAAACATGTGTCTTGTTTCTTCAGGGCTTCGGTAGTGTTAATGCTTTCGCCGCCCTTGCACGTTGCCGTAAGACGGCAATTTCTTCGAAGAATTCGCAAGCACCGAGCCTACTCATAGCGGTGATGAGTCGAGAAAGAAGAAAGTTCGACAAGTGAGAGTGATTCCTCCGGCAAAGACCGGCTCTTTTCTGGGAAGTGGTTCGGTGAGTTTCGCGCTTTTTTTTTCTTCTTCCGTTTCTTCTTTTGAAAAATGTCTAACTCAAGTTCGCATGAGGAACCGGTTCGGAGGACGATTCGGGGTGGAGCCACACGAAAACTTGCCTTTGGTGACCACCGCCGGTGACTTGGAGATGGGAGTTAGCCAATTGCCGGGCACAGATATGGTTCAAAAGGTGGATGATTCTTTGATGGTTGCTGCCGTAGACATGGAAGAAGACCCTTTGCGAGCCGTGAGGCCGATTGTAGGCGCCATTTTTGATCCCCGTACTTGGTTCCTTATCCAGGTCATGTGTGGTTGGCGGTTTGAGCGTCTTTGGCTAAGTATGAGGCGTTGTACACCGTAACTGGGAGAAGTACGGACATATGGCCACAACCAAGAAGGTCACTAGTCGATTTGCGCTGGTTAAGCGTGTGGAAGAGGCTTTATCTTCCATCGAGGATATGCGTGACGTGAATGGTCACACCGTTTCGAAGACGTTATTGCCGATCGGGAGCACCATCGCGACATGTGCGTAGAAAAGGAGTTCAACGCTTCGTGGTTTGTCGAAGGCCTTTACGAGATCCAAGTCGAAAGATATGCAAACAATCGAAAGCCTTTCTCGCAGAGGAGATTGCACGACAGGAGGTAGAACTCAAAAGCTTTCCAAGATGTTAACTATGAAGAGAGCGGCTCTTGAAGACGCAAAGTTGACTTTCTCCAAGAAAAGCAGACCTCTGTTGGATGATTTTCCTTGAATGTTTCTCTGTTAAACTTTCATTTAGGTTCTTCTTCTTTTTTTTTTTTTTGAAAAACATACTGGATGTCGGGTTCAAAGTTCGACCGGTTTTGATAGACAACTGGTAGCTTTTGAGGATATTGGATCATTTTTGGGATGAATGGTTTTGATAATATAACTCTGATTATGTTTTGTGAAAGGAATATTGCTTTTATGAAAATGTGTGCTAGCAATAGGCACAAGACGCAATAGTATGACGGTTTTATTAAGAACCTAAAAACAGATCGTATATCTTGCCCAAAGGTCTAAATTTACTCACCCGTAGGTTTTTGCGAACACGCCCCTCTCCATGTAAAAGGCGGATTTTTGGTAGCATCTTGATAAGTCCCCAATCGCCGGTAGCATCTTCAACGAGTCCCAGGTTTTCTCGGTGTAGTTTTTACAACCGGTAACCGGTTGTCCGGCGGTTGAGTCGGATTGAGTCGCCTTCCCCTACCATCTTGACATCCGGGTCGAAGAACGAGATTGTGATCGACATTGTAGCCGATAGATCAATCCTCCCGCATTTGTGGTCGCCAATTGTTTATGGTGTAAAAATCGTTTCCGCCGATTTCGGTAAATTCGGTAGGTGAGTGAGAAATTGGTTTAAACCCTAAACAAATGTGTTGCACGTGAGCACTTTATAGATTCGAGAGATCAATCTGTACAAGTCCGGCCTAAACCAAGAAATGGTCGTTCTGCACTTGCTTCTGGTCACAAAGTGGAGGAGAAGGGTTGATTTGGGGAGGGAAGCAAAGAAAGGTGTTGAGACCGGAATAGTTCGGGAGAGTAGTGTCTCGACTTGTATCGAAAGTGAAAGCTTAGGAAGCTTGCAAGATATGAAAGCTTTTTGGAGAGCTTGCAAAGTTGCCTTTTCTGAGAGCGTTGTATTTTTCCCCTGACCGAGACTTGTGTCTGGTGGAAATAGGTAAGACCTATTTATACAAGTCGAGGCTGAAACGTACCCTGGCCTCATGAAGGAAGAGAGTAAAGGGTGAAATAATGGGAGGAGGTGGTAACCGCAAGGTGTTTATGGGTGAAAACGTTTTCACCATTATTTCCTCATTTATTTGACCGCTTTATTCCTATTCACGCTTTCTTAATGTGAGCGTAGTGTACGCCGCATCTTTGTGACCGCCAAACCAAAACCCTAGAAAGCATCCCCAGTTTGTGTTGATGTCTCGAGTGTTGGTTGCACCTTGAGTGCAAGTGGCGCCGCTAAGGGCGCGTGTGGCATGTGCCACCGGCATGTGCGGAATGCCTTTGTTGCGGGTTGCACCTTGAGTGCAAGTGGCAACGCCGTAGCCGCTAGTGGCGTGTGTGGCATGTGCCAATGGCATGTGCGGAATGCTTTGGTGGTAGGTTGTACGTTGAGTGTAAGTGGCAATGCCGGAGCCGCTAGTGGCGTGTATGGCAAGTACCAATGGCGTGTGCGGAATGCCTTGATGGTAGGTTCCACGGTTTGCAAGTTAGGCTACCGGCGTGCGTGTTTGGCATGTGTCAATGGCATGCATGTCCATTAGGGCTATGTCTGGTAAAAAAAGCTACCGCCGATGCATGTTGGCATGTGCCAATGGCATGCGTGGCCAACTTGGGTCACGACCCGGTAGGAAAAGCTACTAGCGAGCGTGTTGGCATGTGCCAATGGCATGCATGGCCAATTTGGGTCGCGTCCTGGTAGGGAAAAGCTACCAGCGAGCGTGTTGGCATGTGCCAATGGCATGCGTGGCCAATTTGGGTTGCGTCCCGACAGAAAAGCTACCCCGAGCGTGTTGGCATGTGCCAATGGCATGCGTGGCCAATTTGGGTCGCGCCCTGGTAGGAAAAGCTACCGACGAGCGTGTTGGCATGTGCCAATGGCATGCGTGGCCAATTTGGGTCGCGCCTGGTAGAAAAAGCTACCAGCGAGCGTGTTGGCATGTGCCAATGGCATGCGTGGCCAATTTGGGTCGCGTCCTGGTAGGAAAAGCTACCAGCGAGCGTGTTGGCATGTGACAATGGCATGCGTGGATAATTTGGGTTGCGTCCTGGTAGGAAAAGCTACCAGCGAGCATGTTGGCATGTGCCAATGGCATGCTCGGCCATTAGGGCCACGCCCTGGTGAGAAAAGCTACCAGCGAGCGTGTTGGCATGTGCCAATGGCATGCTCGGCCATTAGGGCCACGCCCTGGTGAGAAAAGCTACCAGCGAGCGTGTTGGCATGCGTGGCCAATTTGGCCTAGGTTGCATGGTTTGCAAGCCTAGGTGTGGGCGCTACTTTGGCATGGTATGGTTAGGGCCAAGGTAAGGGTGTTTGTCTTGGCGTGGCGTGGCGTGACCGGCGTAGCTAGGGCCAAGGCGAGTGTGTTTGGCATGGCGCGGCTAGCTTGGGCAAGGTGTGGCTGGCATGATTTGCCATTGGCACGGAGGTGCGGCTAGCATGGTTGGCATGCTTTGGCGCGTTTGGTGTGGCTGGCATGATTTGCCATTGGCATAGAGGTGCGGCTAGCATGGTTGGCATGCTTCGGCGCGTTCGGTATGGCTGGCATAATTTGCCATTGGCATAGATGTGAGGCTAGCTTAGGCTAGGTGTGGCTGGCATGATTTGCCATTGGCACGGAGGTGCGGCTAGCATGGTTGGCATGCTTTGGTTTGGTATGGCTGGCATAATTTGCCATTGGCATAGAGGTGCGGCTGGCATGATTTGCCATTGGCACGGAGGTGCGGCTAGCATGGTTGGCATGCTTTGGCGTGTTTGGTGTGACTAGCATAGCCAGGGCCATGGCAGAGTGCGTTTGGCATGGCACGGCTAGCTTGGGCTAGGTGTGGCTGGCATGATTTGCCATTGGCACGGAGGTGCGGCTAGCTTAGGCTAGGTGTGGCTGGCATGATTTGCCATTGGCACGGAGGTGCGGCTAGCATGGTTGGCATGCTTTGGCGCGTTTGGTGTGGCTCGCATGATTTGCCATTGGCACGGAGGGGAATTAGGGTTTTGTTCGTTGTAACCTTAATTTGAAAAAATACCCCCTATTAATTACTGACTACATGCATTAAATGTTCTAATAAATGTGTCATCGGTGACATTAGGTTATTTGGGGTTTTACGATTTTACCCTTTGTTTAAAATCCACCATCAACACCAGGATTTTCATCTCAAATTCAGAAATAGCTTGTAAGATCTCTTATTCCATTAAGAGTACTTATCATGTCCATACGTCGACATAGATAGCTATAATTCTGAATCAGGAACTTATTTAATACGCATGGCTCGAAACCTTACTTGTTTATCCATTCCAAATCAAATAGTCACTTAAACGGGTATACTACATCCGCTTGATTGTTTAAATCAATAAGTGAGTGTTCCAGTGTAACTGCAAACACACTCTGTGGTTTAGAGTCATTCGACTTGGGAAGCAAAAGACCATCATGCACTTTTGCAAATATCTTTGAGTCTAAATCTCCAGAGATATAACTGCATCTACTATGTTTCAAGTTCTTTTGAAACTACCAAGCAAACTAATTAACTGAACATTATGATGTTCAAAAGAGTAAGCGACCCAGGGGTTTGTGAGAAACCTCACGCCACAAGGTGATTCTTTATACTTTAAGACCTCCATCTTCTCACTACACTTTGTGACAAATAACCACATATGTCCCACAGGCTTTACACTAGGTTGGTTAGCACTACCACACCAAATACCCATATATTTGTCAAAGATCTAAGTTCTGCCAGGATTGCGTAGGCCAAATATGCTATTTATTTGAAACTAATCAAAATAAAGCATGGTTCGATCTCATTGTGCTCTACTTCTGTAGAAACTATTTATGGATTATATCATCATTGTGCACGCATGATCCTTTCATTGACTCATATGCATTCTCATAATCCGTCAGGATTTCATTGTTCTCTAGAATCATTTGAAACTTCGGAGCGTCCTCCAGTTGATTCATGGACATATTTAGAGACAATCTTATGAGATGATTTCTGATGATATAAATAAATTGTGCCTTACTCACCTACTTCCTTTCTAGGTGAGGATTGATCGAACCAAATGGTCTCTCCAACTTCCTTTATGGAGCCATGGCCTCAACCACACTTCCAATGAGTGTAGTTACAACACCTTAGTCTATGGTGTATATCCCATATTGAGGATTTGTAACTTTGTAGGTAGGTTTGCAGTTGGTATGTGTGATCTCATCGCTTTAGCAACATCAGTGTACATTCTGAAAATCGAATATTTTTTTTATCACTTTACATTTACATTTGTGGAGTACAAGAATTAATATGAGACGTAGTGGCAACACACCACGACAATTCCTGTTGTTCCCTTAGAAAATACTTTTTCTTATCTCCCCCCTAACGACGGGAAGACTGTCTCATTAAAGTGATAACCCGCAAATCTAGCGTTAAGAGATATCCTGCCAAAAGTTTTAAAATGCGGATAATTGTTGGGAACTCATTTCCAACATAACTACTTAATAGTTTTGAAGACCCATCATAGTACGATGTGGAGTCGTAATGGCACATATATAGTGCAACCAAAAATACGTAAGAACACGAATGTCGAGGCTTAAATCCGAGTTACCAACCGGTACGTTGAAAAATGTTGACTAATATTGGGTTCTAAAACGAATTAAATAAGATGCGTGTAATATTGCATATCCCCAAAGCAATAAAAGATAAGTTGGTACGCATAACCTATTCCTTAGGCACCATCTGTAACCATTGATGGTAGCCTCTGCGAGACCATTGGGTATAAGATGCTCTATATTGATCATTTTAAACATGCAATACTCATCAAGTCCTTTTGATGTAAATTCTCTAGCATTAATAAGGGTGGTGAGCCTTTGCACTTTATATGGTGTAATATGTGCTAGGAGTTTTTAAACGCGAATTTCTCGGGAACTATAACTAGTCCAAAATGTCAAAATATTCACCAGAGCCATAAGTCACTTTAATGGTCCGCATTCTGCATGAATATTTTCTAAATTTCACCTTGTTTTCTTTGTAATATTGATTGTTTACCATTTGCATCTTAGGATGGTCTCAATCCTGTTTTACTGAAGACTTTGTGAAATGAGTGATATGCTTTCTTACTTAAAAGCATAACGGGAGGTGGGAGGAAGTTGTGCATTTAGTACTTTAGAAAACACTTATTGAGAGATATGCCGTTACTTCGCATTTTTTCAATCTTTTTCCCGTTGTCTCGACCACTCAAACACAGTGATGTACGTATGAGTCATTTCAAACGAAATATCATGTCACAACCAATGTTCATTTATGGTTATGTCAAAGTCTGTATGAGTCAATTTCCAACATTTCATCGTCGGAGTCAATATGGATTCAATTATCCAAATACTATAGTGATTTACATTCCACTAGATTGACTCATTAGTTTCTCTAATATATATGTCCTTCCAAATATATTAGAGACTATAAAATATGCAATCAATTACATTCTCATCATTGTGAGTTTCCATATGATATCCACTTGCATGGGTCTCTTTGGAATTTAACAAGGTGATTAGCTCTCGGTACATATAGAGATTTTGTGACTTTTAATCTTTGTTCCATCTTGGAAACAAAATTTGAGCATTGCTTCGCTCGATGATCCAATCATTATAAAGAATTAGTTCAAAAACTAGTGTATATTCCTTAAATTAGTAGGTGAAAAACCACTATTAGTTAGACATTGAGTCTTGATAGATTTAATAAGTGGTGTGGCCTTATTACGTAACAAAAATCGGATTCAACTCAATTACTTTAGTGTGAATATATGTTACATTTCATCTAGATATATCTCAAGTACTTTAGAGAATTTATGTCTCGTGGCAATGATGTACCTGTACTTTGGTGTCATTACTACCGTGGGGAAAAAAAATACATCTTTATCTCATGATATATATGTCCCTTTTTCACATGCTTTATATGAGTCGGTACGTCTAACCCTCATTACTTCGGGGTTCTTTCCATTTTCAATTTTGCTACATTTAGCTTAATTTGAGAAATTTCTTTATCTCAACAAGTCAAGAGAATCCTATTTTGCATGTCAACCACTTACCTTAGGTTTGAATAGCTTACTAAAAAAAAAAAAAAAAAAAAAAAAAAAAAAAAGTGGATCTCTTGTTTGCATACTTTAACATATACTGGTTCGTTAGTATTATGAATGAAGTAGAAAAAAAAATGGAAGAAAAATAAATCCGACTCATGTCACTTTCTGTGAGTCCTTCGACAAAGTTGAGATTCATGTGCTTTTAACTACAACATAACTTTGTTGAAGCTACTGATTATAATACAATAATCTAATAAGTGGATTTCATCCCACTGGACATTCATGCTCCGGGAACAATAAAATAAAATAAAATCATGAGTGTTTAAATTTTCTTCATAGCATAGAGACATATGGCTCCATCTTTTAGACGGTACATTATCATTGGTAGAGAGTTTTATATGAGATATACACCTTTTCTTAATGATCGAGATCAACGATTGACCACTAATATGGTATGGACTTATCTTAAAACAAAGACAAAAATAATGGAAAATAAAATAAGTGAGCCCAACAATTAATCACTGGTACGTACCTCAAAGATTATGGTTCCCACCATACATAGCCGAAACCAAAACGACATTAACCGCGCACGCCCCAGAACTAAGTTTGGAACGAGACAGGATTACTTGAATGGAGCAGAACCAAATCGGAACAGGACTGGCTCGGCTGGAACTGGATCGGGGCCGAGTTGGATCGTTGGATCGGGGCCGAGTTGGATCGCTGGATCGTGCCGAATTGGATCAGGTAGGACCGGCCGAGTTGGAACATGACGGAGCAAACAGTATCTTCTCGGGTGAAAGAACATCTCCATCTCCTGTTTTCCCAGAGATGATTCCAAGCCACAGACCATCATCCCATAATAACCAACAATCAGTAGTCAATCATCCAATAAACAATCATACGTATATTATTATAAAAATTCAAATCGACCCCATGAACAAACATACTCAAATCGTATCCCATGAACAAATAAAATTTAAATCAATTATTATAAAACTCAAATCAGTTGATATTAGATGCATAAACATGGATTTTCGCCACGGATTTAACCAATTGATTGTGGGAGCATATAGATATTGAACAGATCTAAAACAGACATCAGATTAATTGTAATCATATATTCAAATCAATTTCTAAATGGATTTAATAGATCCAAGATATAACTTCTACAACATGAATTCGAATCAATTTCCCCAGTGAATTTAATAGATCCAATATATAGAGATACAATTATATTGGATATGCCAAAATCAAAAAAGAAAAAGAAAAAAATATATAGGAGAAAGTAGATGCAACTTATCTGATTGATTTGATTCCAACGAAAATTTCTTAGCTACTTGATTTCATTCCAGCGAAAAAAAATATAATACCAACCGATCGAATTTAGCTCTCCGATATAGCATCGTGCATGATAACGTTTTGAAGGAGAAATATAGAGAAAGATAAAAGAGACACAAATAGAAGGATTTTCCATTCAATAGAGTTAGTATAGTTACATGGATAAATAAATACTTTATATACATGGGAAAAGGAAGACCAGAAGACTATCTTTTTGGACCGCACATCCATGGCCGTAGGCCCTGTAACAATTAGGAATAATTTTACTAATTCCCTTTTCTAATCTAGATTGGTCTTTCTTAAAAATCAGAAGACACTCTTGTATTATGTAGTACTCCGCTTACATAAAATTTCAATTATTTTTTTTTATTGTATTTTTTCATTTCCAACATGGATTTTTCGTAGGTAGCATAGTTTTCATTTTTTTTTCCACCATATGTTAATTATTTTTTTTTACTTAATTACATATAAATTTGTTGTAATTGTTTCTTATTATCGTAGGGCACGCTCAGGGCCGACCCTAACATCGAGGATGCCAAAGCAAATATCAAAAATATTTTCCCCTAATATTTTGACCACGTCAACATAGTTTGATCATGAATGCGAAAATGTATCTTTAGTTGTTTTTTCTCCCACAATATTTCTCAGTTGGTAATAGCTATTAGTAATACTAAGTTTTGCTTATTTGTGACAAGAATAATATTACTTGACCACAAGAATTTATTGTTTTATAATATACACAAGGAACGTAATATATATACAAATATTGCATTAAAATACAATTATTTATAAGAGGATATTACGAAGAAAACGGGGAAATAAGATGACTAGTTATGTAAGCAGAGAAGTATGGTTTCACCTGGTTTTCCATGTCCAAAATAAAATGTGATTGTTCGTGGAAAGGTTTAACAATCTATAACATGACCGGTAAAATAAGAAATAGTCAAGTAACACGTCATAACACGCCATAACATGTATTGATTTCTAACTTATGTATGAGACAACATCACACTATCAATGACAATAACAAATCTTTTCTTGTAATCATTTCTAACTTCATAAACTTTGGCCCAAGGCCGGTTTGGGCATGCTTGTGATATAACTCAAAGTACAAAAGGAATAACATGTTTGGGTTTATATGAAAGTAAAACTTATACTTTGTTTTTGTAAAATAAACTAAGACTTATGAAATTTGTATTGTATATATCGTAGAATTCATATGATTTACGTTAATTGAAATAAACTTAAAAATGAAATGTTCTCAACAATAATTCATGGATGCTTGTAAGATAATGCTAATATAATCCCCAAAGACAACATTGATCAATATTTGATCCATCACTTTCCTCAACGGACTGTCCCTGCTTAGAATCAAATTTAAAATTGAAGTCTAAATTATCCAAAACGGCTGTCATCATATGCATCTGATGACTAGGATGTTAGCACAACATCCGCCCCCACAATTATGAGATATACTAGAAAGAAGAGATTCATCATTTTTTCTTATATGTTTTTCTCAGTATCACCTACCATGGACGCCAAAAAGGAAATTCAATTTCAAATTAATTGATTTTTGAAAGGTCATCTGCATATCAGACATATTCTCTGATAGCGCATTTCCAAATCAATTCAAATTGAACTGAAACGTCATCCCAACCAAGAGGTTCCATCTCTTCGCCACCGGATATTTTCCTAACGGGGCTCTCTCTTTGAGACCGTTTGCATCTTTTGAACCCAAAGTTTACATTTGAAGTTCAAAATATAATGATTATCGACTTACGGGAAAAATAGGCATTAGTTTATTGGCGAAATACTTTTGTGCCGAAATTTCTACCACCCAGCGCAGTGAAAGTTTGAATATTTCTTTGAAAAAGTATACAAGTTACAAGTATATATGACTTGTTTCCTTGAAAATATTGAAAGACTAGCTGAAAATCATCTTTACGAAGAATTAATATAGACTTTAAAGCAAGTTAATGTTACCCTACAATGGCTCTTTGTCAATTCTTTTGTATGTAATTATTGTTTCATGTTCAATAATCGACGAGATAATAGCAATTCTCTTTGGTTTGAGCTATGTAATTCTGAAAACTGACATCAAAATCAACAACTCTCTTAGATTTGAGCTTTGCAATTCTGATGTTGTATGTGGTTTTATCTGTTTCATACAAATACGATTTTTTTGTGATATTGTGAGTTTGTTTGGTGGTATTTTGGAAAAATGAGTACTAGTTTTATATCGTGATATCACCAAAAACTCATTTTTCTAAAATAAGGGATTGAGACCCAGTTTATTATCCGGCTCTCATCGTCTGATTAATAAAATTTTATTTTAAAAAATAATAATTTATTGCCAGACTCCCATCTAATTCTTATAATTTTTCCATGTCTAATTAATAAAATTTTACTTTAAAAAGATAATAATTAACATTGTTGTGAGAGGGAGTAATAATTTTCGTGTAGTTGCACGATATAAACATCGTCAGAAGGCGACGGCAGTGTCGATGTAAGCAAGGCCACAAAGGTACCGAAAACCTCCTCCACTCCAGAATCACCACGTGTAAGACAATTCTGAAACGTCTCTCTAACAGTGTGCTACCTTCCGTCTATTCCCCGTCACTCATAAATTCCCTCCGTGGCTCTTTACAGTCCTCTTTTAACGTCTTGGCGGACTTGTCAAATTACACTCTTCTTACACCACAACCACAACTCAAAAGCTCATTTCTCCTCCATTAACACAAATCAAACCTCAACCTCATTCTTCAACCTCAGAAAATGACGAATTTTACACTCAGATCAGAAAAATGGTGTAAAATTCCACAATATTCGATCTCAAATTCTCATCATCATCATCATCATAAATTGCAGAGTAGTAGATTGCATTTGTTCTCTTTAAACCCTAATTCCAAACTCAGAATTAGAAGTGAAAGAAGTAGTGGTGTTAAAACCGGGTTACGAGTTAGTGATTCAGATAAAACTAAGTCGATTACACCTTCTTCTTCTTCTGGGGAAGAAAATCAATTAGTAGTAGGAGATGATAATAAAAATGGTGGTGGAAGTGGTGGTGGTGATGAAGGTCTCCATTTAAAATGGCCTCCATGGAAAGATCTTCCATTAAGATATAAACTCATTGGAACTACTTCTCTTGCTTTTGTTATTTGCAATATGGATAAGGTTAGAGTTTCATTTTTTTAACAGTAGTTTTGATTTTGTGTGGTCATCATCATCATCAATTAGTACAAGTATGTTTGGTTGTGTGTTGATTTTGTGTTTAATGATGAACATATATAGGTGAATTTAAGTATTGCTATTATACCAATGTCACATCAATTTGGATGGAATTCATCTACGGCTGGATTGGTTCAATCATCTTTCTTTTGGGGTTACGCATTAAGTCAACTGCCAGGTGGGTGGCTCGCAAAGTTATTCGGTGGAAGGTTAGTTTCTAAAAATACCGCTTCATGGTGATTTTTATTTGAGATTCATAAGTTGTTGCATGCGTTTGTATATATGCTAGTAGATTGTTGTTTGTGGTAAGGCGATATTAATTTGGCTGAATGTGCTCGCTGGTTTGGTATTATTGTTCGACAAAGGAAACATGCACAAGGATAGTTTAGTAAACTGAAGTTAGTAATTATGACCACGTAACTTAAGTGGTGAACTAGTGGAACTAAGGAGCATTTGTGAAGGAAAGTAACTGCTATATTTAGTTTACATTAAGAAATGTACCAGTAGAATCAGCTCTCAATTACATTTGAGTCAATACCGAAATGTATGGTTGGTTTCACTAGTGATTCAGAGTCCAATTTGTGTTCAATGATAGGCAGGAATCATGTGCCTTTTTAAGGATTTTCGTTGTTGCACAAGAAAAAAGTTATATTATGAAGAAGATAACAAAAATAGTTCCAAAAAGGTGAAAACTAGGCATATGATGTTGATTATTACGGAACTTTCTTCATAGCTTTGGCACATAGCTGATTACTGAGTCATGTCTTTGTCTCAATGTCATTCGTGTTTGGTTTTCATGCAATTGACAATTGATGTGATCTCCTGGCTGATGCAGGAAAGTTCTCGAGGTCGGAGTTTTAATGTGGTCTTTGGCTACCATCTGTGTTCCTTTTGCAGCAGGATTTATGCCCGCACTTGTCTTGTCTAGGATTTTGGTACGTGAATTTTCTTTCAAAGCGCTGATATTTTCTATTTTCAAAAGCTTTGGACAACCTTTTTTGAGAATTGCTAATTGAGACACCAAAATCTATACACACTCAGTTTTGCAGTTATGATCCAGTACCATGTTCATCTATTTGTGCCTCCCCCTCTCCGTTTCCTTTTCTCTTTTGGTACAAATCTTATTGTTAGGTCATTGCTTGCATTAATTACATAAATACTTCCAATACCTGACAAGGAATTGTCTTTTTCTTTGACATCTAGGTTGGGATAGGAGAGGGTGTTTCTCCATCTGCTGCAACTGATCTTATTGCCAGGCAAGATACTAGCACATATATGTAAACATGCAGCATGATAATTCCACCAACTATCGCTTGAGAGTTTTGAAAATGATATTTACTATCTTTACTTTTCCACGATATTTTGGCTCTATAACTCATGTATCCTATCTCTTATTTATTCTTGCCTAATTTTGTCTTCATGGTAACTGGTTATAGCACTTTTGATCTTAGCTATAATTAAGAGTAACACAACAAAATAACATGCAGAAAACCCAGGAGGAAGTATATATAAGGTTTCTTCTTAGTTGAGTATTATAGGTATCCATAAAATATTTCAGAAGATGCTTTTGGGTAGTTCCCCTGTGAGCACCAGTTGGACTCCTTAATAGTTCTTTGAAGTAACTGTTCCATCTGATAAAATAACAATCTGCATCCCATGATCCCTGAATCATGTTAACTAGTATTGAATTATTATCCGCTAATATACAGTAGTGGTTATGTTGATGGTTCTCTTCTCTCCCTCTGACCAGAATTATCTTTCAGGAGTCGGGTTGGACTTGGAAAATAGCTTGTCGTGTTCTTCTTGTTTTTTTTACTTTCTTTTGTATTTGATTATTAAACATATGGATCTATAGTAACTCATATAAGCCAAGAGTTTATTCACATGAAATGTAACGTTGTTTAGATAACAACTTCCAAAAGCAAATAGTGAATTTACACCTGTCTAAATGGTGTGCTGTGCTTAATGATTATGCTATATCGTCTAGTATATGATTTTCTTTTCGATAGGTCATTCTCGGTTTTCATCATATGCAGGTCGATACCAATAGAAGAACGCTCAAGAGCAGTTGCATTTGTTTTTGGTGGGTTGAGTGTAGGTAGTGTTGCAGGGTATGTACCTTTCAAGTATGGATTATAGTACGGTGGCTATGAATGTGAACAGAGTTTTGTTGTTACTGTGCTTATTATTTTGAATTAAAAACTCTGCAGGCTTATCTTGGCCCCTCCCCTTATCCAAACTTATGGCTGGGAATCTGTCTTTTACTTATTTGGATTTTTTGGAGTAGTCTGGTGAGTAAAATTAACTCATACCACACCTATCTGCAATTCATTTACAGGTTCGAACTGTGAAATGCCTATGAGCTCCTTTATTGTTATTTTTTATCTATTCAGTCATAGTCATAGATGACATGGAATTGCAAAAGAAAAAAGTTATTTTGAAGTCAATTTGGTTTCAAATATCAGTAGCTTAAAAGCTTGAATTTGTTTATTCTGAGAAGTACTGGAAATTTACAAATTCATGAAGGTGCTTCGGATTTCAGTTTATCGAGGGGCAGTCGGCATTTGCGGTTGAAAACATAACAAGTAAGTATCATGTGGTGTATTGTTTGCTCATTTTTTCACTACTATTTTTGTTGTGAGCTAAAGCTACTGCCAATCCAGTGATACTTTTTGACAATGCAAATTCAGGGCCATTTGAACTCCATATGTCTAGTATAGAACTATAGATTAGGTTTGAGGGTTTATTTGGAAACTCAAAGTCTTCCTGAGATTTGAATTACTTGTCAAGGAGCAGAATGCTAGTTTTTAATATAAGTATCTGGGATTGGAAAGTTTACCAACCGGGGTTCAGCCTCTCTTTCCTGAAGCTCTTTCACTTACACAAGGGCTTGACTAACATAAAATACATGTTGAAGTTCCACATCCAGATCTAGTCCACTGTTGAGCGTTTATGTGTTATAAATGCATGAACGCATTGCAGTGAAAACGTATCTATTTCCTGTCATTCTGTTTCATGACCAAATCCTACCCGAAAATGTATTATCAATGCATGAAAACATTCCAGTGAAAACGTGTCTATTTTCTGTCATATTGTTTCGTGACCAAATCCAACCTGAAAATTAGTTAGAATTCTAACTTCTTGAGTTTGACAGGAACGCCCCAGAGTATTAGTGGCCCTGTGACATCTAACTCCAGCACAAAATCATGGAAAGATGTGGGCAGCTCACTTAAGGTAGAGTGCTACTTGTTGATTTATAGTTTGCTTTGACAGAATATCATTTGCTAGAATTATCACTCCAAATTCTCGAAATGTTGGAGACAGGAGTAACAATATGCATGACAAGGACCAGTTGCTAACAAGGAGTAGCAATTAGAAAAACATCTAACAATGTCTATTCTACCGATTCGACTCACTTTTAATCGCACATACATTTAGGTTCTCTTTCCCGACATCTGCTGATTCAGTTATATATTTCTGACTGGCTTATCGTATGTACAGGATGTACCTTGGAAGTCGTTTTTTAAAAGCGAGGCAGTATGGGCAATGACATATGCTCATTTTTGTGGAAGTTGGGGACATTATACTTGTTTATCTTGGCTTCCGACTTATTTTAGGTATATCTTTTCTTCTTTTTGACAAAATCTGGAGTTTGCTGTTTCTTTATTTTGTATTAGTTATTTAATAACTTCTTTATGAAGATTTGCAATTATTGTGCTTGCGGTTTATATTTGAAAAGAAAGAGACTGAACTTTACACGAAGAAGAAAGTGTTTATGTGGATAATGAATAATGAGTTATGTACCGTAAACCGAGAGTCCCTTCTCCTAAAATTTTCTCTCCAACTGGTGTCTAAAAATCCCGCAACTCAAAGATTTGACTGCCTGCATGTCATACAACTTGTCAAGAGTTTCTTACCAAATAATTACTGATTGGCCTTCAATCTCACATATAAAAGTGACATGTCTCTGCATAAAAACTTCTTTGTCAAAATTTCGACATCAACATTGAAGACCAGATTTATGTTTGTTAACTCTTGTATAGTGTGATCCCCAATTCCATTATTCAACAAAAGTACAGTATTGTGTGTGGACATGTTGATACTGGTGCTAAAGAAACTCATTTATGTGTCCATACTCTTTGATGATTAGTTCCGACCTTCTTATTTCATTATCTTATGAATCAGTGGTTAGAAAATAGTTATTTATGTGCTGTTTCTTATGTCGAATTGAGAAATCAGCAAGAAAATAAAAAAACTTATGGTTTAATTGTTGTGCAATGCAGTGAGGAGCTGGATTTGAATTTGACTGAAGCTGCATGGGTAAGCCTTTGAGTGAACTTTCATCTAGAGCAATACGCATTATTTTTCTTTTTAAGAGAAGAGTGAAGAAATAAATTTCTTACCCTCAGGCAATAATGTGGTCAAGCAGAGAACTGTCTTCAATCTCCTAAATGGATATTACATGATCAAGGGATATTTTAACTTATGAGAAGCTGTAGAAATATGTTACTCAACCTCATTTTTTCTCGGATATTCAACATCTATAGATCAAACTTCACCTGACTTTTAACAAAATGCTAATAGGAATACCTCTCATTAATTCTGTTTATTCAGGTTTCTGTCCTTCCTCCCCTGGCTTCAATTCTTGTTACTAGCGTTGCATCACAAGTTGCTGACAATTTAATATCCTCTGGGGTTGAAACAACAACGGTATGGAGAAGACAATGTCCTTATTTTTGTTTCTAACTTTCAAAGTACCAAACACCGATGTAATAGATGTGGTTCTTTAATTTGTCAATGGACAAAGAGTGTTTCAAGCTCAATTTATGGTTGATAGTTGTTTTACATGGAACATCGCAGCGGTTGGTATTAGCAATTTCATAAACATTACACAAAAGAGAGTGTGTAGGTTTTATATTTTGTGCAGGTTATATGCTTCTTCTTTTTTATGGATATTTGATAGACATTTTGTCAGTCACACCATGATTAACAGGAACACTGTTTATTTTCCACTATGCCCACTTTCCATAGAATGAAAACTATACCCAAGGTCTCATTTTTGTTTAACCACTCCTCCATTACTACTCCTTAGAGTTGGTGAATCTTATGTTTCCCTACTTTCCCTCATCAAACTTAAAATAGTTGGCCAAAAATGCCATTAAGACATTAACTTGTTTAGTGTAAGATTCAACTGTGGATTTCACTGTAGCCTCTTTTAATTGATTTGAGTTCTTGCTCAATTTCTGATAATATTTTATGTGCTTTGCAAATAGGTGCGGAAAATTTGCCAAACAATTGCGTTTTTGTCTCCTGCACTTTGCATGACTCTTTCCTCTGTGGATCTTGGGTTGCCTCCTTGGGAAGTTGTGGCGATTCTCACTAGTGGCTTAGCACTATCAAGCTTTGCTTTATCAGGTAACACTAACTCATGCTTGAAATTGTTCTCAACTGCGCATGGTCAAGGCTGTAACCTTATTTAATGTTCAGCAGTTCAGGCGTTTGATGAATGGTGTGTTTAGATGTTCATCCATGCTACCCTAGGATTTTGGATCCTTGGGAACAAGTTTCTAGAATAATTGATTGATCAGAAATAGCTATGTGGGTTAAATCGTTGATTTTGATTTGTTTTTCAACATGCGAAGAGTTGTACGATATTTAATCCTCTCTCCTGTGACTGTCCTAATATATAAATGTGACTATGTGAGGATTGATCACAAATAGCTATGTGGGTTGGGTTAGGTTAGACTTGATTTAGAGGATCCTGTAGAGTTCTTCAGGGATTCAGGGTAGCCAGGCACACCAGGAAATCAGGTACCCACTAAAAAAAAAAATTATCCTGGTTAGGACATGCTAATCCTCGTGACTGTAAGGTTGAGCTTTGACCATCGAACCTTCCCATACTTTGCCTTATGATTTCTTTTAACGATGTCCTATGTTGATACAGGGCTTTATTGCACCCATCAGGACATTTCTCCAGAATATGCAAGTATACTTCTGGTATGTTGGTTTACATAATTCTGGCCTTTATATTAAGTGTAATATATATGAGCGCTTGATTGGTGATAGTGGGAAGCGGAAGCCTGATTTTAATCAGTCCCAAGATTCTCATCTTCCATTACGTATTCCTTGTCATTCACCACAATGAAGCTTAAGAACCTGCTCATTCATTATTTTTTTCTTTTTCTAGAAGTTTTTAATGCATCAGGCATCATATAAACAAGACCAAAGCCCGGCATCATTTTAGGATTGATTCAAGGCCTGTTCAAAAAAAAAAAAAAAAGGATAGATTCAAAGAACGTAGTTGTATCCATATTTTTACCAAAATCAGTGCCTTCAGGGTGAACATGTTTTATGTCAATTATGACTTCATTCTGTCAAACCATCTCATTGAAGTAAGAGATGAACTGTACCCAAATCGTTCAAACTTCTTCTAAGCTGTCAACCATCTCTTTATACAGGGTATTACCAACACGGTTGGTGCAGTACCTGGAATTGTTGGTGTTGCGTTGACGGGCTATCTTCTTGATTCAACACATTCATGGAGTGTAAGTTTTCCATTTTCTTCGGCCTTATTTGATTATCCATATTTGTTAATTTTCTCGTATTAAGTTCTCAAAACCGATAACTTTCTTAGTAACACTTTCTTTCCATCCTTTAGATGTCATTATTTGCTCCGTCAATCTTCTTCTACTTGACCGGTACTGCTGTGTGGTTAAAATATGCAAGCAGCAAGCCTCAAAAGTTCTCCAAGAGCGATTGACCCAATTTTATTAACTTCGGGCATTCGCTATATATAATTTTGATTGTTGATTCATAGCACTACGGTGACTATGATTGTTATGTTGTATATCGACCCCATTGTTCAAATTGAGTTGTATATAAAGCACAGAAGAAAAAGTAATCGGAGCTGTGGAAGGTTGTAATACTAGTAGTATATTATTTACACTGTTGATAGCTATTCAACAATATCAGTTGAACAAAAAGATCAAAAAACATCTTATGCTGTTGGTTCCTCCAAGATCCCATGTTTTGTGGCTTGCTAGATCCTATTCATGAGGATCTTATTGTCGTATATAGCTTTTGTATTAGAAGCTTGTTAATGATAAAAAATCAATTCTAAATTTCTAATGATCAAATACTGTTAAAGAAATAAGAAAATTTTAGAAATGTGAGAAAAGTTAATAATATACTAGCTCACAGTCACAGGTTTTATAAGAAAGGAAAAAGCTAGCAAGGCTGTTAAAACTTAAAAGCTCTGTTTTGAAACAGAAATGCATTTCCGATTTCTAAAAATAAAATAGTCAGAAATCAGGTGGAAAGAAAATTTGAAAATGATTTTATTAATTTTTTGTGAAGCAAAATTTTTGTTAGGCCTGCACAGGAAACCGGCTGGGCCGAGAAATCGTGCTGGAACCGCCAGAACCGGCGCCGAACCGAGCCATACCGACTGTCCTCCGGCCGGCCACGGTATACAAATCCAAAACCGAGGTATAGTCGGCTCGGCGCACGGTATCACTCAAAAAGCCGGCCGAGCCGAGCCATATAACACCGACTAATAGCAGCCATTGATTTCTATACCTATCTCTAATCCGGACCCTCCATTTTGATAACCCTACCTATATAAGTTCTCTTTTCACATCATTTTATTTCTTTTTTCTTTTCAGTTTCTCTCAGTTTCTCTAGCAGAAGTATTAGGTTTAGCGGCCGCTTCTTCTTCTTCCTCTCAGTCACATGCGATTGTTTTTCAGATTCTCAGTTTCAATATCATCCATGATCAACGAATACAACAACAAGTAACTCAGTAACTGTAAGTCATCACTCATCAGCGATTCCTTTTCCTTTCCTTGTCTTCTTCATTTGATATTTGTTTCTGTTCTTTTTGTGAATCTGTGAATATGTGGTTGTAACTTGTTAGTTGTTAGTTTGTACGGATTTTTGATTATTTTGAATGAAACCCTAGATTTATGAATTAGGGTTTTGTTTTTAGTTCAGATTTGGGGGTTTCGATTTGGGGTTTTGATATGTATTAGGGGTTTTGATTTGGGGTCTTGTTTTATGTATTTGTGTTCACTGCTCACTGGGTTTG
This sequence comes from Papaver armeniacum, assembly GCA_023531295.1. Taxonomy (NCBI): domain Eukaryota; kingdom Viridiplantae; phylum Streptophyta; class Magnoliopsida; order Ranunculales; family Papaveraceae; genus Papaver; species Papaver armeniacum. The sequence continues at coordinate 224,875 of JAJJWW010018544.1, forward strand.
TTTCCTCTTTGTGATGTACTGATGTTTGTAACTCTGAATCTATGATATTTGGGGTCTTGTTATAACTGATGAAAGTTTGTAACTCTGATATTTGGGGTCTTGTTTTATGGAGATGTATGAACTACTAGTGTTAGAAACTTAGATTTGTTTGCTCATACAGAGCTCATCAAACTGAATATCCTTCTTGTTATGTATGAGCTACTGATGAAAGTTTGTAACTCTGATGTGTGTATGAGCTACTAGTATTAGTGCTATTGCTCACACAATCATTGAATAATGAATATCCTTCTTGTTATTTGTAACATGAACCGGTATGGAAGAACCAAGTCAAGACACACAAACACCTCAAACTGGAGTTGGATCATCTAATGTACCTAGCCAATCCACAGCTAGAGTTGGAGCTCAATCTACACCTGGATATGGAGCTCGATCTAAACCTCCTAATGAAGTTACAATTATAGAAGATGATGCAAACAAAAAGAAGCCTAAAGTTACATCTGATGTATGGTTGCAGTTCACAAGGATAAGTGAAGAGAAAGATAAATGTCATCATTGTTTGCGCTCCTTTGTTGCTCACACAGAAGAAATGGCACTTGGGATTGTGGGGTCATTTGGATAGATGCCGTAAGAATCCAAACATGAAGAAGAAGAGACGAGAAAAGTTTGTTGTTTCCCCCCCCTTAACCAGGTGAGGATGGTAAGTTAGTTGCTTCTATTTATAATCCACGAAGGGTGCAGAAGAGCTTTAGTTGAATTCATAATCAAAGCTGAGTTACCATTTAGCAAGGTAAAAAATGAAGGGTTTAGGGCTTATAGTCGGATGTTGGAACCTAGGTTCAAGGTCCCCGGCCGCATGACTATTTATAAGGATCTTTTGATAATATACAGGGATGAGAAAAAAAGTTGAAAGAGTATTTCAAGACATCCAAACAGAGGGTTTCTTTAACTACTGATACTTGGACCTCTCCTAATAATATCAATTATATGTGTGTCACAGTTCATTATGTTGATCAAAACTGGAAGTTGCAAAAGAGAATTCTTTTATATTGCCAAGTGAAAGGTCATACAGGTACTGCAATAGGTAAAATGTTGGAGAAGTGCTTGTTAGATTGGGGACTTGAAGATGTGTTTGGTGTCACTTTGGATAATGTCAGTGCTAATACTCTTGCCATTGACTATTTAAAGCAAACTATCATTGGTTGGACTGGAACAATTGAAAGGATTCGAATACTTGCATGTAAGATTTCTTTTTTGTCGTAGTTCAAATTTAAATGTTTGTTTAAGTGTTCTTCTTAATTTGTATTTACATATGATTGTTAATTCAAGTATTTAAGTGTTCTTCATTTGTATTTACTTATGTTTGCAATTGCTAATATTTCTTGTTTTTTCATTCTTATAATAGGTTAGATGTGCTGCCCATGTTCTTGCTTTGGTTATAAAAGATACAGTGAGGCTCTATAACAATTCAATCACAAGGATTAGGTCAGTTGTCAAGTATGTTACTGGTTCTCCTGCTAGATGGGAAAAGTTTAAGCATTGTTGTGTACTAGAGAAGATTGATTGCAAGAAAGGAATGATATTAGATGTCAAGACACGTTGGAATAGCACATATTTGATGTTCGAGGCTGCTGAAAAGTATGAAAGAGATTTCAAAAGGTTAGAAAAGTATGATAGAGACTATAAGAAGAAGTACATCTTTGAAGAAGATGAGTCTGTTGCTTTACCTAGTCATGATGATCTTCTTGTGCTAGTTAATTCCATGGAAGAGTTAACTTTCAGTTCTTCATCGAGTTCAGAATCTGATATTGAAGTTGCTACTGATCCAAAAGGCAAGAAGAAGATGAAGAAAAAGAAGAAACAGCGTCGTCACCATGCTCCTTATGCAGATGATTGGGGTTATGCGAGAAGTCTTGTGAAGTGCTTAAAGATATTCTTCGATGCAACTGTTAGATTTTCTGCTGCAACACAAGTTACTACTCATACTTTCTTATGGGAAGTTGTACTCTTCCATGAACAATTGGTTCAGTTTAGAGATAATGTGGCCGACTCTTTTGTTAGAAATATGGCTGAAGTCATGTTTGCTAAATTTAATAAGTATTGGGGTGCTTATGAAGATATGAATTCTGCTTTGTTCTTTGCACAATTGTTGGATCCACGAGAGAAAGAGAAGGGGTTGGAATTTACTCTAGAGTGTTTGTATGAGGGAAATCAGTACCAGGTTGCTAGAGTTATGAAAAAGGTTAAAGAAGATATGGTCAGACTCTTTGAAGAGTACAAGTCTTCGTATGCTGTTGTTGGTGAAAGTTCAACTAGTGGTGTTGCTGTAGCTGAAGCTCCAGTTGTTGCGCAAGAACAAAGCATTGTGGCCATGCTTAACTCAAGGAAGAAAAGGCATAAGAGGAACCCACTTGGTGTTGAAGGATTAAATGATTTGGACAAGTATTTGTTAGAGGAGTTTGATGAAGAAGAAGGTGGAACTGAGTTTGACATTTTGGCTTGGTGGAAAAGCAATAGTACCAAGTATAAGGTACTCTCTCATATGTCGAAGGATATACTAGCCATGCCGGTGTCTTCTGTTGCTTCTGAATCAGCATCCAGTACTGGAAAGCGTGTGCTTAGTCCTTGGAGAAGCTCTCTATCTCCTAGGACGGTTAAAGCATTGTTATGCACTCAAAGCTGGATAGAAAAGCCAACTGCTCTTGATCTTCTATCGGAGTATATACCAGATGATTGCTCAAGCATTGAGGAAGGTAATGTTATATAACTTATATTGTATTCTGTTGGTTTTTTTTTTCTTTTTCTGTTTGTTTCTTTACTTGTCAATTTAAATTTGTTATTAACTTAAGTATTTCTTGTGCAACAATATTGGGTGCTTATCCAGTACCAGAGGAGTTTGATGATCCAATGATGCTTGACTAATGAAGATGATTGTTGAAATTCAGATCTTGTTGCAGACTTGATATGGAAAGGAACTATGGTCTATGGAATGGAAGTGCTGGTTTACTTTTAACACTTTATGTTAATCTTTGAACGCTATTTTCCTTCGGTAATTATGTACATATGCAGTAGTTATGTTAGTTGGTCACTTGGTCTTGAAGAACTTAAGTAGTTGGATGATTGCAGTACTCTTGTAGACTTGCAGAGTTGCAGTAACTTTACTTTGAAGTTTGAAAAATCTTTATCAGTTTATGTCAGACTTTAAGTTCAGGTTTATGTAATTATGATAGTTGGTTTTAAAGAACTTATGTTAATTATGTTTATGTTGTTCTGTTATTATGCTGTATGAATGGTTTTGGCAGGGAATAACAGGTAAAATTAGCAGGACAACTGCAGGAACATAAGCTGTTATGTTTTACAGGTATGACACGGTTTAAAACCGGTATCGAACTGAGCCGACTCGGATCGGTTTAAAACCGAACCGAGCAGTAGTCGGCTCGGCCTCGGTTTCAAATTTGAGAACCGACACCTGGTCGGCTCGGTGGTCGGTATCAACAAAAAGCCGGGCCGACCGGCCGATGTGTAGGCCTAATTTTTGTTACTTTTTAAGTTCTATGATTAACTATACTTGTGGTATCCAAGTATCCTCTTAAAATTTGTGAAAACACAGTGACGGACTTACGGTATCCAAACATGTACATGAACATAATCCATTTCTCAAACATGTTGAAGTCGGATAGGAAATGAGTCTCAAGAATACCAGGCACATCCCTTTTTCTAGCGCACAATCACTTAGAGGCTTGGTGGTCTGTATTTTGGATAAGGAGTGGTTTTTAAGAAGATGAGAGCAGCAGTGTCTTGAGATTGGGAAAAAAACGGTTTAGTCCAAAAACGCATGAAAATGTATGGATTAGTCCATCCCGAGTTAACTAGGTACAATTTAGTCCAAAAGTTATTTAAAATATGGAAAATACACATATAACCTTCCTGATTTACAATTTAGTTCAAATATTTACGGTTTAATCCAAAATGACTCATGATGATGTCAGCAATTTTAAATAATATAAAAATAATTAAAAATAATTTATCTTTCGAACCGTTCGTCCAAAATTCGCAAACCTTATATATTCAGAAATCTCTTTCCGAGAGCTACAAAAAGAGTACCCATATGACTATCATTCTCTTTTTTAAAAAATCTTAATTTCCACTTGTATACAAACATGTACACGTTTACAAAAATCCAGAAAATCTTTTGACAAGACAAGGTGCATTAGTTTGTACACCACATACAACTGGTTGTGCGCCCCCTCGTGCTGAACTAGTTTCATTACAACTACAGACTAATTGTATTTCAATAAAAGTGACCTGCAGTTTCAAACACGACGAATGCATTATCCCACCAATTCTTTAGAATGAAATTTAATATATTACAAAACCATTACTAACTAGTCCTTTGACCCATAACTCCAAAAAGATTATCAATACAGACACAATCTCTGTTAATACAATTGAACCAATTGATAATGTAAGGTAAAAAGAATAATGTAGAATCAAACCTCAGTAACTCGATAGAATGGTTTGATGATCGAGAACGGTCAAACTAGTCATGTAGCATTGCAATCTCAAGATGATAATCACGTGGCTCTGCGATATGAGGATGCTAAACTGACGGTGTAGCTCTGCAATCTCTGAATGGCTGGATTGACAATATTTTTGTTACTGTGTCATTCTTCATATTACCTAAATCAAAACTCAGAAATGAATATATCAAGATCACATCATCTCTAAAGATCTATCAAGGCAAACTTCAGCAAAAATTTGCACTCTATTAAATTCATCAAACTTCTCCATAATGCTAGCCATCAGGATGGAAACTAAGATAAGAACACTAGAGCCGATGAATTAACGGTCATCTAACATCAATCATTCTGTTTATAAAGAAGAATTAACTTCTCCACAAAGTTAAGCATCAAAAGCATAACACGGAGTACAGTAAAAGTGGCCCAAACATGGCTTGCATCTAACTATGAAACTATGCATACTAACCCAAATCCAATTCAAATTACGATGTCATTTTCTTGTTCAGGAATGGGCCTCTTAAATTCATTCAGTCATGGTTGTTAAAACCACCCATTAAATAATCAACAGGTGTACGTTAATGTGCACATTAACGATCAACAAGGTGTACAAACTATGTACACATTAGGAATCAACATGTGTACAATTATGTATACATCAGTATTCAATATTAAAAGGCCTCTCTGGAGAAAACTTAATTAACCCATTACGGTTTCAATAAAAACCAAGGCTTAAAAGGCTACGACTAAGACTGTTACAAAAAGTTTAACTGTTTCGAAAACTGGTGTACTAAAAGTACATTGCCTAGAACTGGTGTAGTAAAAATTACACTGCGTACAACTGGTGCACAAATAAATACACCTCCTACAATCGGGAGTAAAAGAAACGCACATAAGAATTCTACCAGATTTTCTTCACAGATTTTACAAGGAAATGAGTAAATGGTTAGAGAGGCTACATGTGAAGAATTTACCTTGCCAACTTTACTATTGTGAGATGCAACTCATTTTGCTACTGCCGATATTGTTACCTATTGAAAAAAATGTAAGAAATAAAGACAAGATGGGATGAAAGAAAACAAAATACAAATACAATAGATAAACAAGGGCAACGGAAAAATAGCAAATTGAGCATAAGATAGATTTTGTACACCGACCATTCAAAATAGCTTTTATACTACCGGTGACTCTCTACGTAGCTTCACCTACTGAAAAGATATCCTGAAATTTTTTGTTAATGATGCCAAAAAACCTATGCTAATGATGCCGAAAAATCTCCTGAAAAGATATCCATAGAAAAAATTTGTTATAGACATGGAACAAAAGTTAAAAGTGGAAGTGAGTCCATTGTTAAAATTTTATTCATCTTCTATGAGTCTCTTAGATATGCTCCTCATGACCTTCAACCTGAAAAATAAAATATTAGCCGTCAATTAGTTGCTTTGAAGAAAAACATATAAACAAAAAACACTAAATTGCAAAGATATGCCCAACTTCAAAAACAATAACATGTGTACGACTATGTACACCATATTAACAACGTGTGTCTAAATTTGTACACATTAATAATTCCATCACTATTGTTACCACAATTGCTACATGTAAAATCATAATATAATGATATATAAAAATATCTCTAGAGCTAAAACAAAAAACAAGAAAATCAAAAGTTATTAATGTGTACAGCCACGCAAACATTACCAATAAACAGGTGTACAACTATGTACACACTAAAAATCCACATGTGTACAATTATGTACAATTATACACACATTTGAATTACTTTTTTTCCGCTTGTTGTACTATTTAAACTTTGCAATACTGCGATCAACTACTCCGATAGTTTCAAAATTGTATGTCACAAGTATTTTTCTTTGCAAGTGCTCCATGATTTGGAATCAAGATAATCTAAACTAACTAATGGGAGTCTAATGGAATCTTTTTCATAATGTGAGTCTAAACTAACTAATGGGAGTCTAAAATATCGATCCTACCATTATTACTATCTTTTTTAGTGATCCAATCATCAAGTTGGCTTGGTTAAATACATTTCTCAACACCAACAAATTAGAAGGGATCAATAAATAGTTTCAATTGACACTCACATGGTATAAAAGCATCATACATAGGAAATCCCATTAGAAGAAACCAGTGCTGCATAGACCAACCTCATTCATTTTACTCCGTTTCTTCAAGATTGACAATAATAATGACCCTATGAACGGTTCAGTAGTACAAACAAAAAGCTTTAAACCAAAACCAGTTAAATGTGGAGCCGCGAAAAAAAATCACATACTCTCTTATGTGATTAAATCACAATAATTCATGTGACCTAAATATCATAATAATTTAATTCATTTTAAACACTTAAATTATCTAGAACTGACCTTGAATCGGTTCCCGCATAAACTTAATTGTTTTTGAGTCGCATTTTCCGCTGGTACCACAACTTTCTTCTTCTCCATTCTAATGAATACAAAAAAAATACAAAAAACTAGAATTTAATACTGCACATGCCTTTTAAAAATCTACAGAACCAAAGAAAAAATCATCTAAAAATATACTAAGAACTTTCTCACACAAAATTGAATTAGTTTATATGATTATAACTAACCCTAATTTAAAGAAACTAATAGAAATTCCATAACTAAATTTAGTGATTCAACTAATCGGCAAAACACAAATACTTACAACAATTGAGAACTGTATGCTTATATACTGGGAAGGTAGCTTTATTAGTAGCTTCCTTGGATTACTTTTGCATGGAATTCTTAAAAGAATTTTGGAATTCCTTCATATTTGATTCAGAAAGAATCCAATTTGTGCATCATCTTCGTTAAACAAATCAACTCTTTTTTCCTCACATGATGATGATGATTTGCTCTTCATCGCCTTTGAAAAGATTGAATCAATTAGAAAATCCTAGTTTTGATGATCGAAACGACTGGGAGTAATATTTTCGGCGGATAAGAAAGTAGATCGTGGGAAGAGAAAATTGGATGGAAGAAGGAAAGAGACGAGGCATCGATACAGGCAAAGTAGATTACATAGAAGGGTCAATTTAGTCATCAATAGAATTCAGTTTGGAGTGAATCGTCAAGATTTGGACAAACCCGTTCATCATTTGGTAAATAAGGACTAACCAAGATTTAGGCCTCAAAGGGTAGGACTAGACTTTCTAAAGCGCAACTACTTTGGGAGTTGGGACTAAACGTCAATTTCTACCTTGAGATTAGTTTTCCCCGTGAGATGGCGGATTTTTCATGCTAGCTTGCCAAGCCAAACACTACCTTCTCCTTTATCTTGGCTGAGAGCTAGGTTGTGCAAAATACACAGGCGGGGATTAGTTCCTTAGTGCATGTCGCGCCTTGAGTATGTATTTCGGTACAGAGAGTGGTGTTACCACTGATATGGATTTACGTGTTCGCGACCACTAGAGTGGAATTACCCACCTTCCTGCCCGAGCCGCCGAGTAAGGGGAAAATCTCCCTCAAAATACTAGGATACAAAGTACACTGCCAATCTTTCAAAACCAATAGCCTTTAAGCATACGAGTAGGGAGAATGTTTTTTCAATAAAATAACTTTAGTGATGAAATAGTAAAAGCACACAAACATAACATTTTTGTTAACGAGTAAAACGCAAGTGTATAAAAACTACTGGACCTAGTCCAGTTTTAAATACTCTCAGAATTAAGCCGTTATACAAAGAATACTACCAACTTCGTATAGTTGAGACCAAGTAAAAACTAACTCCAAGTTACACAGTTCCTTCAGTATCCATGCGGCTATTACCAATCTGGTCTACGCACATGAATCCTAAGATAGATTCCACTATTTGTAAACCTATGAAGTATGAAAATTCTCCCACATTACTCATTTCAAATTCATTGCTCATAAGAGTTAGGAATTCGTCAGTGAAATTTTTAAAGGTTGATCCATAAGTGATGTCATCAACATATATTAGTGCAATTAAAACATCTTTACCATTCCATTTAGTACATAAGGTTTTGTCTGCACCACCTCTAAAACATCATTTTCGTAAAACGGAAAGTTAGTTTGTCATACCATGTTCTCGGAGCCTATTTATGACCATATAGTTCTTTTTTTGATCTTGGGCACATGGTCCGGATAGAGAGGATCCTCAAATCCTTTAGGTTGTGCAATATAAACTTCTTCTTTTAAATTCCCATTGAGAAAAGCAGACTTGATCTAGATGTAGTTAAAGTTAATTATGATGCTTATTTTTGGCATTTAACTTTAGATGGAGGATATGGACTAATATTTATAAACTATGCAGGTTTCCATGTAGCCTCGAGGAGTGTAGTCTTCAATAGAGCGACTGGTTCAGAACATATGGAATGCTTAGATGTGTTAGAGTTTATCAAGATGGCTTTGGAGTTAAAAATTCAGAAGATTGTCATCGAGACAGATTATCTTCCATTAGTTCATGTGATCCAGGGAAAAAAATGCAAAAGTCCCATGGGAGCACAGAGGAATAGTTGAAGGCATTTCATTTCTTCTAGTTTCTTTTGAAAGTTGGTCATGAATGCACACAAATAGATTAGAAAATAAGTGTGCAGATGAATTGGAAAAATATGCCCTTAAGGAAGGTCTCTCAAACACATGGCTTTGAGATCCTCCAACATTCTTGTTAAACTTTATCCAGCACGATACTGCTTAAGTAATTCAATTTTGTTTTGCATCAAAAAAGAAAAAGAAATAGTATATACTTCCTTGACACTTTGATCATAATGTAATGATCAAGTCTCCAATACTATATATATACTTTGTATGTTATGTTTTCAATATAAACGATTTGAAGGAAATGTAGATAGAAATGAAAAAAAGTAAAGTTTATATTACTAACCTCGAACAGAAGGATGATATGTACGTTGATGTCAATACTTCTTCAGGTTCTTCAGAGTAACACGAGTTTGTCTCAATATTTCTAATATTCCTGGTCTTATCTAAAAAAGTTGACTCTAGTAATCTAATCAAGTAGCTTCGAGTTTTGGAGCTAAAATATGACAACCAAACTTGACATACCAACGCTTGGTGGGTTCTGTTAGAGTACTACTCGGTTGAACTCGCAAACGTTGCTATCTCAAGCTTGTTTGTCAAGTTTAGTTGCCAAAACTATAAGTCTTGATTTCTAGTCTACTTATAGCTAAGTCTCGGATTAGGATAGAAAGTGTAGTTGAGCTTTAGACTTCACGGCGTTCATCGATTGAAGACGAAGAACTACTAAGGGGAGATTGTGGAACTTCATCAACAAAAGGTATGTGGATACTTGAACTCATCTATCACTCAAAAGTCTATCTACTATATCTCCTATTTGAGACAAAAGTCGTATAGCTATATAGACTTCGATTATACACATTTGATATTTAGAGCTGAGTTTAACTCGCTTACATATTTCTCGAAATATGTGTTGGTAAGCTATTGCTTTAACCAAGTTCATCTTATATTCTTGACGAAAGTCAAAAGATGATCATGTGAAAATCGCCTGATAACATCTTATATGATTTGTGTGAGACAATCATTTGGTGTAAAGTCTGAATGTTTCGTATTGATCATTCGATTGCTTGACAATTTCTTTGAAGCTAATAGTTTGTGTGAGACAGCTATTCCTGTCTTCTAAAAATGTTTCAATGATTGAAATGGGAGTTTAGAACAATTAACCCTTAATTGGATATAACACAGTATGCGTACTTGTATGCTAACTGTTGCAACTTATTCCAAGTCCGGGAACCATAATATGCATACTCGTATGCGTACTGGTTTGTAAGTTGAAGTCCAAAAACTTAGTATGCATACCCGTATGCGTATCAGCGTAAGATCAAGTCCGGAATTCAACTAATTTTAGTATGCGAACGACAGTATGCGTACACGTTCGCATACTGGCGAACCCAGACCAAATCCGGCTACTTAGGTATGCGTACACATTTGCATACTTAAAGTGGGTTATGTTCTAAAATCGGTTTTTTCATGAACTAATATATTTATAAATTAAGGAATGCAATCTTTTGCAAACCGTGACTATAATGTTCATGAATTAATTGAAAGTGAATCAAAATCGACTTTGCTTCAATTGTGTTTTGTATACTTCTACGAGAATATAAACAATTGAACAATTCTATAAATAGTTTCATTTGAGTCATTTGAACTAGTTGTGTTAAGATGAACAAGGTTGATATGAAAGTGTTCATATGGCTAACTTCGGTTAACTATTCTTGAGCCAACAAGGTGTACACGTTTAGGTACTATTACTCATATCTGAATGAAGTCACTTTTCATTTGTGTGTAATAAGCTAAGTTCGATCTAACGGTTGAAAGGAATTAGCTTGAGTCTAATCAGGTTTTCATCTAACGGTGAATATTGATTGCATTGTTACCAAGGTAGCATTGATTGCAAACCCTGATTTGAATACTATATAAGGGGGAACTCAAGCAACTGGGAAACCTAATCCCCACACCTCCTGTGTGATACTAGTTGCGACTAGAGTCGATTCTCCTTTAACCTAGGTTTTTATGGAAACCATTATAGGTTAACGACTTAAAGACTTCATTGGGATTGTGAAGCCAGACCCGACTATTTTCTCTGTAGTTGCATATTCTGATCTTGCTTTATTATATTATATTGAGTACTATCTTCTCTAAGATTTGCTCGAGATTTAATCTCCGATAGGCAAGATAAAAATTAGTAACAAACATCTTCGTCTCATCTTTTGTGATTAGACAATATCTTGTTTCGCTACCATACGATTAAGATTATTGTGAGGTGATTGATATTACTAGGATGTTTTTCGGGAATATAAGTCTGGTGTATCAATTGGTTCATGTTCACCTTGATTTATCAAAAGATGAAACAAAACTTATAGGTATTTCTGTGGGAGACATATTTATCTATTCAATAAAATTTTATGTATGATCAGATTTGTTTATCAAGTCTTTGACGTTGGGTCGTAGCAACTCTTAGTTTTGGGTGAGATCCGCTAAGGGCATCAAGTGCGTAGGGTCATGCTGGGATTCAGAGGAGTAACGAATGCGACTGTACCTTGATCAGTGTGAGATTGGTTATGGCTCAACTACATTCCGGTTTGAAGTTAACTGGCGTAGGCTAGTGTCTCGTAGCGGCTTAATACAGTGTGGTGTTCAAATCTGGACTAGTTCTAAGGGTTTTTCTGCATCTGCGGTTTCCTCGTTAACAAATTTTCTGGTGTCTGTGTTATTTCTTTTCCGCATTATATTTGTTTATATAATTGAAATATCACTGTTTGTGCGTAGCTCAATCAATTAGATAATCCAACCTTTGATTGACACTTGAACATTGGTCTTTGGTACCGTTCAAGTTGTTTCTCATAATAATCAGGCTCATGAATTCTATCCGTTTGATTTGCTGATTACATTGAGAAAAAGAGATACAACTCTTAGAATATTTCCATTGATTGATCGACTGTCTAGACTTGGTGTAGACTCTGAATGTTTCGTATTGATTATTTGATCACCTTAAAATTGCTTTGAAGCTAATAGTTTGTGTGAGACATCTATTCCCGTCTTCTAAGAATGTTTCAATGATTGAAATAGGAGTTTAGAACAATTAACCATTAATTGGATATAGCAAAGTATGCATACTTGTATGCTAACTGTTGCAAGTTATTCCAAGTCTAGAACGGGTATGCATACTGGTTGGTTAGTTGAAGTCTGGGAACTTAGTATGCATACCCGTATGCAGTAGTAAGTTCAAGTCCGGGAATCAATTGAGATTGGTAGTGTACGACGTATGCGTGCTCGTTTGCATACTTGAGTAGGTTATATTCTAAAATCGGTTTGTTCATGAACTAATACATTTATAAATTAAGGAATGCAATCTTTTGAAACCGTGGTTATAATGTTCATGAATTGAATCGAGTGAATCAAAATTGATTTTTCTTAAATTGTGTCTTGTATACTTCTATGAGAATATAAACAATTGAACAACTCTATAACTAGTTTCATTTGAGTCATCTCGAACTAGTTGTGTTAAGATGAACAAGGTTGATATGAAAGTGTTCATATGGCTAACTTCGGTTAACTATTGTTGAGCCAACAAGGTGTACACGTTTAGGTACGGTTACTCATATCTAAATGAAGGCACTTTTCATTTGTGTGTTACAATCTAAGTTTGATCTAACGATTGAAAGATATTAGCTTGAGTCTAATCAGGTTTTCATCTAACGATGAATATTGAATGCTTTGTTACCAAGGTAACATTGATTGCAAACCCCGATTTGAAGACTATATAAGGGGAGAACTCTAGCAACCTGGAAACCTAAATCCCCACACCTCATGTGTGATACTAGTTGCGACTAGAGTCGATTCTCCTTTAACCTAGGTATTTCCTAAAACTATTATATATTAACGACTTCTTCATTGGGATTGTGAAGTCAGACCCAACTATTTTCTCTGTAGCTGCGTGTTCTGATCTTGCTTTGTTCTATCGTATTAAGTATTATCTTCTCTAAGATTTGCTCGAGTTTTAATCTCCAATATGCAAGATAAAAAGTAGTCACAAACATCTTCGTCTCATCGTTTGTGATTCTATATTGTTTCGCTACCATACGATTAAGATTATTATGAGGTGATTTATATTACTAGGCTGTTCTTCGGGAATATTAGTCTGTTGTATCAATTGGTTCCTGTTCACCTTAATTTATCAAAATACGGAACAAAACTCATAGGTATTTCTGTGGGAGACAGATTTATCTACTCAATAGACTTTTCTGTGTGATACAGATTTGTTTATCAAGTCTTCGACTATGGATCGTAGAAACTCTTAGTTGTGGGTGAGATCAGATAATGGAATCAAATGCGTAGAGTCATGCTGGGATTCAGAGGCGTAAGGAATGCGACTGTACCTTGATCAGTGTGAGATTGGTTAGGGATCAACTACATTCCAGTCCGAAGTCAACTTGCAATAGGCTAGTATC
>JAJJWW010018545.1:0-108679 GCA_023531295.1 Papaver armeniacum
ATCCAGTGGGTAAAAGAAGGGAAATATTGGTTTCTGAAAGGGGTGCCATAGTAAACTTAGAAAGTAACATCCCTGGGCTACCTAAAGTTATCAGTGGAAATTTAAAAATTACCCCTCCTTTTCACGGTCTTCATAAATACCCTTAAGGATTTCACAAATACCCCTAAAGGGTATATTTTAAGTTTTTAGGGTATAGTTTTTGGCACATCTAAAATTATATTAAGTCAATTCAACCTCGTAGGAGGTTGGGTTGACGTTTTCACGCGTCAAGAACATACTAGTTCATTTTCATTATCCAAAAAGTACTAGTTCATTTTCATTATCCACTTAAAAATACCATTTAGGGGTATTAATAAAATGGACAAGGGTATTTGTGAAGGCCTTATATTCTAGGGGTATTTAAATAATGTTCCCAAGTTATCAAGCCTGTTATAGGGGCGGCATGGCTTATTAGAGGGGCGGCATTATAATAGGACAAAAAGGATCATTACATGATAATTGAAGTGTCCCTTGTCCACAAAAAACTGGAAATAACAAATTAACCCTCATAATTGATTGGTGGAAGTGTAGTTGAGGCCATGGATCCATAAATGAATATGGAGATACCACCAGGTCCGATCAATGCTCACCTAGAAAGGATGTAGATGAGTAACGCACAACCTAATTTGTATCATTAATGAAATCATCTCATTTGATTGTCTCGACTATGTTCATGAATCAATCTGGAGGACGCCTCCGAAGTTTTAAATGATTCTAGAGAACAATGAAATCTGACGGATTATGAGAATGCACATGAGTCAATGGATCATGCGCGCACGGTGATAATATAATCCATAAATAGTTGCTCCTTAAGTAGAACACAATGAGATCGAACCATGCTTTATTTTGATTAATTTCAAATAAATAGCATATTGGGCCTATGCAATCAGGTGTAGAACTTAGTTCTTTGTGGATATATGGATATTTTGTGTGGTAGTGCTAACCAACCTAGTATAAAGCCCGTGGGACATACATGATTAATTTGTCACAAAGCATAATGAGAAGAAAGCAGTATTAAAGTATAAAGACTCGCCTTGTGGCGCGAGGTTTCTCACAAAGCCCTGGATATTGTTCTCTTGTGATGAACTTTATAGTGTTCCGCTACTTAGTTAGCTTGGCAATTTCAAAAACACTTGAAATGCAACGTATGTATGTGGTTGTTACGTATCTCTGAAAGAATCAAGAGATAAAAGATATTTGCAAAAGTGCATGATGGCCTTTTGCTTCCTATGTCGAATGACTCTAAACCACGGAGTGTGTTTGCAGTTACACTAGAACACTCACTTATTGATTTAAAAATCATGAGATGTGGTATACCCGTTGTCTAAGTGACTATTTGATTGGGAAGGGATAAACAAGTACGGTTTTGTACCATGCGTATTAGATAAGTTCCTAATTCATAATTATATCTATCTATGTCAACGATATGGACATGATAATTACTCTTAATAGAATAAGAGATCTTACAAGCTATTTAAAATCAATTTGAAATGAAAATCTGCGGGAAATCTCGATCTTATCTATGTTCTAAACTAGAAGACCGAGCTTATGGTATATTATTCCACCAGTTTGCATATGTCCATTGTCAGGAAATTTAACAAGGAAAAGCATCCTGCTAGCACTCCCATGATTAGTCGAGTTTCAAATGTATATAAATGACCAATTCGCCTAAAGGAATATGGCGAATTTGTGTGGGAGATGAACTTTCCTTATATAAGTATAATAGACGCATTATTGTACTTAGCATAATGTACTCGGCCAAATGTTACATCTTCAGTGAACTTGTTAGATAGATATAGCTTAGCGCCAATGCAACGTCACTGGAATGGTATAGTGAATGTAATCATATACTTAAAAGTAACCATTGCCATAAATTTGTTTTATCCCTGCAAAGACATTAAAAGGAATGCTAATGAAAGTGCAATTCAAAATTTGTTGATTATGAAGGAACAATAATCTCTTCTCCATCGAAAGTAATCAGGGGGAGATATGGTGGACTATGTTCTAGGTCATTTACCGATATTCGCTTTCGAAAAGTACATGACTAAAGGAACCATGCGGAACAACTCGAAAGTAATCAGGGGGAGATGCCGACATCAGGGGGAGGATCCAAGTATATGATGTCGACATATTTTACTTCGAAATTGAAGATGTGTTGTACTCTTTTTCCCTTCGATCGAGAATAGATTTCCCCAAAGGGTTTTGTTACTCGACAAGGTTTTTAGCGAGACAACACTAAAAGCATCAAGTATGTTGAACGTTGAAGACATAAAGATCACGTTGATATTACTGAAAATATCAGAATCAAAGAAATGAAACGCAATAGTCTGTTAAGCAACGTAACTTCAAGAATCAACAACAAGGTCATATAAACATTCAAGTCACCAAAGTAAAGTGTGATAAACTTCTTCTGACTCTATTAGACTAATGAAAATTTTCTGGCATCAGGGGGAACAACTAATGGTGTGTTGAACTATTTTCCTTCACCGAGGATGCTTTTTCCCACAGGGTTTTGTTACTCGGCAAGGTTTTTAATGAGACAACAACAAACAACGGGAATGTAATTTCCCAGCTAAGGCTATTGTCTCTTTCCTACGGGGATTTTCTGCCTTAAGATTTGTGAAGCAACTAGTCAACTTCAACGGAGCAAAGTGATCATCTGCAACAGATCACCTTTACTTGCATCTGTCACGTTGTACACTTTTCCCTTCGTCAAGGTTTTATCCCACTGGGTTTTCCTTATCAAGGTTTTAATGAGGCAACATATTCAAGTCCAACTATATTCTAAGTTTGCTTAATATTGTACTCGTTTTTGTTTAGTTCAGGTTTTGTCCCTTTGGGTTTTTCCTGACGAAGTTTTAACGAGGCAATTAACTTAGACTAGTCGGTCCTTGAAGATTGTATTGCATGTGATGAACTACGTGTAAAGTACGAGATAACATGTGAAGTACTACATGTGAAGAATTGTACCAAGGTTTTATCCCACTGGGTTTTTACTAGTCAAAGTTTTAATGAGGCAATTGATTTCGGCGCAAGTCATCAGGGAGAGGACGACATTTGAAGAACTACATTCTAAGCGCTATATGTGAAACACTGCATATGAAGTTCTATTGGACCGCACAAGGGGGAGTGTTGTAGGGGCCTGCAGCCCATAGATGTGCGGCCCATCTATATAGTTAGGGTTTACCTTTCCATGTATTTAAAGGATACTATAGCTATGTAATAAGGTTGGTCCATTATCAACAGAAATCTCTTCTACAATTTAATTTATTTTGTTTATTGATCGAGAAAAGAATTATATGGATCAAAATCTTACTTACACAAGATATATAACTCATACATAGGCGATTATGACGGAGTATGTTTCTTCATTCTTAGTGCGATGCATCAAGGTGGCAGGTTCAAAACCTGCATGTGCCGATCAATTAGTTATTAGCATTTTTACTCTTTTTTTTTCGTTTTTAAAATTAGCAATAACTATTTCTAGTTTGTGATCGATAAAAATAATAATCATGCCAATCAAAAAAAGGGGTTGGTGCCCAGATTGTTGCTAGGTTACCAACCAAAGTTGTTTGTTAATTAATTATATATTTTAATTTAAGATCAAAAAAAGGGATACACATGATTTAAACCAAAAGAAAGAGAAAGAAGAAGCGCAGATCATAGATACTACATAAGAATAGTATGGTATGTGTGAATAGTTTATTTTATCTCGTTTTTAGATCGATAAAGAAAAGTTATATGAATCAAAATCTTACTTACACAAGGTGGATAGTCTTATGTTTTCGATTATGACAGAGTATGTTCCTTCATTTTTATTGTGATGCATCAAAGTGGCCCATTAGCTCAGTTGGTTAGAGCGTCGTGCTAATAACGCGAAGGTCGCAGGTTCGAGACCTGCATGGGCCAATAAATAACATTTTTATTCTGTTTTTTTTTAAATAACTAATTATTACTTTTTAATTTTTAATCGATAAATTTTTATTATACTCACAAAAAATGGAAATAAGGAGTACAAGTATCACTCACAAAGTGATTGATGTTTCAGGAGCAAATGACCTAAAATTATAAGTACAACAAAAAAATATGCCTAAACAATTTAATTTATTTTGATTTTTGATCGAAAAAAGAATTATATGGATCAAAACTTGTTTAGGCCAATCAATTTAACTCATACATTGGTGATTATGAAGGAGTATGTTTCTTCATTCTTAGTGTGATGTATCGAGGTGGCAGGTTCAAGACCTGCATGGGTCGATCAATTAGTTATTAATTAGCATTTTTACTTCTTTTTCTTTTTCGTTTTTAAAATTAGTAGTTATTATTTTTAGTTTGTGATTGATAAAAAAAAATCATGCCAATCAAAGAAGGGATACACATGATTTAAACCAAAAAGAAAGGAAAAGAAGAATCGCAGATCATAAGTACCGCATAAGAATAGTATGCCTTAACATTTTATTTTATCTCGTTTTTACATCGATAAAGAAAAGTTATATGGATCAAAATCTTACTTACACAAGGTGGATAACTCTTACATTGTCGGTTATTACGGAGTATGTTCCTTATTTTTATTGTGATGCATCAAAGTGGCCCATTAGCTCAGTTGGTTAGAGCGTCATGCTAATAACGCGAAGGTCACAGGTTTGAGACCTGCATGGCCATCAATTACCATTTTAGTTTTCGATTTATGAACCTTCAATGGTGCATCTCCGCTAAATGCACCTACCCCTTCCTATATATATCTTATTGATATTTTTAAATTCAAAATGGAGGAGCACTTTGTCCGTTTACCAAAGGCCAAGTTTAGCTGCTTTTGCAACAACGACTTTTAAGCAATACACCACGACTTTCGATTAATGGTAATCTTTGAAGCTTTAATGATGCATCTCCGCTCAATGCAACTTCAACCAATCACCCCTTCCTATATATATGTCTTATTGATATTTTTAAATTTGAAGTAGGGAAGCACTTTGCCTGTTTGCCATAAGCCAAGTTCAGCTGTTTTTGCGACAACAACTTTCAAGTAATGCACCACGGTTTTCGAGTAATGCACTATACTGGTACGTTCGAGTGTTGAGCAAGACATTAAGAGAGAGAAAGTTTAGAGTGGTTGTAATTCTTTGGTTTATCTCCTGTTCATCTTGTAATATTTCTGGGATTTGATCAATAAAACTTATAGTTGTTCATCTTAAAATGATTTGATTGTGAATATTCTTGTGAGGGGTGTAGTGTGGGATTTCCTGCAACTACATATCATATTGATTGGTATAACAAAGACGTGTGTATTGATGAAATCTACCTATCTTAACTTTAGGGGGAGTATTATCTTTGTTATTATAATGTCAACATCGACATTTAAGGATTGAATGAATGCAGGTTATATGCTGTTGAATTCGGGAATCAAGCGTATGTGTAATGAATTCTTGTAATTTGTTTATCCATATGATTGTAAGAGTTTTGTCACTAAAATTGACAAAGGGGGAGATTGTTAGAGCATAGCTCGTTTGAACCCACCAACCGTTGGTATGTCAAGTTTGGTTGTCATATTTTAGTGAATCAAAACTCATTTTAAGAGTCACTTGATTATGTACTAGAGTTAACTTCAGTATAGGTTAGCTTGAAAGTATTAGGATATGAGACATTACAAGTATTGCGAAGACTTGAAGAAGTGAAGAAGTAAGAAGCTACAACGACAACATCATCCTTAAACTTGAGGTTAGTGATATTTGACTTGAACTATTTCATTCCCTAATGTATCTTTCAAGTCGTGCATATTGAAAACGAAACTGCGAAGCATGAACACTCTAGATAGACATAGTATTAAGGAATACAATATGAGGTTTATTTCTTAACCATTGAACTTTGTAGATAAGACATCGACATAATTGTTTGAATGCTATTGTGATTATTTATGGGTATGAGGTGAGGATTTCATCCTAGGAAACAATTTTTTACATATGTTTTAAGGAAGTAAGTTCATAAACTTGTTTATGAATCGAAAAGGAAATCGCCATGCGTTATTGGGATTTTTATTCAATGCATATCTTGTGAACATCCAATATGTGTGATTTAGTATAACCGCTGTAATTGCAGGAAATCGTACAATACACACCTCACAAGAATTCGTAATTTTCAATACATCTTTAAGATCAACAATCAATCTCTTTATTAATTGAGTTAGCAATTTTACAAGAAGGAAATGAAATCAAGAATATAATTGCTACTCTAGACTTTCTCTCTTCTCTAAAATTTCTCTCCACTCTAAAAAGATCTCTCTGTCTTTTCTTAAGCATGTTCGGATCTTTATATAGGACATTACATAGTGGATGACAGCTAAGCTGTCCTTTATTTTCGGATATGACTTGCGACCTTCTCCCAAGTATTCAAATGTTAAATCTCGCAACACTCCTAAATTTCGCTAGGTCTTCACATCTTTCTCGTGCTCATTTTGTCGTCATCCATTACGTCATAGTTATTACCCATCTGGGATATCTTCGCGGTGTGTCGTTCATAGATTTCGCAAGCGTATTGGTGTTGCGATATTCTGATCCTACATCTTGCCTCTTCTCATGTCTTCTCTGCGAAGGAGAGAATGTCATGAGAACTAATACTTTCAAAATGCAGCAGTGTACATTTCTTTCCACCAATTTTTTGCCGACAAGATTCCATGAATTAATCATAACCGCTTACACGTGTTGAATATCCCCATTGAGCGGCACATTTAATGCTTAATGGTCATCATTTTCTTGTCTATTTAAGAAGAAATCCATCGTGAGAATATTTTCTTTCTTTTACTTCGTCTTCTTCATCTCTATATTCTTTGTGAACCTTTTTGTCGTCTGCAACTTTTTACTGTTGTTCATCTTTCTGCAAATCTTCTCCATCTTTCTGCTACTGTTTCTATGGAGCCATCAAGGTTTGTTGATTTTACTGAAATTGATCTAATTGACCTCTTCTGCTGAAATTATTTTATTTGATATTGTTCATCTTTGAATAATTCCCATACTGTTTCTGTTTTAGCAAAAGCAACTCTAACACCAGGTTCACAATCCAGAACCTAATGTTCCCAAGGATTCGCAACCAAAAGTCGTTGTAAAAAAAAAAAATCCTGCGAATAGCAAGGTATTAAGAAACACTTATTTTTTAATAACAATATTGTTGCCTCTGTTTCTTATTTGACTTGTGATTCGCAGGGTGATGAAAATATCGATAGGCCCCCCAAAAGATCTCGCCACCCTAAAAATATTGAAACCTCTGTTTCATTTCCAATATTTAAACTTTCAACACCTCTTCGCAAGTGAATCCCCTCTCCTTATTCGCGAAAGCATCGCAACAGACTTCTCCCCTGTAATTAACCTTTCTATAAATGAAATTCCTCACGATGACCCTGTTGCAAATGAACCCTTCTCTTCTTCTACTGTCAATGCCTCTTCTCTTGACATTGCCTCAACCTCAGTCATTAACCTTCATCAAATTTCATCTTCGGATGACACATCTATGGCGAAAGATGATTCAACTCTCCCACCTTCTGCCATCATCGCTTCTTCATTTGAATCTCTCCCTTTTGCTAATGAAAATTTGGAAGGGATGGATATTTGCTTTCAAGGTTTTATCAGATATTCTGGATGATGTCAAGAAAGCTTCCAGTGATCCTATCAGATTTGGTATTTGCGAGATTTTAAGTAAATATTTTGGCTCTGACAGAATGGTTTCGCAAACTGGTGGGCTTTTAAAAGTGGTTTTCCTACGTTAAACTGCAAGTGCACAAATACTTTGTTGGAGCGTGGCAAGCACAAAGTCGATCCCAGGAGAAATGGTGTGTGTGTGTGAATGATCTAAGGCTTACTCTAACTGATTTCAGGGAAGGGTAACACAATTATGAACTGATTTTTGGTTGTCGATACGACTAGTTGATGTGGCTCTAAACTAAGGCAGCAAATAAGTAAGATATGTTGTAAACAGATGTGTGAGAGCACTAGGGTGATTGAATTCACCTCCTAAACCTATTCTAAGGTAATACAACTCAAGTTCTACTCTTACATTTCCCTTGAAGGCTTCAGGTGGGAATTATACCAATTGCATTCACTAATTATTCCTAGTATTGGTTGTCTTCTTACAGTACAACCAATCACAGACTAATTTGATCAACAATTAGCTAATAACCCTATTACAATTCACAACAGTAAGAGGAGAAACTTGAAAATTGAATTAACTTATTATAAGCATTAGTGGTTTCATCTACACCCTAGCAGAGGTGATTAGAACATCATGCAGAGAATAAAAACACTTCAAATTAAATTCTAAAACTAAACCCTAAAACATGTTGTGTGTCTCTCACAACAAAACAACAATTTATACTCTACAAATCACTCAAACTAACCACTAATCGATGACCCAAACCTTCTTTCTCTGCCTTGTCTCGTCTCTGACCATTGATGTGATGAAACCCTAACCCTAGTTCTTCATATCTCAGACTTAGCTTCTAGGGTTGAAGCTATGAGTGAGATAGAGAGTAAGTAGGGAGGAGAAGGTGGGCGTGCGCTACTGGTGCGGTTGTTGGGGTATCAGGAGATGGAGGTGGTGGTGATGGCTCTGGTATGGGTGAAGGAGGTGGAGGGAATGGGTTTTCAGTTTGTTGGGGGAGAAGAAGAAAGAGGAGGGAGAAAATGGTTTTGGTCGATAGGGTATAGGTGTAGGTGGGTTTTGTTGTGAAGGAGCACATCGAGTATTGATGGGAAGGACGGAGCGAAGCATTGGATGCGGATGGGCGAGATCTGAACGGCTCAGGGAGAATCGGGCTCGGATCCGGGTCGTGGGTAGCTCGAGCCCATGTCTTGTAAATGGGTTGCTCTTTGTTGGGTTGCAACTGATGCGCGCGCGGGCTTTGGCTTTCTGCTCCATAGACGCTCGTCTCCAATTCTTTGCTCTTTTGGCTCCTTAATTTCTCCGAACTTTATTTACTACCTAAAAACACAAAATTAATTAGTACAAATATTTATTCTTGAAAACAAAGAAAATACGAACTGGGATAATATCGATTTTCCAGAGCACAAAATATGAGTTAAATGCCAATAAATAGATGTAGAAATATGCAATATTTGGCACTCATCAAATACCCCCAAACCTCGAGATTTTACTTGTCCTCAAGTGAAACGAAATTAGGAAATCCTAACTATACCACCGTCGTTGGTCTCTCGAATGCATTTAGCGTATGCACTAAGCCTTTAAACCCTAGGTGTCCCCCTAGTGGACGAGTTGTAGTCTCGTGAGGGTTTTGCAGAGTGTATCACAAAACCTTCTCCAACTTCAGAGTGTAAATGAGTCTCAAGCATCCAAGGAGCTATGAGGACATAGAGTTTCTGCATGCTAGTAACACGAAGTTAGAACTACCAAAGAACGCATTCTCATCCTTAAGTGTTGAGCGAGAAATAACCATACCATATGAAAGAATTCGGATTCGATTGTGATCATAAGCCTCGACTTCTGCCTCACCAATAGGGTTTTATGATAATTGCACTCAAAAAGACCGCTTTTAATCTCATGTGTAGTCAGGAATAAAGAGAGAAATCCTGCACACGTTGAAGATGAGAAGGATAACCTTCCGAAATAATTTCTGGAGACTCCACAAAGTTGTGGACAAAAAGAATCTTTTTCTGATGATCTCTAAGAAAGGAAATCAACCATAAGCAAGGATGGGAGTACTCACTTACCTTCTCACCCGATCGGCAATTAATATCACTCAAAGCATCCATAGAAACGTCTTCAATCTTCGGTCTTCAATTGTTGATGATGAACTTCTGAACTTCACAAATCTTGACAAATTTTTTTTTTTAACAAGAAATGAAAATAACACTAAAAATGATAAAACTTGTATTGTCTTGATTTCACAAACTTCATTAATTCTCATCATATTCTCTTTTCTTTTCTTTGTTGCACGTGAACCTTGGACTATCTCAACTTTTCTTCAAATATTCTGATGATGCTCCGCTTGCTGACGATGATGTGTTTCTATGAATCTGTTGATGTTGTTGAGAGGGAGAGAGTGATGCTAACTGCAAATCGATATTTAGAAGGAGTTTTCATCTTTAAACGTCACCCTCATGATTGACAAAATTAGCACTCAAGAGATCAAAAGTAGTGTTTGAAAGTGGTGCGAAGTTGGGTAGCTCACCATTCCTACCCGGAATTGACGTACGGTGACACACACTCTAACAGCTTTTCTAGAAAGTCACAAAGAGTGAAGGTCGGGCACTCGCTTGATGTAAAATGGGTAGTCTCCACTATGGGTGATCACAATTCTACTACCGAATATCTATACAGCACCTAATTCGCCCTCCGGTATGGTTAAATCCAACTTTAACGCTCTAATCAACTAAGAAACCCGATTGTGTTCTCCAGTACTTCCAAGTTATTGTTATTTCGGTCAGACTCTCTATGTAAACATAGCTAGAAGCATGCTAGTGACTCTAAAATCTCTAAAAGCTTGAGGTTTTTATGTACATATTTACAAGGTGGCTCTGGTGGTGGTATGGGTGAAGAAGGTGGAGGTAGGGTTTTGCAAAGTAGGAAGAAGAAAGAGAAGAGGAAGAAGAGAATAGGGTTCGGTCGACAGGTGTAGGGGTATGGGAGTTTCTTGTGAGGCGAGATACATCGAGTGATGATGAGACGCAGGCCGGCGAGCGTAGGATGGAGTGATAGAGATCTGAACGGCTCGGGAATGATGGACTCGGATCCGGGTCACGGGTCGAGAGATGGATAGCAGGCCCATGTCTTGTAGATGAGTTGCTACTTGTTGGGTTGCAACTTTTGTAGCGGGCTTGGCTTTCTGCTCCATAGATGCTCGACTCAATTCTTCGCTCTTTTGGCTCCTCGATTCCCCGAGCTTTATTTATTACCTAAAAACACAAAATTAATTAATACAAATATTTAGTCTTGAAAACAAAGAAAACAGGAGAATCTGGGATAATATCTCGATTTCTAAGCGCAAAAAGATGAGTAAATTGCCAATAAAAAGGTGTATAAATATGCACTATTTAGCACTCATCAAATACCCCCAAACCTGAATTTTACTTGTCCTCAAGTGAAACAGAAATTAGGAAATCCTAACTATACCCCTGTCGCAGTCTCTCGAATGCATTTAGCATATGCACTAAGCCTTTAAACCCCTAGGTGTCCCTAGTGGGACGAGTTGTAGTCTCGTGAGGGTTTGCCGCGAGGTGTACCCACAAAACCTTCTCCAACTTCAGAGTGTAAAAGAGTCTCAAGCCTCCAAGAATCTATGAGGACATAGAGTTTCGCATGCTAGTAAATGTTAGAACTACCAAAGAACGCATTCTCATCCTTAAGTGTCGAGCGAGAAGTAACCATACCATATGAAAGAATTCGGATTCGATTGTGATCATAAGCCTCGACTTCCGCCTCACATAATTGCACTCAAAAAGATCGCTTTTTAGTCTCTCATGTGTGCGGGCAGAATAAAGAGAGAAATCCTGCACACGTTGTAGGTAAGAAGGATAACCTTCCGAAATAAAATCTAGAGACTCCCAGAAATGTGGACAAAAAGAATCTTTTTCTGATGATCTCTAAGGAAGGAAATCAACCATTAGCAAGGATGGGAGTACTCACTCACTTCTCACCCGATCGGCAATTAATATCACTCTCTCATAGGAACCATAGAAACGTCTTCAATCTTCGGTTTTCGGTCTTCAAATGTTGATGACGAACTTCTAAATTTCACAAAACTTGACAAATTTTAATTTTTCTACTCAAATTCCTTGTTGTTTGGATTTTTCTTTTTGAACTCTTCTTTACCATGGTGGTAGCAAAAATAAACTACAATATTTTTTTTTTTTGATTTTTTTTTTTTTTTTTTTTTTTACAAAAGTGAAAATAAAAATACAAATAATGAAATAACTAACTCCATGGACAAAGGACTTTATCACTCAATTTTTCCACAACTTGTATTGTCTTGATTTTATAAATTTTATTAATTCTCATCCTATTTTCTTTTCTTTTTCTTTGTTGCACGTAAACCTTGGACTATATCAATTTTTCTTTCAATATTCGATGATGCTCCGCTTCTTGACGATGATATGTTTCTATTGGTTCTGATTGATTGAGAGAGAGAGTGATGCTAACTGCAAATCGATATTTAGAAGGAGTTTTCATCTTTAGACGTCACCCTCATGATTGACAAAAACTAGCACTCAAGAGATCAAAAGTAGTGTTGAAAATGGTGCGAAGTTGGGTAGCTCACCATTCCTACCCGGAATTTACGTAAGGTGACACACACTCTAACAGCTTTTCTAGAAAGTTGCAAAAAAAAAAATTGAAGGTTGGTGCCTCACTTGTTGTAAAATAGGTAGTCTCCACTATGGTTGATCACAATTCTACTACCGAATATCTAAACAGCACCTAATTAGCCCTCCGGATGGTTAAATCCAACTTTAACGCTCTAATCAACTAAGAAACCCGATTGTGTTCTCCTAAGTACTTCTAAGTTCTGTTATTTCGGTCAGAATCTCTATGTAAGCATAGATAGAAGCATGCTAGTGACTCTAAAATCTCTAAAAGTTGGAGGTTTTTATTTGCAAAAAGTTTTGGAATCTTTTTTTTTTTTTTTTTTAAAACAAAGACTAAAAACTCTTCATGCAAATGCACCCCCAAACCTAAATCAAACATTGTCCTCAATGTGTCAAAAGATGATAAAAATTTTAAACAGTCACATACCAAGAGAACTATGCTGAGTAGAGAAAAGGGAAGAGATTACCGGATGTCGGCGGGAGCAAGGTTAGAGCTTCATTAGTCAAGGCTAGAATCCAACATTCTCAGCTAAGATCATATTGGATTAGCATAATATATGCGCAAGAAGACTCAACCGAATCAAGATAGAAAATTTAACAAGTCCTACTGGATTATATACAATGAAAATTCACCATACACCAACAATCTAAAGAGTTGAGGATCAACCCAAAAGACGGTATGTAGAAACATCAACAGCCTTACACAAATATAACATGAGAGTGCAAGTAAGACTACATATGTGAACGATTTTCCCCCAAACCTAAACTTGTCAACAGATGTATTTTTGAGCACAAAATCTTGCAAATTTAAAGGTACATCATGCACAAGGTCTAACTCAAAATGAGTTTTGCTAAGAACAGGCAGACATACATATTCCAACTGTGGCTCCTTAAAAGTGTTATACTTTGATGCAAAATAGTCCAAGAGGACTTGGGAAGCACAAAGCTCTAGGCCTAAATTGGGCATTTTCAGAAAAGTTGGTTTTGCAATTTTGTTACAAACTACACCTAGGTTGGGTGGAAATCTAACAGACTGTGACATGGGCATGATGTTGGGCATGTCTAAGTTGTTCACATGTGTGAGCTCAAGAGTAACAGTATCACTCACAACAATATCTCCCAAATCACCTACAAGTGTTGTAACATGCTCATGTTCATAAAACATTTCTACAAGCCCTAGTCCATAATCATCATTTTCAGTTTTATGCATAGGGAGATCACAAGAAACTTCACATTGTGACCTAGGCTGAGAATTAGACAAATCATGTTCACTTGCATAAAACAGTTCATCAATCTCCATGTCATAATCATCATTACTCAAAATTTCATTCTCATGCATAAGATAATTGGTGCCAAAACTCTCAAAGCATTCCCCAAGTCACAACCGGGTGGTATAGCATGCTCATTTTCAGTGAACAATTGCACAGACTCCAATTAGTGACACAAGTATGAATATTAGAAGAAGTATCATTCATAAGGTTCACAGTAGAGACGCTTAACGTCTCTGAACCTAAAGATTCCACTACATATTCATCATCATCATCATCATAACAAAAATGTATTTCCCTATTCAAAGTTGTAGCATTTCTAGTGCACTCATTTACCTCTTGATTAGGCTTATGTTCAGTGTCAGTCGCATGAGTAGGAGTAGAAACACTATTTTGAAGATTTACTTTATTAGGGACAATAATCATCCTATCATGAAATTCCTTCCATTCTTCTCTTTGTAAATGAATCAGGTTCATCCTTAAGAACAAGTGAAGTTGTTCAGCTGAAGGAGAGTCTTCAATAGTGGGTATCCTTGTTTCATATGAATGATCATTATATGGTTGTGCACATGGTTCACTACACAAGGGAAACTCATACATGTTGCTATATGGATGATCATACATTGCATTCAATTCAAACCTAGCATTGTTTTGTTCTATGAGGTTTTCTTCCACTGAGTGCATATACGAGTTTATTGGAGGATAGAATTGCTCATCCTCCCATGGTGGTTGATGATACATGTGGTCATAATGATTAGGGTATGTGCATTCAAAGTCAGGGCCCTGAGAAGGTTCATAGTACTCCCTAAAATCATCATGAACTGTGGGGAGTTCATACTGTGAGGCATGCTCGTAAGCAAGCTCTCTAATGGATTTGTTTTCATCCCCAGTCGCAGAAAAAAATCCTGACATGATCTAGCAACTCAATGTGAACTCAAAAAGAAGCATAACTTAGCACACATCAAGCATGTATAACCAATGATGTTTCAAAACAGGGAAGCTAAGCCCACAGGGGTGCTTGATATTCTGCAAGTGTGCAGCCCAAGTTATCAAAGCAGTTGTAATGGGCTCGATTTTGTTGCACGTTCCGATTATTACAGCCCGATTTATGTGGGCTTGACTTTGTGCGAGAGCCGAGGTTATAGTTTACAGACAGTTGCTATACAAAGCCCAATGCACAGTGGGCTTTAGTTTGGTTTAGGTGGGCTTGAGTTTGGTTTAAGTGGGCTTGAGGTTGGTTTATGTGGGCTTCGGTTGAAAGTGTAGCCCGGGTTATATGGGCTTCGAGGCTATGTGCGGTTTTGCAGCCTGAGTTAAGTGCACGGGTTTATGTTCACACGGGTTATGTGCGGGTTCGCTGTTGGCCGGCCTATGTGAATGTTGGCAAATGACACAACAAAGGTCTAAGTGCGGCTCACAGCACAGTACATGCAAAGTTTTGTGCTCAGAATAACAGCTTATGTGGGTGTACAAGAAAAACAGACAATGTGTAGAGTGCACAGGTTAGGCTGGGTAATGCTCACTCAGTGTGAAGCATATGATGAGCTGTGTGTTTGAAAAACAATTCAACTGCTAACTAAAATTCATTCCAGTGCCACAACTACAGATGTTGGTTATAACTTTGGTCACAAAACAAACACAGCTTTAGCCTAACATATATGCCAAATACCAAACAACACCCAAAATGGGCAACAAGGGCATAGGCCTGGCTACAGATGAAGTTTTAGAAAATGTGCAATGAGTTACAGCAAGATCACCAGGTCACAGATGCCTTATGTTGCAGTTAAAGATAGACATTACACGCATAAACCCGAGAATAAAAATGGCCACAGGCTCACAAATATATGCACACAATCACACAGGGCAGATGGCTCAACAAGTTCAACAGGGTTGTAGATTTGCACAATAAGTAGCCATTTAGCTAGCCGATATGTTACCCAGGCACAGAATCAACACAATTTAATCAGGCAACCAACAATTTTTGAAACTTAGGTCAGAGAGTATCAAGATTATGCAAGCATGGGTGTTATAAGCTCCGAGATAGCAAATTGATCGGCAAGATGGCAGACTCAATCAATGAAGCAAGCTACTCAACTAATCACAGAATTACTTGCACAAATTTAATATGTTGCACGGGTTGGGTGATGCTATAGGTACTACAACAAGCAACCAGTTCAGTTGACAAGCAATAATGGCTATCAAGGCAGAGCAACAATCAAGATATTATCAGATAACCAAGCAACTCATACACAAGGAGCAATGCATGTGAAATTCCACGACCATAGATTATGTACACAGATATGCGGATATTAGCAGGGGTTTTGGTGATCACAGGCAATCTTTAAAGCCAAGCTTTCATGGCAATTAGCCCAATGCAGAGCAGCAATCAACAAATATGGCTATAGTATCACAGGCATGCTAGTCAGATGCAAAGACATGCAACAAAGGTAGTTAATGTTCTTGGTTTTCACAGATTGCTGTATCAAAATGGAAGCGAGAAGGTTCACACAAGGCTGTCAACAGCTTTGGTTGACTGAGTTATAGCATGCAAGGGTCTGGCAAACACTTGGCTCAATTGCTCACACTAGGTTGTAGATGGCTCAACGGGGTTTGTGATAAGCTCGGGGTAGTTGATATCAACCGGCCCAGCTCAAACTCAACAACTACGGGGGTTGGAGCTAAGCACGGGCGGGTTGTCAAGCTTATACATTGATGTCAACGGGGTGAGTTGATGTCAAGCGCCACGGTTGACTTCAAGTGGGATTTGCGAGGAGCTTGACTATCTAAGTTTAAGCTTAACTCACTCGGCTACAGGGGCTGGAGTTAAGATGCCGAGCTCACAGAGCAATGATTTCAGGTGTGAGCAATACCTAGCAATGGCGATACACAGTGTAAACACAATGACACTCGGTCGACTTCCAGTCATGCCTTATTATGGCTTCTCGGCTAGCATGCGGGTAATTCGAAAGATCATGGAAATTCAGATGAATACCAACAATTGCAGAGGCTCGGGGTTTTCAAGCTTCTAATTTATCATGTATTCAGGGTGTATCACACATACATCACACAGAGTAGAGTTAGAAAGCAATACCACCGATAAAAATCGGGTTTAGGCAATTCCACAATTGGTTTTGCTGCTCCCTTTTCTCTTTCTTGGTTTTTATCAGTTGCACCTCAGCACAGCAGGTACCTGCTAGCTCAACAAATAGTTTTAGTTCTCTGGGATGTGCAGGTTACAGCAAAGGGAATGAATATTAACACTGGCATAAGCAACTGAGAGTGTTTTGGACTGACACAGGGGAAAAGTGACAGTTAAGTTATACTACAAAAGTACACAGAAAGATGGTTAAGTACTAAGTTATTCTATGAATGACTAAGAACAAAAATATTCAAGGCAAATATATACAGGGGTGACTGAAATTCAGTGAAGCAAAGAAAGAATCAACACAGCACACGCCAAGTCCCCGGCAACGGCGCCAAAAACTTGGTAGGTCTTTAAAAGATGTTTCCTACGTGTTAAACGAAAAGTTCTTATAAGCATTAGTGGTTTCATCTACACCCTAGCAGAGGTGATTAGAACATCATGCAGAGAATAAAAACACTTCAAATTAAATTCTAAAACTAAACCCTAAAACATGCTGTCTGTTTTTCTCTCACAACAAAACAACAATTTATACTCTACAAATCACTCAAACTAACCACTAATCGATGACCCAAACCTGCTTTCTCTGCCTTGTATCGTCTCTGACCATTGATGTGATGAAACCCTAACCCTAGTTCTTCCTATCTCAGACTTAGCTTCTAGGGTTGAAGCTATGAGTGAGATAGAGAGTAAGTAGGGAGGAGAAGGTGGGCGTGCGCTACTGGTGCGGTTGTTGGGGTGTCAGGAGATGGAGGTGGTGGTGATGGCTCTGGTATGGGTGAAGGAGGTGGAGGGAATGGGTTTTCTCAGAGCTGTCGGGGGAGAAGAAAGAGAAGATGGAGGAGAAAATGGTTTTGGTCGATAGGGTATAGGTGTAGGTGGGTTTTGTTGTGAAGCAGGCACATCGAGTGTTGATGGGAAGGACGGAGCGAGCATTGGATGCGGATGGGCGAGATCTGAACGGCTCAGGGAGAATCGGGCTCGGATCCGGGTCGTGGGTAGCTCGAGCCCATGTCTTGTAAATGGGTTGCTCTTTGTTGGGTTGCAACTGATGCGCACGCGGGCTTTGGCTTTCTGCTCCATAGACGCTCGTCTCCACTTTTTTGCTCTTTTGGCTCCTCAATTTCTCCGAACTTTATTTACTACCTAAAAACACAAAATTAATTAGTACAAATATTTATTCTTGAAAACAAAGAAAATACAGAATCTGGGATAATATTTGATTTCTGAGCACAAAAGATGAGTTAAATGCCAATAAATAGATGTAGAAATATGCAATATTTGGCACTCATCACAAACATCCTTAGAAAAGGAAGTTGAAGCTTTGAAAAATAACCTTCAAGCTATGACCTTGAAATGTGACACTCTTCATCTTGAGAATCAAAAACTTCAGAATGTTTCGCTGGATCGTGATAATCTTCGCAAGAAGAATGAGGAACTAAAAGGTAATTTTTTTTTTGTTTTAAACCTTTGTTCTCCATTTAAGCTCTAAACCAGAAACGAAAAATGGAGATATATCAGTTTGAATCCGTCGCCGAAGAATCCCGAATGGATAGAGATGCTTGGATGGATCAATATAACCAATTAGATAATCTTCATACGTACTTTGTTGATCAAATAGATAATCTTACCAAGGAGAATGCTCAATTAGTCCAGAAGCAAAACTTATTAAGTAGTGAATTATCTCACCTCTTTTACTTTTTGACTAAAGCTAATTTGGAGTTGGAAACTTTATCAAATGAAAATGAAACTATATCTCAGGAAAAGCAAATTCTTTTAAATAAGGTGGCGATCTCTTCGCAAGAACTTAACATTTGCCAAAAAGTCTGTAATGATCAAGAACGATCCTCCGCTCATTGAGAAATAAAGGCGAAAGAAGTAAGAATCATCTTCTCTGAGAGAGAGATAAACTTATTCAAGGTAGAATAACTCTAAGTATTAAGGCAAGTCAACTCAAAGATCAATACTCCAAGTTAGAAGAATCCTACACTTCTATTGCGAAGGAAAACACCTTAATCATTTCTAATGAAAAGAGTTTACGATCTCGACTGAAAGGTTTGGTTGGAGATAAGTTCGACAATGCCATGGACCACTTGGAGACTAGTTGCTTGGCTTTAACTCAATATCTTATCTCGCAAAAGGAAGGTAGTCATAAAATTTGACTGCCGCAACCATTTTTTCTTTGTTAAGTCTTTTATTATGCCTTCCTTGCGTATCCTTTACCTAAATGATTTTCTTTGTTCTTTGTTTTTGTAGAAGAACGAGAAAGATCTTCGCTCCTACCTTTCTACTTTGGAATCTAGCTATGCCAATGTTCGCAATGAGAATGCATTACTTGCCTCTACTCTTGCTCGTTCTGCGATCGGGCGGAAAGAAGATTTGATTATCTCGCTTACTCCAAAGATATCCAAAGTAGGAATCACCGGAAGGCACTTCTTCGCCAAGTTCATCTCGTAATGCTGAAGTTCTTGTGAATGATATTTTATTGTCCAAATCTCTTCCCCCTGTATCTGTCAAACCTTTAGAAGTAGATGATGATGAATATCCTGGTTCTTCTGATAGCAATTATCATTATAAAAGTGGCGAAGATTTCGCAAATGAAGAGGAGGTTCCTCTTAATGATGAGATTGTCGATAATAATCCAGATGAAGAAGAAGTTAGAATAATCCAGAATGAAAAAAGGACCGGCGAAGCTGAAAAAGCTGAGAAAGCTAATGAGAGTGATAAAATTAGTGAAGGACGTCCATTATCTCCTTCTAGCGAAAAAGTCGATGTTGAGGCTTGAACTTCTTTTGTAATTTTATTTCTTTGAACTATTTCATTTGTATAACTTCTTGCATATGGTGTACTTTAGTCATCTTTGAGATGCATTTACTCTTTTATTATCGTTCTTATTAGCGAGAAAGATAATGTTCATTGTTTAATAATTCCCATACTGCCTCTCATTATCTTTCTTGTTATGGATGACCTGCATAATTAATAATTAGTTCTTATAAATCTTTTGTTTCATCATGTGGTCTTATTTTGCCTTCCTAGTTTAAGGTCTTATTGTGCCACCTCTTGTCATTGCGACAAAATCGCAGGACGTCTTTGCACTTGCATGCAAAAACCCATTGATCTTGCCTTAAATTTCTATTTGAATTTTTTTGTTGCGACAATATGACAGGCCTAAAAATTCTTGCGAAAATAAAGCCCCATGACATTGCCGTCTTGCGACGAAATCACGGGACGTCTTTACATCTGCATGTAATGACCCATTGATCTCGTCTTATCTTCTCTTTTGTATTATTGCCTCTTCAGGATTGTTGCACAAATATGACAAGCCTTGATACTCCTGTGAGTAAAAAGTCTCTTGACATTTGCGTCTTAAGACACTTATCATCTCCCTAATGGAGGGTGCCGCCCTTATCTTCCCACTGGTTTCCCCTTCAAGGAGGCGTACTTCTGCCATACAAGGTTAGCTCCTCTTATCTGGTCTTAAAAACGACCGGTTGTTTTCATGACCTCTTATCTCTTTCTCCTATAGGGATTATGGTTACGAGGCGCACCCTAATTGGAGTTTTCTTGGCCGAGTGCAGCATAAGCCAAGACTTGCCAAGAATGGCCGAGACACTTCCAATGCCCCAGGCACTCTTGGCTCAACCGTGTACCTCGGCGCCTTGATCAAATGCTGACTCCTTAGAAGAGACCCTCGGTCGTCAATCTAATTCATAAGCTTAGATTGAAAATCCAAGGTACCTCTCTCGGATGGGCTTTATTGACCCCAAATCTCCATGACTCGGGTTCCAGGGGCGGTGTAACCTTTTCCCTGAGCCATGTCAACAGGTACCCCCTTTTATGACGCACTTTAGGTCTTACATTTGCCTCTTGCAAAATTTTGATTTCATGAACTAGGGTGTACGCCATAGCAGGTTCGCCCCTTTCTATTATTGGTAGGCCCGAAAAGATGTATAAATTTATGTATTCTACGGCCTACGGTTATACCGCAAGTGCACGGTGTCGTGATGTAGCCTTTGGGCACGTACGGGTCGAACCACAGAGACTTGTGGTGCCCTTATGTGATCTAAGGCTGCTTAATCGACTTCAAGTGGTGGTAACAAAGTGCAGAAGATATGTTGTGCCGATACGGCTAATGTTGAGCTAAGTGAACCTAAACTAAGGCATAAACAGTGATAGAAAGTATGCTAAGGTCTGCAAATCCACCTCTGACCCTATTGTGCTTTCAACTAAGTTAAATGTCTTGTTCCTATGTCAGATGAGTGAAGATTGTCAATTCTACCACTCATCTTAAGGGTTTCACCTAATGATATTTCAAATATCAGCTAATGTACTAATCCTAAGTACTAGTTGTCTAATTAAGAACAACAAGTCAGGGGTATTAGTCTTAAAAATGGAAGTAAGGGCTGAAACATATGCAACACAGATTTAACCTAACTACAGTGCATCCATGGCTTTGGTATGCACTGTGAGAGAAAGGCATTGATATGTTAAATTGAAGCTATCTAATCATATTAAACACTCAAGAACAATTTAACAGAGTTTCAACACAGTTTGGAATCAGGGTTTCATTGAAACCCTAACACTAAATTAAAACAACAAAAACAGAAATTGAAACTAAGTGACAGCACTGGCTAATCCAGGCGTGCCCGCAAACAATCACAAATCATCTCTATTTATACATGCAAATAAAACCCTAACCCTAATTCCCAAAATTCAAATAATGTAGAAAACAAATCAAACCTAATCTCTCGCACCCATACTCTCTCGCATCGGTTGTTGGCTCTCCTCATGCTTCTCTGACTCCCTTGATTGATTTATGAGAAACCCTAGTCTTGTTTATCTTTAACATAGCTTCTAGAGTTATGAGAAGCTATTTTAAAGACAAACAAAGCTTGGGTGTGGCGGAATAGGTAGCTGTTGGTGTTGGTGTGGTGTCAGGGAAGAAGGTGGCGGAGGTGAGGCTCTGACAGGGTTATGGAGGTGGTAAAGTTGCTCTGCAACTGATGGAGACGAGAGCAGAGAAGAAAGAGAAAATGAAAGAAGAGAATGAGGTGGTCGATTGGGGTATAGGGGTATGGGCAATTTCGCTGTTGAGCGGGCACAGCGGGGTTTGATGAGAAGGGCCTAGCGAGCGTAGGATCTAGCTGGAGAAGATACGAACGGTCGAGGATGGTAAGCGGTTTTGAGCGATCTGGTGTTGCACGGAGCATCAAGAGATGATGTATAGTGATGGAGCGACCGTTGGATGTAGGCGAGGGAGATCTCAATGGCTCGAGTGAGCGGGCTCGGATCGGGTCATGGGTAGCTCTAGCCCAAGTCTTCCTTGTTGGGTTGCAAGCGATTTATGCGCGGGCTTTGGCTATCTGCTCCATAGATGCTCGACTCCACTTCTTCGCTCTTTTGGCTCCTTGATTTCTCCGAGCTTTATTTATTACCTAAAAACACAAAATTAATTAATACAAATATTTATTCTTGAAAACAAAGAAAATACAGAATCTGGGATAATATCTGATTCTTGAGCACAAAAGATGAGTAAAATGCCAATAAATAGATGTATAAATATGCAATATTTGGCACTCATCAAATACCCCCAAACCTGAATTTTACTTGTCCTCAAGTGAAGCAGAAATGAAGAAATCATAACTATACCCTCTCCCTGAGTCTCTCGAATGCATTTAGCGTATGCACTAAGCCTTTAAACCCCTAGGTGTCCCTAGTGGACGAGTTGTAGTCTCGTGAGGGTTTACCAGGTGTACCCACAAAACCTTCTCCAACTTGAGTGTAAAGAGTCTCAAGCCTCCAAGAAGCTATGAGGACATAGAGTTTCGCATGCTAGTATGTGAAGTTAGAACTATCGAAGAACGCATTCTCATCCTTAAGTCTTTGAGCGAGAAGTAACCATACCATATGAAAGAATTCGGATTCGATTGTGATCATAAGCCTCGACTTCTGCCTCACCATTAAGGTTTTATGATAATTGCACTCAAAAAGATCGCTTTTTAGTCTCTCATGTGTGCGAGCGAGGAATAAAGAGAGAAATCTGCACACGTTGTAGGTAAGAAGGATAACCTTCCGAAATAAAATCTGGAGACTCCACGAAGTGTGGACAAAAAGAATCTTTTTCTGATGATCTCTAAGAAGGGAAATCAATCATTAGCAAAGGTGGGAGTACTCACTCACTTCTCACCCGATCGGCAATTAACATCAATCTCTCATAAGAAACCATAGAAACGTCTTCAATCTTCGGTCTTCGGTCTTCAGCATTGGCCAGAACTTGAACTTTACAAATTTTTTTTTTTTTTTTTTTTTTTTTTAAGTACATGAAACGAAAATAATAATACAACACAAATTTTTTTTTTTTTTTTTTTTTTTTTTTATTTTTTTTATTTTTGGTTACAATAAAACGATAAACTCAAAAATTTTCACAAACTTCATTAATTCTCATCTTATTTCCTTTTCTTTGTTGCACATAAACCTTGGACTATATCAATTTTTCTTTCAATATTCTGATTCTGCTCCGGTTTTTTGACGATGATGTGTTTCTATGGGTCTTCTTGATTGAGAGAGAGATGCTAACTGTAAATCGGTATTTAGAATGAGTTTTCATCTTTAGACGTCACCCTCATGATTGACAAAAACTAGCACTCAAGAGATCAAAAGTAGTCTTGAAAATGGTGCGAAGTTGGGTAGCTCACCATTCCTACCGGAATTTACGTACGGTGACACACACTCTAACAGACTTTTCTAGAAAGTTGCAAAAATTTGAAGGTTGGTGCCTCACTTGATGTAAATTGGGTAGTCTCCACTATGGGTGATCACAATTCTACTACCGAATATCTAAACTTGACACCTAATTTGCCCTCCCGGTATGGTTAAATCCAACTTTAACGCTCTAATCAACTAAGGAACCCGATTGCGTTTTCCTAAGCACTTCTAACTTTTGTTATTTCGTCGATTCTCTATGTAAACATAGCTAAAAGCATGCTAGTGACTCTAAAATCTCTAAAATTGGAGGTTTTTACAAAAAGAGTTTTTGAATTTTTTTTTTTTTTTTTTTTTTGAAAATAAAAGGTAAAATAAAAGACTAAAAACTCTAAATGCAAAATAAAAACTAAAAACTCTAAATGCAAATGCACCCCCAAACCTAAATCAAACATTGTCCTCAATGTGTCTTCATATAGAAAAAATTTAAACAGTCACATACCGAGAGAACTATGCTGAAAAGATAAAAGGGAAGAGATTACCGGAATGTCGGCGGAGCAAGGTTGAGCTTCGTTAGTCAAGGCAAAATCCAACATTCTCAGTGGAGATCATATCAGATTAGCACAATATAAGCGCATGAAGACTCAACCAATTCAAGAAAAGAAAAATTTAACAAGTCCTAAAAAGTTGAGGGTTAACCCAAAAAAATAATGTACAGAAACATCAACATGAAAATGGGATTTGGTTTATGTGGGAAAATTTGGTTTAAATGGGCTGATTTGGTTTATTGGGATTTGGTTTAAATGGGTTTTGGTTTGTTGGGAAAATACAGCCCATTGGAACTGTGGGCTCTGTTTGGTTTAAGCCCAGGCTGTTTAGTCTAAGTGCAAATGCATGACTCAAGATTTGGGCTTCAATTTGGTTGCGGCCAGGTTGTGTAGCTTAGTTAGTGCAGGCCCGACTTGGTTGCCTGACCCAACGGATGTGGGCTCGGTTTATGCGAGTTAGTTGCACAGGCCAGCTGCGGGCAACTCGAGTTGGCATAGCCTTGATTTGGGTCGAGGCGGGATCGGTTTTGGTTATGTGCCCGGCCAACAGATGTGGGCTGTGTTTGTGCAAATGGATGGCCCGGAGTTGATTTCTGACCCGGGCTTGTGTGCAAGGCCAATTGGTATGCAAGACCAGTTTAGATGTTGCAAGCCCTGGTTATGTTTGAACAGCCCAGCAGTGTGGGTTATGTTTGGTTTTGCAAAACCCAGTTCTCAGCTTAGGTTTTTGCAGCTCAGTTGTGTGAGCTTCAATTTGTGTGCACCGGGCTAGGCCGGTCTGCAGCTACGTGGCACAAGATAACGGGTCTTTGCAACTCGGTTTGCCTATGTGCACAAGTACACTGAGCTAGTCTCCGAAATCACACGAGTTAACACTAGCTCACAAAAATGATGCAACTACAGGGTGCATTTTATGCACCTGATTCATACATTAATGCAAAAGACTACGCTGGGGGCTCAACAAGTTACACAGATTCACAATGCTATATGGATCAGCACAGAACACCGAGGTACGGGGCTTTAACAGTGGCTCGGGTGAGGTCTGCCGGCCAACTTATTGCTGAAGTTACAACTCACCCTCAACGACCAAAATGGTCAGGGGTTAGAGCACAACTTCACGGTTCAGCCACACCTCAACTCACGCCTTAGGGGGCTGGAGTTAGTCACTTGAATCGATTCCTTTGGGTCGACGAATCTGGCAGATGAACAACGTATAGCTCAGTTGAAAACACACGAGAGGGTCGGAGTGGGTTGGTTGCGAGTCCAATGCTCAAAATTTTCGGGGTATGTGGTTAAGCTCACTAACTTTCGGTCATGCATAGATGCTCGGTAAATGCAACGGGGGCCAGCAAAGGGGTTTCACGAGCAACGCAAACCCTAGATGTTGCGAGAATATCTAGCCTATCGGATGAACCAATCTTGGCATCCAACACAAGTTGCCAACTAACAATCATGCGATCGGGGTTAACAAGTTGCGCACGAGTCACAGCGGTTATACAGAATTCCAAATCTCAGGAATAGTCTCGGCCAATGCACAAATAATACCAAATGAAACTCAAATAACAGCACATGCTTGCACACAGATCATTCATGCAAGTATAGATTGTAACAAGATCTGAGAACAACCAACCGGCACAGCTAAAATGGCTGTAATGCTCTGCTCCGAGCCTTTCCCTGGGTCGACTCAGCTTAACAGCATGCATAGCAGCACAGGCTCAAATCCTGGGCTTTTCCTTGGTTTCTCTAGGTTGGTTCAGCTGCTCCACAGTAGCACAGGTGGTACCTGCTATCTCAAGAGAAGGTTTTTAGTTCTCAGGATATGCAAATTAAAGCACGAGAGAATGAGAGAGTGGTGACAGCTCAGGCTAATGGATTTGTGACAACTTCTTGACTCACAACTTGCTGAAGGGGGCTAGCAAGGTGGTAGGTGGCTCACAAGCTTCGGGGCCAATGGTTCTAGCGGTGAAGGTTAACATGCAGTGTACACAAGCTGCCAGTTATCAGCTAAGGTGCCATGAACAAAATGCACTGAACAAAGAAAGCAATGAACCAATAAGAGCAATGTGATACCTAAGCTATGAGATGACACACTAAGCTCTGGAAATGAACAAAGTGCAATGATCAATAGAGAAAAATGCAATGTGACGGGGTGAAATGAACAATGAGTAAAACAAAAGAACAACGGAGACTAAGTTACACTACAATGCAAGGCTAAAATTAACAAGATCGGGGAACTAACAGCTTAAAGATGTACAAACAGTGAAAATGTAAACAAGAGAGAAAAACTATATTATGCTAACACAGGGTTAATACTAATGCAAGGTGAGTATATACAGGGGATAGAATGAAACTCAGTAAAGCAAGCAATTGAACAACAGGGCACGCGCCAAGTCCCCGGCAACGGCGCCAAAAACTTGGTAGGCCCGAAAAGATGTATAAATTTATGTATTCTACGGCCTCGAGTTATACGCAAGTGCACGGTGTCGTGATGTAGCAGGCACGTCTGGTCGAACCTGAGAGACTTGTGGTGCCCTTATGTGATCTAAGGCTGCTTCGCTGACTTCAAGTGGTGGTAACAAAGTGATGAGAAGATATGTTGTGCCGATACGGCTAATGTTGAGCTAAGTGAACCTAAACTAAGGCATAAACGGTGATAGAAAGTATGCTAAGGTCCAAATCCTCGACCCTATTGTGCTTTCAACTAAGTTAAATGTCTTGTTCTATGTCGAGGATGAGTGAAGATTGTCAATTCTACCACTCATCTTAAGGGTTTCACCTAATGATATTTCAAATATCAGCTAATGTACTAATCCTAAGTACTAGTTGTCTAATTAAGAACAACAAGTCAGGGGTATTAGTCTTAAAAATGGAAGTAAGGGCTGAAACATATGCAACACAGATTTAACCCTAACTACGGTGCATCCATGGCTTTGGTATGCCTTTGTGAGAAAAGAGCATTGATATGTTAAATTGAAGCTATCTAATCATATTAAACACTCAAGAACAATTTAACAGAGTTTCAACACGGTTTGGAATCGTGGTTTCAGTGAAACCCTAACAACTAAATTAAAACAACAAAAACAGAAATTGAAACTAAGTGACAGCACTGGCTAATCCAGGCGTGCCCGCAAACAATCACAAATCATCTCTATTTATACATGCAAATAAAACCCTAACCCTAATTCCCAAAATTCAAATAACAGAGAAAACAAATCAAACCTAATCTCTCGCACCCATACTCTCTCTGCATCGGTTGTTGGCTCTCCTCATGCTTCTCTGACTCCCTTGATTGATTTATGAGAAACCCTAGTCTTGTTTATCTTTAACATAGCTTCTAGAGTTATGAGAAGCTATTTTAAAGACAAACACGGCAGGTGTGGCGGAATAGGTAGTTTGTTGGTGTTGTGTGGTGTCGGGGAAGAAGGTGGGCGGAGGTGAGGCTCGACGGGGGTATGGAGGTGGTAAAGTTGCTCTGCAACTGATGGAGACGAGAGCAGAGAAGAAAGAGAAAATGAAAGAAGAGAATGAGGTGGTCGTTGTAGTATAGTGGTAAGTATTCCCGCCTGTCACACGGGTGACCCGGGTTCGATCCCCGGCAGCGGCGCCAAAAACTTGGTAGGCCCGAAAAGATGTATAAATTTATGTATTCTACGGCCTACGGTTATACCGCAAGTGCACGGTGTCGTGATGTAGCACTGGGCACGTACGGGTCGAACCACAGAGACTTGTGGTGCCCTTATGTGATCTAAGGCTGCTTAAACGACTTCAAGTGGTGGTAACAAAGTGACGTGAAGATATGTTGTGCCGATACGGCTAATGTTGAGCTAAGTGAACCTAAACTAAGGCATAAACAGTGATAGAAAGTATGCTAAGGTCTGCAAATCCACCTCGACCCTATTGTGCTTTCAACTAAGTTAAATGTCTTGTTCCTATGTCAGATGAGTGAAGATTGTCAATTCTACCACTCATCTTAA
Organism: Papaver armeniacum; assembly: GCA_023531295.1. Classification (NCBI taxonomy): domain Eukaryota; kingdom Viridiplantae; phylum Streptophyta; class Magnoliopsida; order Ranunculales; family Papaveraceae; genus Papaver; species Papaver armeniacum. Next base: position 27,976 of record JAJJWW010018545.1, read on the forward strand.
GGGTTTCACCTAATGATATTTCAAATATCAGCTAATGTACTAATCCTAAGTACTAGTTGTCTAATTAAGAACAACAAGTCAGGGGTATTAGTCTTAAAAATGGAAGTAAGGGCTGAAACATATGCAACATGATTTAACCTAACTAAGTTACATCCATGGCTTTGGTATGCCTTTGTGAGAGAAAGGCATTGATATGTTAAATTGAAGCTATCTAATCATATTAAACACTCAAGAACAATTTAACAGAGTTTCAACACAGTTTGGAATCGGGGTTTCATTGAAACCCTAACACTAAATTAAAACAACAAAAACGAAATTGAAACTAAGAAAGACAGCCTTTGGCTAATCCGGGCGTGCCCACAAACAATCACAAATCATCTCTATTTATACATGCAAATAAAACCCTAACCCTAATTCCCAAAATTCAAATAACGAGAGAAAACAAATCAAACCTAATCTCTCGCACCCATACTCTCTCCGCACTCGGTTGTTGGCTCTCCTCATGCTTCTCCGACTCCCTTGATTGATTTATGAGAAACCTAGTCTTGTTTATCTTTAACATAGCTTCTAGAGTTATGAGAAGCTATTTTAAAGACAAACACAAACTTGGGTGTGTAGGAATAGGTAGTCATTTGTTGGTGTTGGTGTGGTGTCGGGGAAGAAGGTGGCGGAGGTGAGGCTCGACCCGGGGTATGGAGGTGGTAAAGTTGCTCTGGCAACCGATGGAGACGAGAGCGAGAGAAGAAAGAGAAAATGAAAGAAGAGAATGAGGTGGTCGATTGGGGTATAGGGGTATGGGCAATTTATTTGTTGAGCGGGCACTGTTGGGGTTTGATGAGAGAAGGGCCTAGCGAGCGTAGGATCTAGTCGGAGAAGATACGAACGGTCGAGGATGGTAAGCGGTTTTGAGCGATCTGGTGTTGCAGACATCAAGAGATGATGTATAGTGATGGAGCGACCGTTGGATGTAGCTGAGGAGATCTCAATGGCTCGAGTGAGCGGGCTCGGATCCGGGTCATGGGTAGCTCTAGCCCAAGTCTTCCTTGTTGGGTTGCAACCGGTTGCTTGCGCGGGCTTTGGCTATCCTGCTCCATAGATGCTCGACTCCACTTCTTCGCTCTTTTGGCTCCTTGATTTCTCCGAGCTTTATTTATTACCTAAAAACACAAAATTAATTAATACAAATATTTATTCTTGAAAAAAAAAGAAAATACGAGAATCGGGATAATATCCGATTCTTGAGCACAAAAGATGAGTAAAATGCCAATAAATAGATGTATAAATATGCAATATTTGGCACTCATCAATTATGTCATTGATCTTTGATTATTTCTTGTCATTATTCGTGCGAAATTTCCGCATGGTATTTCTTTGTTTAGTATAATCTCGCGAGTAATTCTTTCACAAGATTTTCATATAGATTCATTTTGCTTCAACCATACATCATTTGCAGATCTATTCTTTCCCCACAATCTTTACGGGTAATATCTCTTTAAGTATAACCTGTTCCACGGTCTCTCGAGTACGGACCCACATCTTTACCCTCAGGATCCATCAATCTATATGCCCCTGTTCCAACTATATCCTTAATGATATAAGGTCCATCCCATTTTTATAAGCTTGCCACCACTTTCTCGCTGATATATTGGTGTTTCTCTGAGACCAAATCCCTGGTTGAAATTCGCGTGTTTTAACACGTTTATTATATTTCGGGCTAATCTTCGCTGGTAATTCTTCATATTCTGTAAAGCTCTTTCTCTTTTTTCTTCTAATTCATCTAGATTGGTTAAAATAATACCCGCACTGAGATTTTTCTCCCAAGCTTCTCTCTTTGTTGTTGGAATAATAATTTCAGTTGGTACCACCGCTTCGACTCCATATGTTAAATGAAAGGTGACATTCACGTAGCTTCTCGCTTTGGTTGTGTTGTAAGCCCATACTTGCATTATGTACCTGTTCATACCATGCTCTATTATGCCCTTCTAATTTTTCTTCAATATATCTGCGATTGTCTTATTTGTTTCTTCTTCTGTCAGATTAGCTTTGAGGATATAAAGGAGTTGACTTCCCACACTTTATCTTAAATACATTAAGTAACGGTTCTATATTATGTCCCTCAAACTGTTTCCAATTATCAGATACCAATTGTGCGGGGATTCTAAATCTGGATATAATATTCTCAAATATGAATGTAAAAATATCTTTGTCGCGAATGTGTTGTGCTGCCTTTACTTCTGCCCATTTTGTGAAATAGTCTGTAGCAACAATCAGATATCTTCTTTGCCCAGACCCCGGTAAAAATGGTCCCACAATATCTAAACCCCATTTTCCAAAAGGCCATACACTTGTTGAAGACGTTAATGGTGCTCAGTGCATGTATTTTCTTTCCGTGCCTTTGGAAATCTTCGCAAGCACTTGATATTTTTTTCGCATCTTCATGCATATATGGCCAATAATAACCTTGCATCTTCGCTTTGTATGCCAAAGATCTTATATTTGTGATTGCCGCATCCCCACTATGTAACATCTTTAGCACTTCTTCTCCTTCTTTTCGCGTTAAGCATCTGAGTGAAGGTCCGTTAAAGGATCTACGGTACAGTATCCCATCCCTTAATTCATAATTTGTCGCACTGCTTTTTAGTTTGTGCGCCTAGAATCTATTACTTGATGTTTCTCCTCTCATCAGGTATGCATGAAGTTCTACTCTCCAATCTTCGATATTAGGTGTTTGTTCTCCACATTCTATTATCATTACATCTACCTCTTCTTCTTCTTTATTGATTGATGGTGATAAAAGTTATACGTATTTTTATGCATCTCGTGGTTGGGTCTGTCATCATACTTGAGATAAAAGCAAAAGCATCTCATGAGTCTATTATCTTTTCTTGATATGTGTCTCCATTTAATTTTGGGATTCTCGTGACAATTCCTCAACAAGTCTTTTGTATTTCTTCATGGATGATTCATTTGTAGTGTATTCCCCTTTTATTTGACGAATGACCAATTGCGAATCACTGGTAATTCTAACATTTTACAACATCATTTCTATTGCGAACTTCAAGGCATGTATCACAACTTCATATTCTGTCTCATTATTTGTAGATTCAAACTCCAATCTGAAGGAAAAAGCCATTTTGTTGCCCTCTGGAGAAATCAAAACAATTCCAACTCCGTTACCTTCTCCATTTGATGATCCATCTACCAATATTTCCCATCTATTTGGCTCTGTTAATAAATCTCTCGGATTTCCATGTTCCTCTTCTACATCCATCATCTCTTCCACAGCTTCATCATCTTCTAAAGGAAATTCTGCTAAATCTGCGACAACTTGCGATTTTGGTGAAGATAATATTTCATACTTGATTTTGAAGTGTCCTATCTCATGCATTCCATCTCTCAACTCGCCCTGATCTTTTTGAATTCTTCATTACTGACTCAATCGGTATTTTTGTCAGTACCCTTATTTCATGTGCCTGAAAATATATGCGAAGTTTAAATGCTGCATAAACCAATGCCAAAATTAGCTTTTCAACTTTTGAATAAATTTTCTCTGCGGCATTGAAGGTTTTGCTAATATAATAGATTGGTTTTTCAACTCCTGCGTCTACTCGCAATAACATGGCACTTAACGCATGCGAAGTTGTCGCAAGATAGATTAATAATTCTTCTCCCGGTTCTCGCTTTTCTTGAAATAGATATATTGTCGGATATTCTTTTATTCCTTGAAAAGCTTTCTCGCATTCGTCTGTCCATCTAAACTTCGCCCCTTTTTTGAGTATATTGAAAAAATGTTTACATTTGTCTGATGATCGCGAAATTAATCTTCCTAACGAAGCTAAGAGCCCATTTAACTTCTGTACATCTTTTACCGTATTTGGTGTTGGCATGACACGAATCTGCTTGCACTTTTTCTGGATCAACTTGTATTCCTTCTTTTGATACGATGTAACCTAAAAAATTTTCCCGATGCAACCCCAAAGATACACTTTTCTGGATTTACTTTGATGTTAAAATGTCTCATTTGTTCAAAAATTTTCCTCGAGATCTTGGACATGATTTTTTGCTTCTTTACTTTTTATTAACATATCATCCCATACACTTCCAATGTTTTATGTATCCATTTCGCAAACACATTTTCTACCATCCTTTGGTATGTTGCTCCAGCATTTCGCAAACCAAATGACATTTTTGTATAACAATATAACCCTCTTGGAGCGAAAAAAGCAGTATGCTCCTGATCTTCTTCAACGAGAGGTATTTGATTGTAGCCTTTATATCCGTCTAGAAGATATTCTATCATTTCCTGCTGCTGCCTCGACCATTTGTGGAATATCTGGCAACGGAAAACTATCCATCGGACAAGCTTTATTTAGATCAGTAAAATATATACAAATTCTTATCCCCTTTTTGTTCTTTGGAACTACGACCATATTTGCTATCCACTCCGGATATTTTGCTTGTCTTATGATTCCTGCATCAAGCATCTTCTCGCAACTCTTCTTATTTGAGGATGATATGTTGTTGCGATTTTTCTGATTCTTTGTTTGAATGGCCTTACATTTTTGTCAATTTCCAACCTATGACATGCCACAAACGGGTCTATTCCAGGAACCTCATCCATGTTCCACGCGAAAATATCTTTAAAGTCTCGCAACAGACCATTAGTTCTTTCTTCTTCATCTGCCTCCATCTTAGTCCCAATTTTTAGTATTTTGGGTTCTTCTTCGGTTCCAACATTCACTTCCTTTGTTGGTTCTGCCACAGTGTAACTGGCCTTAGGTTCTCCCATAGGTGTAGGTTCTTTTATCTCCTTCGCAGGCTCAGTTCCTTCTCCCGAAATTTTGCTGGGTATCGCTTTTCCTTCCTCTGCTCTTATCATATAAGCTCTAAATTCCTCTTCTTTCTTTGCTTCCTTTGCCATTTTTCTGCGATTTTTTCGCTTCTTTGCACGTCCTTCATATTGTTTCACTTCAATTTGATAACACAATCTCGCTTTATCAGCCTCCCCTCTAATTTCACCAATCCCACTTGGCATAGGAAATTTAATGCATTGATGTAATGTTGATGCTACAACTTTAATTGCATGTATCCATGGACTTCCCAACAACATGTTGTATGGTGATTCCATATCCACTACACATAATGTCATTTGTGTCTCAATCTCTCCCAAATGAAATTCGCACCTCTATTTCTCCTTTTGGTTTTGTTGTAGATTTTCCAAAGCCATGAATATGATAAGTTGAAGGAGACATCCCTTCATCTTGTATCCCATTCCTTTGTATGCATGGTAAAATATTATATTGGCCGAACTCCCGTATTAACTAGAGTTCGTTTATCGCCCATTCTTCTATGGTTTTTGCTGATTTTTCCTTTTCTTTCCGTGTGGTTATCGTTGATTACCAAAGGAGATGTGTGGTTTAAATTTTCTCTTGGTATCTCTCTCTTGTGAATGTAATCTTCTTTTTTTCCCAATCTTTCAAGGGTGACGCCTTCTCCATTGTCACGATTTTCTTTCCTTCAAAATCTCGTTTATGTATCCTCCCTACGATATTTTCATGGAATTCATTAATCATTGTTTTTGTAATCAAGCTACATTCCAACTTTCTATTACATTCCTTGATTTTAATTTTCTCTACTTTAAATGATTTATCAATTTGTTTCATCGTCTTCTTAATTTGATCAATCTTAATAATAATCTATAATCTTTAATCTTCAGTCCATGTTTCTAGCGCCACATGTAATTGCAGGAAATCCTACAATACACACCTCACAAGAATTCGTAATATTCAATATATCTTTAAGATCAACAATCAATCTCTTTATTAATTGAGTTAGAAATTTTACAAGAAGGAAATGAAATCAAGAATATAATTGCTACTCTAGACTTTTCTCTCCTCTAAAAAGATCTCTCTCTCTTTCGTAAGCTTGTTCGGCTCTTTTATAGGACATTACATAGTGGATGACAGCTAAGTTTGTCCTTTATTTTGGATCGACTTGCGCCTTCTCGCAAGTATTCAAATGTTAAATCTCTTAACACTCTAAATTTCACCAGGTCTTCACATCTTTCTCGTGCTTTCAATTTGTCGTTATCCGTTGCGTCATTTTTATTACCCATCTGCGATATCTTCGCGAGTGTGGATTTCATAGATTTCACAAGCATATTGGTGTTGCGATATTCGATCCTACAATAGCTCACGATTTGTTTGTGTTCTTGGTAAAACTATTCACAAAGGCCTGACTTATGTATTGGTATGACTTTTATTAGTGAAACCGATCTTAAGTAATCATCTGAGATGGTATGATCGAGTTTATGCCTTGTGTTTAACCGAATCTGGGTAAAGGGGAACCGATCCTATGAAGAGGTGCAACCCATCACAAAGGGGAATCGATCCTTGTATGAGGTGCATCAAGGTTTATAGCAGAAAGGGGAACCGATCCTATGGACATGTGAAACACGTTTTTAGGCAAAGGGGAACCGATCCTATGGAAATGTGCAACACATATAAGTTAGATACCATATATATGTGGGGAACCGATCCTAGTACCTAGTTAACCGAATTTTGGGAAGCTTTTGTAACTATGCACAATACTCACATGGAGGTAAAACCGAAACTTTTTTTGGTAGAACCGTTACACCCATGATTTGTGATTGAGTAGTTCTTAATCAATCTCATAGTTCTTGAAAGTTAGGTGAACCAATTCTAAACTTGTTTGGAAGTGTGGCAAATCGGTTTCAAGGTTGTAAGTACGAAAGAGGACTTACAAAGTAAGGATGTCGGCATACTTTGAACACGTGCAATAATGTTTATATTTTATTGTTCAAAGTTATTCCTTAATAGCTAAAGGAAGAAAATCCCAAGATCAAAATAAATAAGTTAATAATCTTTTATTTAAGGTTGTTAATTTTATTTTAGGAAAATGAGAATTAGTAATGTGCATTTACTAGTTGAGATTTTCCAGAGATATTTTTCGATCATTATTTTGGATGAGCATTTCCGGGAATTATGGAAGCCGAATTTGGAATGTATTGAATATCTTTGAGAATATTTTCGGTTTTGGAAATTCCTTGGTGTCCAAACTTCCTTGTCTATAAATACTTGAAGTTTGCATTTCTAGCAAACTAATCCTTCGTGACATCAAACTTCCTCGAATGTGTTGTTCTGGTGTAGCGCCTATTCGGAGAGGAGACTATCCTAATTAGGAGAAATCTCATACGACAGCTCGGTTTAAAGTCTTTATGGGATTGAGAAGCTCTACAGTACCGTTGGTGGGAAACTAGATAATTGCGATTTATCTTTTGTTTTCGATTGATTTGATTGACTAACGGTGGTTGAACTTTGATTGCACCTAGTTTGTTTATGCTTGAGAATCTTATCTTCTAATATAAGATTCACTCAAACTAGATCAAGTTTCGACGAGGATCTTTAGAATGTTGTTAGTGCTAAAGACGATCTTTGTGATAATCCATTGTTAACAGACTCCGTTCTGTGCATGATTGATCACAAGAGATTCAAGTTGTTGTGTGAAGGTGTTTATTGAAGATCTAAGAAGATTTGAAGACAAAGAAGATATTGAAGATTTCTGATTTAGGGTTCATAATCTTTGTGTGCACAATACTTGTTTCGGTATAAGAGGATCCAACTATAATCAGTTTATCCTTGTGGTAGATTGGAATGATTAGTTGTGTAGATCGGGATCAATACAATTCTTTGTGATTAAAAGTATTGATTGCAAAATCTTAACAATTACTTCGGTAATTGAGAATAAGATAGATATCTAAAAACCTGACGAAGGAGTTTATGTTAAGATAAACAGAAGAGTCTTTGTCTAACTCACATCACTTGGTTGAAGAGACTTGATACCAAACAGATTTGTTGTTCCTTTACTATTTGGAATACGAACCAAAGGAATTGTTCTAAGTACGTGACTTATTCATAAGTTGGAGGCGTGGGAATACAGACGGAACTAGGTGAACTATAGGTTTAGTTGCTTGGTCTCAACTATACGAAGTTAGGTTTAATTTTTTGTAGCGGCTTAATCCTGAGAGTATTCAATTCTGTACAAGGTCCCATGGTTTTTTTGCATTTGCGGTTTCCTCGTTAACAAAATCTTGTTGTGTCATTTACTTTATATTTCCGCATTATAATTGTTTTATTATAATTAAAGTAAATTACACAAACGCTAATTCCTATTTACTTGATAAGCAATCCTATTGTGTTTGGTTAAGTCCGAACCTTTTTATCAAGTAAACATACTTCGTTGTTGTATTGTCTCGATCTCATATCCATAGACGATCACACGAAGTGTGAATCGATTAGTTGCCTTGTCTCGAATCAGTCCATACAAAATCACTTTCGGAAAAGGACTTATAGGTAGGAAAAGTTTTAGCTTGAGGTATATTTGGGTACCCTCATTTTTCGGGTTTGATATGAATCTTGATGGTGAATTTTTTGGTGTTTGATGTTTGCAGGGATTTCTCTTGAGGATAAGAAGAGTAGTTTATGTAAGTACTAATTTCTCATTGAAGTTTTTTGTGTGTCTGCATACTCTGTTTTGTTAGGACCTAAAGATTTTTGTGATTATGGTCTTATATTGAGTAATTTGATATGATATATGTGTTAATAGCATGGTGCGAATGGTGTTTGAATTGGTTTTAGTATATGGTTTTTAGTTTATGTCTTACTGATTTTTTTTTTTAATGTTGAAGGATTGGAAGTCCAATGGAAAAGGTTCTGTCGCATACTATAATTGGATTTGTAGACAAATTCGGAAAGTTTGCATATACCAAGTGGCCTGAGAAAAATTGGCTAAAGGTTAGTGTAATTGCAATCATCGCCGACTCTATATTGCTTTAATAGTGTAAATGATTTTCAATTTGCTTTTATTATTTTCAGAAAACTCTTCATGTTCATAAAAATTTGTTGACATCTTGTAGTCTAAATGAGCTTTTTGGAGGGCTACCCTAAGGTCATTTTGCTGCCTTTTGTTTGATCGAACCTGCATATGCTAAGGTTATTTTTCTGGTTTTAATGAAGTCATTATTTATTTATTTTGCATCAGCAACAACGCCAGCATTTCAAGACCTTGCTTCAATTGTGAGACGAAAGGAAAAAAAATCGTTGCTTGTGAGCTTAAAAAGGATTGATTGAAATGATTAGAGTACTTTCTCAAATCTTTTCAAATTTTTGTACATTTTCCAAATCTTTTACATTTTATCTTCTTGGTAATTTATATTTATGCATTACTGTTTCCTCATGGCTTTGCTTTGTTACATCTTGTCCTCTCTGCTAACATCCTTGGATATGTCAAATTGTTTATGTGTTAGTGACTAAACCCTTCATGAATCGCTTGCTTGTGTCAATCTTGTCCCAACATCTCTCTTGAGGTTAGTGTTCCACTTCTTGTGTTATTATGTCCATTGAAATTTTCTTTCGCCGCTTGTAAAATGTATAATTTATGTTTTATGTTTTTTTGTCTTGTGTATGAAGTCTGTAAGAATGCCAATGTTGACCGTTCTGAAGCTTTTCAACTGTGAGGACTTCCATAGCGTTTAATTATTTGGGGAGGTGTTGGAACTTCATAATTGTGGGTTATTGGCAGCAATGTCACTATACCTACCTCACTTGACTATCAGACTAATGCATTGCCAAGAGTAAGATTCTTATTTCCATTTCCTATACTGTCACATGACTTCAACTTTTTTTTACAGAGTGGCAGTAAAACTCAGCAGTACATCCCTAGTTTCCCTTTTTCGTGTGTATTCTTTCAACAAAGTGTATTATGTATCTTATATCTCTTTATGCAGTTCTCGTTGTCCATTTGGAATCTACTAATGGACCAGATTCTTATTTTGTTTGCTATTGTAGGTTGGTATTCAGTCTCTCAATTTAGGTATATACCCTAAATTGGAGGCACTTGACATTACAACACCTCCGATGGTCATGGTGGCCTCTCCTCTCGTGTGGCTGTCACATAAATGGTGAAGTCTGTCCTTCAACTTCATGTTGAAACTTTCTGGTAGTTAAGCTTGTAATAGGAATATAAATTTTAGCATTTGATGTTGTTCCAAATATATTGTAGATAGTCAATTTCAGTTTTAAAGGTATTATCAATTTAATTGTTTGATTAATACAGATTTGAAGTAAATATTGACTCAATTTCGATTCAGTTTTTATTTTAGATTCAGATGAATCAGTTTTGATTCAGCTGAATCAATTTCATTTATTTAATAAAATATGTTCAATATAAACGACTGCTTCTATCAGTCATATAGATTGACTGTCCAAGGAAGTCGTTTCTGAAAAGATTCAAGTGCTCCCAGGCGCAGTCATTTTGAGAAATAAGACTACCGATTTAGAGATCCCAAGATACCATTTTTAGTGATTTGATGGTTATTTTCAATGATGTTGTAGTAAGAAAGGTTCGTTTCAAGACTTGTGAAAACAGATTTTTTAGACTTAATTTTTGTAAATAAAAATAACAAGCTCAATTAAAAGTTGTTTGGAAATTATGGAGAGGTCAGCTAGGATTCCGCTATTTACCAATTCCAAAGTGATACTAATTACAATCATGCAATTTCACACGTTCAATTTGATTCTCAACTATTGCAAAAGTAGATTTTTAGAAACAACAAATGTTAATTCAAAGCATGGGATATCAAAACCCTAGGCTAAGCATATTCCATCAATATAAAATACAATTTGTAGTTGCAGGAAATCCCACAACACACCCCATGTAATATTTTCTAGAATTAAACCTATTTCATAATCAAAATAAAGATTAAAGTGCTAAAATTATAAAATGGACGCAAGGATTTTTTATATGGTTCGATCAATGTGATCTACATCCATGGTTCTTCACTATGATTGTTGAATTTACATAAGTATTACATTTAGAATCTCCATTAATGGATATTTTGTAGAGCTCTAGATCTAGTTGTTTGGGGAAGAAGATGATAAAGAAAATAATAATCTCTCTCTACAAATATGTCTCTCTACAAAAGTGTCTCTCTCTTACAAAAATGTTATCCTTCCTCTTCTCTCTCCTGCTCTTCTCTTTATATAGGTGTTAACATACTGGATGACAGCTCACATACAACTCATATTCTCGTAGGTCTTTGATAATTTCGCAGGCTCTTGCTACCTTCTCGAGAGCTATGGAAATGAATGAATCTCGCACACTAACGAATGTTGTGCGATATTTGGATCCTACACAATTGTTTAACAAAAATCATAAAATCTATTTTCAATCTAGGCAAATAATCATAATTAAAAATTGCATAAATTAAATAATTAAGAATTACCACTTTTTCATTGGAAATATAGCTTCCCCCATCGCCCCAAGGATTGTGTTTAGCCCTTCATTGTGTAAACTTTCTCAAAGTATTGATTCATGCTCAAAAAATGTTTACAAAGATGAAATGGAGAGAAAATGATTAAAACCGGGTGTTTGGAACATTTATAAATGTTGCAAAACACTGTTACAAAGAACGATAACAAATATGCGTCTCAAGCTCTGCAGTAGTACGACCCTAAAGGTTCTGTCGTTGACACTGTTGAAGAACGATGGTCTTTGGCTGTCTGTTCTTCGTGTTCCACAGGAGCAGAAAAATATTCTTTGCAACTCGATCTTTTCTGCTCTGTGATGTTCCAAACTCGCCCCAAACTCTCCTCTCTTATTCTATGACATCCCAGCACTATTTATAATCACCCCAGGGCCAAGAAATCTCGGTAATAACTCGATATAATATCCAAAGCTAATTACGGGAAATATTTCCATGTTTTCTCTTCTCGCACGAATATCCTTAGCTGTCACATGCAGAATCCTTCCAACTCGTTTCTCCCTCGACTCTGAAGTAGTTAGACACGATGTGTACACACGAGATTTTCCCAAAAATAGCTCGAAATATCTCGAGCCCTGTTTTCCATAAAACCACGTAAACTTCCCTATTTTGTTGCAAATCAATACGAATCTTCTCCGTTTATTCTTTTAAGACTATTACCAACCCTGTTTGACTTAAACAGGTGTATCCCAATCAATCTCGTCCATTAAGTTTCTCTCAAACACCTCCAAAACTCGATCCAAAGTTCTGTTCTTCCGCTGCTACTATTTCCAGCCAAAACCTGATTTTTGAAACGATAAAGATGGTGTCCCCATAACCGAACTGGGGGTGCGAATAGCAGGTGCCCGACTGAGGTGCCCCTTATCCAAACCGAGAAGTCCGAATCACACGTGTCCTCCGGGGGTGCCTTTACCAACTTTTCGAGCCGATTTTTCCAAAAATGTTTATTGCCCTAAAATACCTACAAACACATAAAACACCATAATAAGTACAAAATCGAGTACCAATAATACAGAAAATTGAGGACAACTTAGACACAAAAATGTGTCTATCATGATTGTAAGGCTTTTTTTGGCAAACGTATTTTTTGATTTTCCACTAGTGAGAATCAAGTTTTTCATCTAACGGTGAATATTGAATGCTTTGTTACCAAGGTAACTTAGATTGCAAAACCTGATTTGAAAACTATATAAAGGAGAACTCTAGCAACTGGGAAACCTAATCCCTACACCTCCCGTGTGTTACTAGTTACATAACTACAAGTCCATTCTCCTTTAACCTTAGGTTTTTCTCGAGACCCCGTAGGTTAACGACTTGAAGACTTCATTGGGATTGTGGAAGCCGCACCCAACTATTATCTTTGTAGTTGCGTGATCCGATCTTGTCGTTTCTATCGTGTTGAGTGCAATTGGAATAATTGGTTCTAGATTTTATATCTCTGATAGGCAAGATATAAAAGTAATCACAAACACTTCGTCTCATCGTTTGTGATTCCACAATTTCTTCTTTCGCTAGTTGATTAAAATTATTGTGAGGTGATTGATAATTCTAGGCTATTCTTCGGGAATATAAATCCGGGTTATCGATTGGTCCCTGTTCACCTTGATTTATCAAAATACAGAATAAAAACTCTTGGGTATTTCTGTGGGAGACAGATTTATTCAATCCTATAGACTTTTCTTTGTGAGACATATTTGTCTATGAAAAGACGAGGGTACCCAATACACCACAATCTTTTATTTTGATCACAACCTATACAAGACCCACTGTGTATAAACCTCTTGGAGCAAGAATCACTCAAGGAATATTTCAACACAGTGTCCACTTGAAATAGGGTTAGTCCGAACTGTCCTAACACGTGAATAATTATATCAGACAAGTGGAGAAATCCAATACACTTTGTGTGATCGTCTATGGATATGAAATCGAGACAATAAAACAACAAAGTGTTCACTTGATAATAGATTGGTATAATCGAAACCTTATAAGATAAATATAAAGTGCCTGGTTAACATACAAGTGTAATTACTTTAATTATAATATAAAAACAATTATAATGCGAAAATAAAGTAAAACACACACCAGAATTTTGTTAACGAGGAAAACTACAATCTTGAAAAACCCCGGGACCTAGTCCAGATTTGAATACTTAATGAATTAAGACGCTATATAAAGTAAACCTGCAAATTCGTGTAGACAATACTAAGTAAACTAAAATCCTAGTTACTCAGCTTCAGCAGTATTCTTGTTTTGACAATATCTAGCAGAACCGAAGTTCTCTATAGATATTTATTTTGATAATATCTAGCAAAACCAAAGTTCTCAATAGATATTTGACACTAGATATCCTAGCAGAACCGGCGTTCTCTTTAGGACTTAAATCTAATATATCTTCTTAATGGTTCAATCTTTCAAGATAGGATTCCTTTGGATCGTATTCCAAACAGTAAAGGATAAACTGTTTGGTAACAGAACTCACTTTATAATCACAATACCGAAATATATGATATAAGCACAGTTAAGGATCTTCTATTTTTAAGACTTGTTACCAGATCCGAAGTTCCTCGGTTACAAGATCAAACAAGACAATGATTACCGAAATAATTAGTCTTGATTGCAAGGTTTATGATAAAATCACAAACTACTTGTTGATCTTAAAAAGGGTTAGGTTTATTGAAAATAAACAACCGCTTTAATCCCGAAAAATCAAGTCACAGAAAGTTACACCAAGATCAAAACACAAGAACAAAAGTCTTTAAATCTTCAATCTTCGATTTAATCTTCAAAGTAACAACCTGCAAAAACAAACTTGATTCCTTATGTTTGAGCATGACTAACTAAATTGATCATTCTCTTGAGGATATTTTAGTTGTTGCTCCGTAAGTTCACTTATGTCGAGCATGACCAATTGAATTGATCACGTCGTGGTTAATTTGGTTGTGTATATCAATTAAATTAATCGTGGGTTTTCTTGTAATTAATTTGGTTGTATTTTTCGATTGTGTTAATCACGGGTTCTCTTGTGGTTAATTCAATTGAATATGTTGGATACAAATTCATGTTTTCATGTGATTTGATTTTATCCAAAAGAAATCCTTCTTTTCTTGTAAAAGCAAGGTCACCTTTGTTGTTCTTTCGGGAATGACATTATATGGGGAAAGTTCATTTCAAACTTGTGCTTAAGTGCCAAATCTTTGTGGGGAGTGCGGCTATGGAATTTTTAGGGGTTATCTTGTATCTTTATAAACTCCTTGATGAATGCATTTAGCTTCGGCTTTATGATGGAATCTAAATAAGTTGATATGGTATTCTCTTTTGGTCATGAAGTATCTCTATGAAAATTTCATGAGGATCCCACTAGTTTTCGTACCTTTGCCAATTTATATTGACAAAAAGGGGGAGAATTAATGTGTTGTGTGATACTCCAAATACATATGGTTTACGGATCATTATGTAAGGGGGAGTGGTTTTCATATTGAGATGAAGTATTGACTAAGGGGGAATGATACATATCACCATATTATTGTTGTCAAAGTTGTGATACAATTGAAATTTGATGATGTGTAATAATACTATGACACCGTATAACAATGATTGAGAGCATTTTTTTTTCTCATTGTTATCGCTACGGATCTTCAACAACATGATGCTGAACTTACAACCTTTAGGATCATGGAGTACTTGGAAGTGACGAAGATTTAGAGTCGCGTTGAAGATGCCAAGGAGATCAAACATTTGGATGAGAAGCTACAATTTCTATCTATTTTGTAATCCATGTGTATTGATAGTTTTGTCACTAAAATTGACAAAGGGGGAGATTGTTAGAGCATTGCTCGGTGAAACTCGCATGCGTTGCTATCTCAAGCATGTTTGTCAATGTTAGTGATCAAAACTATAAGTCTTGATTTCTAGCATATTTATAGATATCTCGGACTAGGACATAGATAGTGTAGTTGAGCTTAGATTTCACAGAGTTCATCATTTGAAGACGAAGAACTACTAAGGGAGCTTGTGGAACTTCTTCGACAAAAGTTATGTGGAGACTTGACCTCATCTATCACTTGGAAAGTCTATTTCTACTATCTCCTATATTGAGACATAAGTCGTGTTAAGATATAGTTTTCTCTATACACATTTGAGATTTTGAGCTGAGTATATCTCGCTTACATATTTCTCGAAATATGTGTTGGTAAGCTTTCGCTTGACCAAGTTCATCTTATATCATGAGAAAATTGCCGAGTAACATCTTACATGGTTTGTGTGATACAATCATTTTATGTAGACTTGGAATGTTTCGATAATGATTATTTCAATATCTTGAAAATTGCTTTGATGCTAATAGTGTGTGAAAACGGCTATTATCATTATAGAAGAATGTTTCAATGATTGAAATAAAGAGTTGATAATGTAACCATGTTTGAATATAAGCATATATAGTGTGTTCGCATATTAGTGTATAAATCCATAAACCGGGAGCCAAGAGTATGCATATGTGTGTGTACGAAATTGGTGAAGGAGACAGGTTAAGTATGCGTACACATACGCATACTGGCGGAAGTTTTCGAACCGAAAATTTCAGCTGAGTTTTGTTTTAACAAACTCTTAAACTAGTCACCTTAAGTATGCGTACATGTACGCATACTGACTGAAGTTGGCTGAGTTTTGTTTTAACAAACTCTTAAACTAGTCACCTTAAGTATGCGTACAGTACGCATACTGATGGAAGTTTTCGAACCAAAAATTTCTGTTGAGTTTGGAAACTAAACAAACTCAAATCCGGTTGCTTAAATACGCATACTTAAGCTGGTTACTTTGTCAAATCGGTCAGTTCATGGACTTAAACATTTAAATCATAAGGAATGCAATCTTGCAAACCGTGGCTATAATGTTCATGATTGATTCAAGTGAATCAAACCGATTTGGTTTCAATTGTGTTTTCTATGCAATTGAACAACTCTTTAACTAGTTTCATTTGAGTCATTTGAACTAGTTATGGTTAAGATGAATAAGGTTGATATGAGAGTAATCATATGGCTAACCTAGGTTAACTATTTGTGAACCAACATGGTGTACACGTTTATGTACGTTTATATAAAACTAAATGAGGGTACATTTCATTTGTGTTTAAAAATCTAAATTCGATCTAACGGTTGAAAGATATTAGCTTGGGAGAATCAGGTTTTTCATCTAACGGTGAATATTGAATGCTTTGTTACCAAGGTAACTTAGATTGGAAACCCTGATTTGAAAACTATATAAAGGAGAACTCTAGCAACTGGGAAACCTAATCCCCACACCTCCTGTGGGTTACTATTTGCATAACTAGAGTCGATTCTCCTTTAACCTTAGGTTTCTTCTCGAGACCCTGAAGGTTAACGACTTGAAGACTTCATTGGGATTGTGAAGCTTGCACTCCAACTATTATCTTTGTAGTTGCGTGATCTGATCTTGCTGTTTATATCGTGTTGAGTGCAATTGGAATAATTGGCTCGAGATTTTATATCTCCGATAGGCAAGATAGAAAAGTAATCACAAACACTTCGTCTCATCGTTTGTGATTCCACAATATCTTCTTTCGCTAGTCGATTAAGATTATTATGAGGTGATTGATAATTCTATGATGTTCTTTGAATATAAGTCCGGGTTATCGATTGGTTCATGTTCACCTTGATTTATCAAAAGAGGGAAAAAAAACTCTTGGGTATTTTTGTGGAAGACAGATTTATTCAATCCTATAGACTTTTCTGTGTGAGACAGATTTGTCTATCAAGTCTTCGACTTTGGGTCGTAGCAACTCTTGGTTGTGGGTGAGATCAACCAAGGGAATCAAGTGCGTAGTATCCTGCTGGGATCATAGACGTAAGGAGCGCAACTTGTACCTTGAATCGGTGTGAGATTGATTAGGTTCAACTACAGTCCAATCAAGAAGTTAATTGGTAGTAGGCTAGTGTCCTGCGCTTAATACAATGTGGTGTTCAATCTGGACTAGGTCCCGGGGTTTTTCGCATTTGCGGTTTCCTCGTTAACAAAATTCGGTGTCTATGTTATTTCTATTCCGCATTATATTTTGTTATATAATTGAAATATCACAAAGTTGTGCGTTAAGATCAATCAATTAGAATATCTAACCTTTGGTTGTTGATTTACATTGATTGACACTTGAACATTGGTCTTTGGTACCGTTCAAGTTGTTTCACGTAATAATCGGCTCATGGATTTCTATCTGTTTGATTTCTTGATTACATTATGAAACAGAGATATTAAACTCTTTGATATACTTTACTCTATATTGAGTCTGACTGTCTAGCTGATTCTCTATAAAGTGTATTGGAGTAAGTCCTCTCAGATTTCCAAACGAATTTTTGGGTGTGGTTGTTAGACCCCCGCATTTTCACTCTTGGCTTGGCTTTAAAGTATAGTTTATCAGGTAATTCAAGATAACTCTATTCGAATGAAGGGCTTTATGCATAATACCCTTGAGGATTTACACATATTGAATTATTTCAATATGCAACATAGCTCGTGTAAAAATTCCATGCATGTTGAGATCATTTGGTCTCCTCTAGTACAAGGTGAAATTATGATTTGTTGTGATGGTGATGCACTTGGTAATCCATGCCAAGCTGGTGCTTAGTTTTAGAGATGCCAACTCAAGAATATTCGGTGCTTTATGTGTTGGCCTTGGCTGGCAGACTAATTTTTTTTATTTGAAGTGTGCACTATTATCAATGGCTTGATGTTGGCTAAGACGTGGAATGTTAATAAGATTTGTGTCCGGTCTGACTCTATGAGTTGCATTCAAGCTTTACAAAAGGGGGAGTTGCCTTGGAAATTAACTCAGAAGTGGAAGATGGCCTGTACTTTTTATAATAATATATTCACTATGTTCATAATTATAAAGAGGCTAATTTTACTGTAGATACCTCGGCTAAACAAGCATGCTTGTTGGTAGAGGATATCTATGAATTTTATGAGGGTAGGCCAATGTTCATTCCGGCTGTGGAGTGTCCTGGCGAAATGTATTATCATTTCAAATAGGCTGTGTTAATTTAGATGGCCATAATGGCTAGTTAGATTAGCATGGCCTTAGCCATTGTAAATATTTTGTTTTTTAATGAATTTTTATCGACCGAGTTTAAAAAAAAAAGGCATGCTTTTTCATATGTCGTGAGACTAAGTCTTAAGGGGTGCTAGTCTAGCACCTAGATTAGCAGTCAGGACTACCTCCTAACTCTTATGGGAGTGCTAATATAGCATCTAGATTAGCAGTCCACGTCAGCCCAGCGCTGAACCATTCCGCGAAAAGGTAGTTTTTCAAGCGTTGAATGGTTTAACGCTTTTAAATCTCGGCCCGTCGATCAAAAAATAAATCTCTCAATGAACCATTCCGCGAAAAGGTAGTTTTCAAGCGCTGAATCATTCAGCGTAACTATCTAGCATGCTAGTTCACATGATAGCAACTGGTAGGAGAGAGAACTAGTGTTAACTTTTTTGCCACACTTTTTTTTTTGAATTGCAACACTTAAGTTCTAATCTAGCACCTCCAATCTAGCCCATAAGACTAAGTCTCATACGAGGGCACATTTTACACCACCATCGGCAGTGGCGAATCCAGGAATTCAAGACAGGGGTAGCGAAAAGAATAATACACAATAAAATTATCTAGCCAAAAAAAAACAAAATTCCCTTGCACATAAAAGACCATATATTACAATGCCTAATAGCTTTTGATACACCTAATAGTATCACACAACCCAAAAGAAAACATCTTATGTGAAGTATAACTACCCCAAAAAACACGTTGTACGCTTACCCAAAAAAAGAAGCTCTTTCTATAATCAACAATGCCCTTGACTTGCTATCGTACCTTGAAATCGTGTAGTAATCTAGTCATTGCTAATTCTGCGAAAAATTCTCCGATCAAACGTATGTTATTATTACCTAAACAATTATGATCTCTACTAAACATCATTCATGGAGATAGGTATGTGCCTCTTGTGGTAGAATTGAATGTATGCATGTTTTACCGTTGGCAATAGCGCTCCATATGCTTTACAAACCGAACGAATATGGGTGTAATCCAGTCGATGGAGATTGTTTTGCTATAGACTCCATCATGTCAACGTATGGACATGCTTTCTCAAAGTCTCCTACGTGCTTGCCATCCTTACGGTTGAGCTACATCTATTTTGACTTCATGTTTACCCACCATATCTTCCTGTCTTTTTCTCTTTCGTCTGTTAGGCATCATGATGAAATCCGGATCCTGCCATGGCTTGGGAAGATTTAAACACGGGACAGAAACATAATTACATTACTTTCTATGTCAAAAATTTGTACAATTCTGATTGCCTATAAGCATGAGAAGAATTTTCGATCTGGAACCGGAGGAGAAAGGAATTTATGTTCTTTTTAGGAAGTTTAATCGGCTAGGTCGGGCTTGAGGGAGCGCAAACATTTCTGTGGGCTTGGATAACTAAGAGGCTTATTGGAGATTTGTGAAAGCAAGGGGTCGCAACTGCACACCCTTGCTTCACTGTAGATCCGCCACTGACCATCAGTACCACCTTTAAGATTTTTAATATGGCTCAAGACGTGTTTTTTTTTTTTCTTTTTTGATCAGAAGGAAGAAAATTTATTAAGAGAGTAATTTGAGCATGCATATGTTCATAATAGACATATGTTCATTTATTAAGAGAGTAATTTATTACGTGTATCTGTATGTTCGATCTAGGAGTGTACGATAGTGTTCTCTGTTATGGTTACGGAAAATGGGTCATATGACCAAACCCCATAAAGTGCGGGAGTAATGGACTTGTAAAATATAGGTCAGGCATATATACCCTTTACTTTAAACTTTATTCTTTATCATATCCTTTTCTCTCGCCTATTAATTTTATTTTTCCAATTTTAAAAGCTCTTAACTTCCGAAATATAAGTCCGATTTGAAAATCTCTACAAAACAAGATCCATTGTTGATATGAAATTCAAAAAAAATATATATATATATTTTAAACCATGCCGAGGATACGTTATGCACCCAGGTGCAACGTGGCCAAAATTTATTTCTTATAAAAATATGCATTATGCACCCAGGCGCAACTTGGACAAAATTTATTTCCTATAAAAATATGCATTATGCACCTAGGTCCAACATAGACAAAATCTATCTCCTACAAGTGCACCTGGGAAAAACCTATTTCCATGCATGCACTCGGGTGCATCTTGTGTATTTCGGTGATAAATCTAAGTTTATCATACTGATCGCGTGCAATATAATTTAGACAACGAAAATCAATAGCTCATAATCTCGAGCAATTAATCCACCACCATTACCATCACATTCACTATCACCACATCAATCAAAAACAAGTATTAAAGAAGAAAATAAGAGGAACAACTAAAAAATCAAAAAATAAACATTATGCACTCGGGTGCAACCTGACCAAAATAAATTATTCTGTCAGAATATACAATATGCACTCCGGTGCATCTTGGGCAACGTGACCGGTTCCAGGCAAAATTTATTCCTATTTACGTGTCCTCCTCTGCACATTCCTATCATTCATCTAATCATACATTTAAACTCAATGAACTCTCCATTCCATTCATCTATCAGCATTAACATCTTCTAACCATTCTAATTAGCTTCAAAGTTATCAACAATTGTTTTTCCTTCATTTGCTCGTTTAACAACCGGAAAATGGGTTATATGACCATAGGCCTTTAAAGTATGGGAGTAATGGACTTGTAAAATATAGGTCTGGGTGAAAAAGACACAAAAAAATTTAGTCATGTATACCCTTTACTTTAAATTTTATTCTTTATTATATCCTTTTCTCTCTCTTGAATATTTTCTTTTTTTAATTTAAAATTAATCGCGAGAAAAGTCTTAACTTCCGAAATATAATTCGGATTTTAACAAAATTTATATTTTTGGAAAGGGCTCGAAAATCTCTACAAAACAAGATCCATTGTTGATATGAAATTCGAAAAAAAAAAAATTTATTTTCAGTCATGCCGAAGATACATTATGCACCCAGGTGCAACCTGACCAAAGTTTATTTCCTATAAAAATATGCATTATGCACCCTGGTGCAACTTGGCCAAAACTTATTTTCTAAAAGATATGCATTATGCACCCACGTGCAACATGCGCAAAACCTATTTCTAATAAGAATACACATTATGCACCCGGGTGCATCTTATGTACTTCGTGGATAAATCTAAGTTTATCCTAGTAATCACCTACAATATAAGATACCCAACAAAAATTACTAGTTCATGATCTCGAGCAAGTAAAAACCCACCAACATTAACATCACATTCACCATTAAAACATCAACCAAAAAAACAAGTATTAAAGAAAATAAAATAAAATGAACAACAAAATATTTAAAAATATACATTATGCATCCAAGTGCATCTAGACCAAAACATATTTTTCTGCCAAAATATACATTATGCACTCAGGTGCATCTCGTGTATTCGAAGAGGATAATGCCCTGTATTATTTGCAAAGTTCACTAAACATAATCAGACCTATGCAAAGTTCATTATGCTTTGTAGTATTTAGTAAATAATAACATATCCAGTTGGTGAACTAATTGGAGTGATATGTACGTGTTTAGTGTATTACTATCATCAAGTCCCACTAACATACCTCGTTTACATCTCTGTAGTGAACCAGGACAATATGCTCATATGCCCTGCAAAAGTAAGTCAAGCTAACAATTTTTTTAGCAAAAATTATATTCTGCAGAAACAAAATGAACCCATTTACTTGAAATTAACAGAAAGCTACGGGCCTAACATTCAATTGCTCTGCTAGTTGATAGTTATTGAACACAAAACTCTTATCACCACTACCGCTACTATTTTTCTTCCCCCAGATTCAACTTTCGCTAACACCATCCATCAAAATGCACATCAAAATCAAAATTCTTTCATGAACATTACAGACTCAACACAAAACATTACTTAATAACTAAAATAATTCATGTGTGTTTGTTCATTGATGAGATCAAGTTATATATTGACATTTCTAAGCAAAATCCCCAAACCTTAACAAAAACAGAGTACCCCGATCTCATCAATTTCAGAAGCCTAATCTTCTCATAATTCGAATTAAACTCAAACCCAAGATTACGCATCCTTTTTTATATCATTATCATCACCAGATTCATTAATTCATTCATCAGCAAACCTAGCTTCCATTTTTATCTTGAAACTCCACCAAATTGCCACGAATTCAAGACTCATCATTCTTTGTGTTGTTGAAATCCCTGTTCATCAATCAACAGATCTGTGCTTCTTGCCTATGTTAACTTATTCTTACCGAACTAAAGAAGAAGAGGAGGATGTTTCAATCAAAAAAGGAAGAAGAAGAGGTTGTTCGTCAGGTGGTAAAAGATGATAATTAAAAAGGGTATTTTAGTAAGTGGATATAAAAAATAATTATAAAAGTTGGGTGAAATAACCATGATGGCTATTAAAACTATAAATTTGAATATATGGCTATTTGAAAGGTTGGCATAGTTTGCTTGTCTTTTAGACCCAGGAATTTAAATCTAGGGCCTATTTAACCAAAAAACTGTTTAACAACATTACCAACCCTCTGTTGCTGCTTGTTCCCAAACCATTGCATCATGCTCTTATTCATTATATATCATCTGTACATTTCTGCAAAGCAACAACAGTACCAAGTACCAACACTGCATTTGGAGCTACTTTGAACACCACTATTTCCTTCTTCTTCCAACTAACAGCAACCACCACTACTGATTCATGGCATCAGCTGCATCCGCCACCTCAACTGCAGCTTCTCAAACCTTGTAACTTCATCCTTATCTCAACTCCAAATCCCACTCCAAACTAACCATTTTTTTCATTTATTGACATCAACAACACCACCATCTCAATCCCATTAATCACAATCACGACCCCCCACCACCGCCGCCGCCACGGCCACCCACACCCAAAACAAATTTAACATTTTTATTAGTATGAACCTACAAAGGTAATGGTAAATCAATGGGGAAAATGATTTAAAACTAGAGAAATTCGAAATCAAATGACTGGATCAAAAAAAATCAGAACTTTGAAATGAAAAATGGAGAAATCAAGCAAAACCTATTTTAGAATCAGCTCTAAAAATTAAAATAGTGCTCCTCCACCACCAAACACCCCCAAAACCACCACCAACCAATTTCAGATCACAAAAATCAAAACTTTAAAATGAAAAAGGTTAGATCAAGCAAAACCCATTTCAGAATCATCTCTGAAAATCAAAATAAACTAAACCATCATGAACCCCCAAACCCACTACCACCACCGCCTTGAATTGTGTAACACAGATGAAATCTTAAAAAAAAAAAAAAAAAAAATACATTTTTGTATGATCATTAACAGAAGAATCCAAAGCTGAAATAGTGAAATGTAAACAAAGATCAGAATAGAAACCCGTAACTAAAATCAAATCCACCACCCATAAACTTAACACAAAATTGGTTAAAAAGACCAAAATTAAAATTTTATGGGTGAAAAGGACAGTTAGATTTTGATACTATTTAAATGGACAAAAATTTAAAAATAGGCAGGATGTAACCGGTTTTCATCCCGCCCATTTTCAAATACTTTTTCTTATTTTTAATTTACAAGGGATGCATCCGGTTTCATCCTCGCTATTTTTTAAGTTTAAGCCAGGATGAATCCAGTTTCATCCTTCCTATTTTTTTTGTGTCCATTTCACCCATAAAATTTTTTACTCGTCCATTTGAACCGTGTTTAAATTTTTTTGGACAAATGACCCATTTTCCGTAAACTTAATCAAAAGAATGATTCCAACTCCGTACCCTTTATAATAATACTGTTGAAATTGTCACCATTTAAGGAAAGATTGTTAGGATTTATACCTGATTATGAGTGATTACAGTAGGAACTCAGGGGACATGGCGGAAACAGAGAAGATAAAGACGAGATAAAGAGACTTCGTCGATCTTTTTCGGGAAAAGATAAGGGTATTCTAGCCAGCTCAATAAAAATAAATTATAAAAGTTTGGGTGAAATATCCATAAAGGATATTTGAACAGTATATTTTTGATCTTGGTTATTTGAACCATAGCAATATTTTACTCGTCTTATACACCCAGAATCCAAAGTCTTTTAAACCAAAAAAACTGGTTACGTATATGGTTACTGACAGTAATTTGAGCATGCATGTAAGACTAGACATAGATAATATTCATGAGAGTGGGACAAAATCTTAGCCATTAGTGGTCCAAAAAATCTGCCCACTACTTGTACGATAGTGTTATCTTAGAGCAACTGCAGTGGTGCGAGCATAACCAAAGATCAAAGAGGGAAAAAAAAAGACCAAAATTTTGGTTTAGTCTGTGTTGTGACACTATGGGCAGAAGACTAAATTTGGTGGAGCGTGCATTATAAGTTCGCCCGATGGTGGAGCGTGCATTATAAGTTCGCCCGATGGTGGAGCGTACATTATAAGTTCGCCCGATGAAGCGATATCCCTGTTCACGTACTTGAAAAAAAAAAAAAAAGACATATAAAGCCCGCCCATTCAAGAGAATTTTTTTTTTTGTCATGGGGCGAAGGTATGAACAACCGCCCCAACATAAAGAAAAAAAAAAAAAAAAACCAGGCGAACGTATAGTTAACGCCTGGTGTGGGGCGTTCACTTTATGCACGCCTGTTGTGGGGCGTTAACTAACGTTCGGCTGGTGTGGGGCGTTAACTATACGTTCGCTCGACTAAAAATTTGGGTTTGGTCAGTCTGGGATTTAGTCGATGGTCTGGGATTTGGTCGATGGTCCGTCCCGCTACGCCTGGTTTTTTTTTACCAAATAAATGAGTTTAGTCGCCCACTGCAGTTGCTCTTAGTCGTTAGTACGATGGGTTCTAGTAATTTGAGCAGACTAGACATAGATAATTATTAAATTCTAAGATAATGATGAATGAATGATCACTAGATACTGAATTGTTTTACAGAGTGATTAACGGACGTATTAAATAATTTCATGTGTAAAAAACAATTAATCCATCCTCGACCCATTTTGTTTTTGGTCGGACTGGTAAAGAATGGTGTAGATGATTTTAATCTCGCTTTCCATATATCACCAACAAGCGATTTACTACTTGCTAGAACGGAAAATGGGTCATTTGTTCAAAAAAAATTAAAATACGGTTTAAATGGACGAGTAAAAAAATTTTATGGGTGAAATGGACAAAAAAATAGCAAGGATGAAACTTGGATTCATCCCGGCTTAAACTTAAAAAATAGCAAGGATGAAATCGGTTGCATCCGTGTAAAATAAAAATAAGAAAAAATATTTGAAAATGGGAGGATGAAACTTGGTTACATCCCCGCATATTTTTAAATTTTTGTCCAATTAAACAAGATATCTAAATCATTGTCCTTTCACCAGTGAAATTTTGATTTTGGTCTTTTTAACCAATTTTGTGTTGCTAGAAAGGCATTTACTCAATCATCTAACATTAGCAAGCGATTTTGTTGCTTTGAGAATAGAATCCATATTTTCTTGAGGTTTTTTCTTTTCTTTTTCTGGAGGTCAGGTCATATGCCACTTCTCTTCTGTTTTTCGCTTCTTTTGATTAAAAATTATCCTCTAGATTTGTCTAAGAAAAAAAAAACATTAGCAAGGAGAAGCAAGTGTACTGCAACAACCTAATACTGAAGCTATTAGCATTGTGTCGATTGGGGAGAATAAAGCTTTTCCGGTTTCCCTTTTTGATGGTGATAAAAAAATCAGCTAGCAAAGATATTTAAGTTCTAGAGAATATTAACTTTGCATCAAAACTCATCTTTCTTTATTATATACTAGATCTTAACCACGGCCGTAGTAACGGCACGGGATGTTTTGTCTCTAATACGATATTGTTCACATTCCTCTTGCTTCATTTTTTTCGTGAGTAATTATTTTGATATTCAAATAGGTTTTGAGAAACAAAATGGGTTACCTGATCTTTTTATTTTTTTACTTAAACATGTTATTCCAATTTATTATTTGGACGGAGTAATAATGTTGTGCCAACATGAAAAAAAATAAAAAATACAGTAAATAAAAATTTCCCCCATTTATTGTTCCATCATACCATAATTTCAAACTTCAAAAAGAATATTTCATCTAACAGTACATATACCTAAACCGGCAATCCAACTCCATGATGTTTATGAATACATTTGTTCCGAAATTATTGATAACTAAGGCTCTAAGGAGTGAAGCAAAAACCCATAATATTTTCCCTACTATAGATAAACACTATATATTTATTTTTTGCAAGTGTCAGAGTTATAAAAATGAAGAACCCTTGGCTATTGGAAGGATGAGATATACACATGTGAGTTGAAAAAATGAACTTATAATAGTAAATCAAAACATGTGTAAGATTCTTTCTCAATCATATTGATAACATAAAATTGAAGAAATTCGTGGATAAAAAGATTTCACACCAACTATGCTAAGTAGTGCATGAATGACACTCTCACATCTAGTGTTACTCAAGTAATTTGGAGTTTTAAAGAGCATAGTCATATTGATATTTGTATCTACATAAATGCAACTAACCTTCCCAAGAAAAATTATTAGTTTCAAGGTAGAGCCGACACAAACTTCTGTCGCCTTCAATGTATAGAACACACACTGGGTTTAATCGGCCTTGAGATTAAACAAATACCCCAACATTAGTCAAATAATGTCTACAAATACGGGATCGAAACAAAGTGCTAACGGGAAAATGAGAGACTAACATCAGTAACAAAGAAAATAATTTATATGTATCAAAGTTTGTTAACCAAACATGTATTCAAATAAAAAGTCATCAACTTAACACAAAAATATAAAAGAACCCAAGTTAAATCAATACTTGCATAAACAAAACTTATAAGAGAATTTTGTAATTATTAAATACCTTTAAAATCACTATTAGAGATTTAATTGCATGCCTCGTTAAAAACTACGGTAGACGAAATCACCAGATTAATCAGAAAATTCACTTTGGATATGTAGCAATTTAGAAAAAGTTTACACTGTAGTGATGCATTCCATCTAAGTGTTGTTCGATTGATTACTTTTTTTAGAAGGTTTCGGTTTTCATCGGAGAAACCGAGAGGGAGCGTTTCATTATATTCATTATCATTCACAAATCCAAGACCAACTCTCCCTCTGCTTATGGGATCTCAATACAACCTTAGATATGTCTATTGGATGGAGAAACCTTGATACTAAATATGTAGTTTTTAATGTTATTTATTATATAACGTGACATCCAAATGTTTTTTTCTTCTTCTTAATTTTCATGTATTTAAACCGAGGTTTATATTAGCATTAAGACGATCAACTACATTTCTAATTTATAGTGTTATCCTTTTGTAGCGACACATAATTAACATAGTCAATTACTACTCATCAATACCTACAAGTACCACAAACCACCAGATATCACTTCTTTATCCACCACCACCATTTTCCATCCCTCGTAGAATATTGGGCACACTTATAACTTTTAATCCCACACATCATGTATAAAGTTTAGATTTAACAAACTTAGGTCGTCAATTAATTTATTCAACCATATGTTTTTGTTAATCTTGAAAATCATGCGTACGAATCAGTTACTAAAGGTAGCGAGTGGTACCAAAAACAACCATTTTGTCTTATATGATTTGGTATCATCCCAAAAGTATTTGTTATCCGCCTTTATTGATCGTGTCAAAAACAACCAACTATACTTTTCACAATATAATGTTACCCGTCATGTATTTTTTTTATTATTATTTTTTATTCAAAAAGAAAAAATCAATACCATCGCCATTAAAACCATCCAGCGCCACTATTTCTTCCACCAAAACTAATGTTACCGCCTCCACCACTTAGTAACACCTTCCACCGTTTCCACCACTTACTTTTTCCTCTACTACCACCACCACCACTAATATCTATTGAAATAATTTTTGTCAAAATTATTATTTATTAAAGGAGATATGTATTAATATTAATTAAGGGACATTTATGATGTAAAAATTAATAAATCATTTATCATGAGAAATTAATGAGACATCAATTAATAAAACACTTATACTAATCAATATTTAAGTTGAACAAACCATCACCATAGATTTATCTTCTCTATAGACAAATCACTTATACTAATTAATAAAACACTTAAACTAATTAATATTTAAGTTGAACAAACAACCACTGTTGATTTATCTTTTCTATCAATTCCAACCAAGGTGGAACAATGG
The DNA here is from genome assembly GCA_023531295.1 of Papaver armeniacum. Taxonomy (NCBI): domain Eukaryota; kingdom Viridiplantae; phylum Streptophyta; class Magnoliopsida; order Ranunculales; family Papaveraceae; genus Papaver; species Papaver armeniacum. The sequence continues at coordinate 56,601 of JAJJWW010018545.1, forward strand.
TTAGAGGCCACTCTTATGATACAATATGTCATGAGTTCGAACCTCCCCGTTATAATTTTTGAAATTCCATATCTTGACTTGAGTCTTCATTTTTAATTCATGATATTGGAATAAACACCACGTGTGCGACTTGTAGGGTGTGGCACGGAGAACAACAGCCTTTGATTTATCTTTGCCAAGGATAAATCCTGACCACCACTCAGATAGGCAAAGTTAGCTAAACTCTGCTTTATACTATTGATATACTGAGTCATTATATATATGAGATTCGCGTATTCCTCTAGAATGTCATCAGTCATGTTGGCTTGACCCACATTTCGAGCGTTAATCCATATATATGTTTATAACCTAGCTAGCCAGGGTGGGTTTTGAATGCCATTCCCTCCCATTCTAAAGTGTGTTTCAATTATTTTAGTGACAAAATTATTCTTTAAAAGGTTAGACGTGTGAATGTGAATATGATTACCATAATTTAAATACATAGAAAAAAGGTTGTCGACTCAACTTATGAGTACCTCTTATAATTAGAAGAGGAGAAGAGGAAGACACATTTTAATGAGAAAGGGAGAGAGAAATCCAGAGAGATAGAGATGGGGAAATGGAATATATGTTACAAGGAGATAGATAACTAAGGAAGCTATTCCCCTACTTGAAGAGAATATCTTCTGATCAGGATAGAGATTACTTGAGTTTGATTCATTCATGCATTATCTCTCTCTAAACTTAAGTTAACTTGCTGGGGTGGTTTTTGTGTGTTTAAATAGTTAGTAATTTTTCTTCTACAATGGCTATAATCACTTCACTCGTACAAATATTCGGTTCTTTGCTTAGGTCTTGTTTATTCATTCCTTACCAAAATTCTAACAACTACCACCCCCATCATCACTGCAACACAGCCCATCATCACCTTCCCAACAATATGCCGAAGGGTAGACATCTCGCTTTGCAGGTTCGTTTTCATCTTCTCTCTTCCTTCCTTTTTTCCGAAGCATGATTTAAGGGTAGCAGGCAGCTAGTCTAATACTTACGATAAGCCTGTCTATACCATGTACTTCTTACTACCATTTTTCGACTAAGAAGAATTTATTAAAAAAAAAAAAAAAAAAAAAAAAAAGAGAATGTACAGGGGAGAAGCTCTCTTATCAGTAGGAAGATTAAATCCCAATCTAAATTAACATGATACTTCCAAAATTTACTTTGGTACTAGGCTTGAACAGGGCAGACCAAGAAAATAGAAGAGGTCTAGCATACTGACACACTTGTTCTACATGTTATGGATTAGGAACTGCCAACCCAAAAGTATGGTTTAGGTTAGTCAACCAATGCAGTTTTTACAGAGATTAATATTTGGGCGTCGAGCATTTTAAACTTTAAGTCTTCGTGATAGACTTGGAACAGGCTTCTTCTTTTTCTTTTTTTACAAGTTAATATATGTTAAGAAAAACTTCAATACTGAATACAAGCACCCTACCTCAGCATTTTACAAAAAAAATTCCAATTGAAAAGAACATAATCGGTAGAAACATTACAAAAAATAGCAAAACCTAAACACCATAAAACAGTCATGGCTTAAGGGTATGAATGACCTTTTCTCTAGACCTCAATTTCCCACCAAAAGCAATTTTATTTCCATCCTTCCAAATAATCCAACAAATGAAGTTAAACCTTTTACTGTTATTTTATTTTCTTCAAAGCATGTTTTATGTTATTTGTATAGGAAATAATCTAACCAACACAATTCTGGATTATAAGTTGATGCTTATCTGATTGTTTATAGCTTAGCACCTCAATCCTAAGCAGGCCAGCTTCTAAAAGAGAAAACTAAAACATTTTTCGACCAATTTTCTTTCACGTACGTGTAATCCACTAGCCCGTTGTATAAGTAAAGCGTAGCTGGGCTGGCATTAGTTCCTCATAGTTTTAATCTCGTCCTCTGATTGGAATACAAAAGTAATCAGACAGGAATTAAGGGCGGTGTATATATATGATTAGGTGTGAGATCTTTTGACATTAACTAATAGAGTCTAAAGCTCTTTTTTCATGAATCTTGTTTCCTTTCTTAGCACTTGAACCGTGAGGATTGAATTAGTTAGGGTAATAGGTAAACAACCTATGGAAATGATGATTAGTTCAGAAAGACCAAGTTTTTATATAAGAAAAGGTATAACAACAGAAAGATAAAAGAGAATAAGAAGAGAGAAATGGAGAAAACCGTGTTTGCTTTTCCTTAAAAACAGCATCACTATGAGTATTAACTTTTTCCTTTTCCACTTTCCCTTTATCTTTTCTTTTCTCATCAATCACATGTTTAATTAATAATTGTGTTGTAGACAGTGGAGCTTCAAGTCAGGATGTGCTGCACAGGTTGTGAAAGGGTTGTCAGAAAATCCATTCTCAAGCTCAGAGGTACTTTCATTAGATTAGAGTGCAATAACTTATAAAACATGAGTATAGCTCAAAATGACCTGCCAAAATTCAAAATCACGGATACGTGTGTGTGCATATATGTATATATTGATTACGTAATTTTTATATATTAAGATTACAGTGTTATAATATATCAAATCAAATACATTAATCACCCAAATATACGGAACAAACTTCATATTATGCTGTTAGAGCAACTGCAGTGGTGCGACCATAACCAAAGAGCAAAGAGCAAAAAAAAAACTAAAATTTGGGTTTAGTCCGTGTTGTAACGCAGTGGAGGGAGACTAAAATTTGGTCGCGCAACTTTGAGTTACGCCCAACCAAAGTAATTCCAAACCTCGTCCCATTTTTTTTTTTTTTTTTATATTATTGTTGGGCGCAACTCAAAGTTGCGCCCATTTTTTTTTTTTTTTTTTATTATTGTTGGGGCGCAACTCAAAGTTGTGCCCAATTTCTTTTTTTTTTTATTATTGTTGGGGCGCAACTCAAAGTTGCGCTTTTTCTTTTTTTTTTTAATTGTTGGGGCGCAACTTTGAGTTACGCCCCATCAGGCGCAACTTCAATTTACGCCAGACTAAAGACCAGACTAAAGACTAAATATGGTCTGGGTTTTGGTTATAGTCCGGTCTTTGGTCTTTACTCCGTCTCCACTGCGTCTGTTTTTTACCAAAAAATTTGGTTATACTCCACGACTGTGGATGCTCTTAGGTTAGCCCACTCATAGAAAAATTAACTATATTATAGTATCCGTAACACACTAGATTACCCAGCTAGTGAAATAGAGTATAGATTTCTACACGTGCGTCTGGTGTCCCACACACATCCTAAGCCCGAAGCGCATATGATGCGGACACGACATCAATACTGGCACGTCGGTGTTTCATAGAGTCCAGCAGTGTTTGGATACGTATTGTAGATGGGAAAAAGTAATTTATTAGCATGTATCTATATCGAGTTAGTTGGGTTTTCTGGACAATATATGTATATGGAAAGAAATTTTTTTTTTAACATAAAATTGGTTAAAAAAGACCAAAATCAATAATTCCCAGGTGAAAAAGACATTTAGATTTTGATACTGTTTAAATGGACAAAATATAAAAATAACCAGGATGTAACCAGTTTCATCGTATCCATTTTCAAATTCTTTTTCTTATTTTTAATTTACATCAGGATACATCCAGTTTCATCCTCGCTATTTTTTAAGTTTAAGCCGGGATGAATCTAGTTTCATCCTTGCTATTTTTTTGTGTCCATTTCACCCATAATAATTTTTACTCGTCCATTTTTTATTTTTACTCGTCCATTTGAACCATATTTTAAATTTTTTTGGACAAATAACCCATTTTCCGTTTTTTTTAAATACTCGTATATTAGTCGGAACCAAAACGGAAATACACTCTTTTTGTGAAATCATTATACTAGTATATCGAGTTATTTAAATATAATTTCATGGTATACTATTCAGGTATTGATTCAATAGAAGTGGACTTAGAAATGGAGAAGGTGACAGTAATGGGTTACGTGGACCCACACAAAGTACTAAAAGCAGTGAGGAGAAGTGGTAAAAGGGCCGAGTTCTGGGCAGATAAGCCGTTGTATTTTACAACAACCAACAATTACTTCAAAGACATGACAAATGACTACAAAGAGAGCTATAACTACTGGAGACATGGTTATAATGTTGGTGAAAGACATGGAACTCTTAATGCAACAACCAGAGGTGATGATAAAGTCAGTAATTTCTTTAATGATGATAATGTTAACGCATGTTGTCTCATGTAAGCGGAACCTTGATCTTATATCAAAATTATGTTGTTGTGCATGCAATTAGCAAGTTCTGTTGTTTATCTGGTCAGATTATTTGATTAGGAAACAGGTCCAGGCCAGGTTATATCTAGGTCACGGTTAATGCATGTGTTTTCTTTGATAAGTGTGCACCACACATGTACTAATCATGTGGGCATCTTATATCTAATTTCGCACTGTAGTGTTTGTTGATTTGCATATGTATCTAAAGATCCCATAAGGCCAGTATGTAAGGAGGCAATCCCAAGTCAATGTAATAAACATACTCTATAATTCATGTAACTATGATAGCCTTTGAGTACCTCCGGAACACAAATGGCATGTCCCATAAATAAAGACCCTTAACCTGCAATATAAGGGTCGGCTCTCTCTTGGTTGTAACTACTTTGATTCCTTTGGTCTTTACTATGAACAAGCAGAGTAACATGCGTTGCACGTCAAACACTACGTCTTCGTTGCACATCAAACACTGAGCTTTAATCTAAATCTATTGGTGTTCTCTATTCTTCCAAATCAGATCCGTAAATTATTTCCAGTCCGAAAACCTTGAAATTATTAAACCGTTTAAACTCAAACAATCGATTTTAATCTGGTGGAAAAATAGACGTGATCTTCGTTTTCATTTTCTTAAACTTTTAGGTCGAAATAACAATGAAGTAGATAAAGGGGAAAGAAGAAAAAAAAAACATATTGAATTGATTAAGAATCGATCTTGCGACCTATTTTGGTGGTAACAGACAATCCAAGACGGGTAATTCAGAAGGCTCAAAGAAAGCAAATAAGTTATCAGGGATTAACCACTCACCATCACAGAGTAGCTCATCCACCTTCATATTTGGGTTCTGTAACATAACAATATTTGTTTGGAAAAATAACACTCAAAGGTTTATCCTTTACCCAAATGTCAGACCAGACTAAAATGTTCTTTCCATCTCCAACTAACCATCCAGAATGGTCAAATACCTCAGAAGCGACCCATTTAATACCAGGTCAAATTGAAGATTTCTTATAATATTCAATATAATTTCTATTTCTGTCTTGAAACTTGGCTTGAAAAAACCTTGACCATTCATCATTACCATTCTGCATGTTCCAACACAATTTCATTAGCATGGATTTATTAATTTCTTCAAGTTGTCTTATACCCAAACCACATTCAGACAATGGAGAACATGCTTTTTCCCATTTAAGAGTAATAGTTTTTCTAACTGTAGGATCTCCTTACCACAAGAAATTCTTAATGATCTTTTCACACTCCTTGAGAACTTTATTTGGCCACTTATAACCGACATATTAAAGATTGGAATGTTGAAATGTAACAAACTTAACCAATACTAGCCTTTCCGAAATGATAATAGACTTCCTTTCCAACTAGCTAAGTTTTCTTGTAACATTTCAACACAACCCCAAACATGATTTGATGATACTGCCGGAATCAAAATAAGCCCCATGTATTTATCCTGAAAGTTAGATAAGCACATATTGGCGTTTTCTCGCTATCTGATGTTTCCTTGCATCACTTGTGCCTCCAAAAAAACACTTACGTTTTGATAAACTAACCATTTGCCCTGAAGAAATTTGATATTCTACAAGAGTTTCCATTAATTTCCCTACACTCCTTTTATCTCCATTGCAAAACAGGAAAATGTCGTCAGCAAAGAAAATGTGAGTTGGTTGCACACCATTCCTATTAACCATTGGCTTGAGTTGACCTTGAGATACCATAAAACTAAATTTTCTACGAAGTACATCTTCAGCAATAACAAAAAAGAAAAGGAGAGAGAGGATCTCCTTGCCTTAATCCTTTGCTAACTTTGAAATAACCAACTGGCCCTCCATTAACTAGAACAAAACCATGGCTGATTTTAAGAGAATATGAATCTAGTTAATGAATTTTTCTCAAAAGCCAAAGCATTTTAAAGATTGAAATAGAAATCCCGGTGAGAGAATCATAGTCTTGTGAGATATCTAGTTTTTTCCCAACATTCCCTCCACTTTTTTTAGTCTCTAATTCATTTACCATCTCAGAAGCCAAAACTATTTGTTCTTGTATATTTCTCCCTTTAATGAAGGCACCTTGCCGAGGAGAAACTAATTTATCCCCATTAGACTCAATCTTGAAGTTAAGATTTTTGTAATTACCTTGAAGTTGAAATTCATTAAGCCTATTGGTCCAATTGGTTTGCCTTCTTTGCATTTTTAACTTTTTAAGCACTAAGAAGTTTGAATTCATACCGCAGAAATGAACTCTTTCTCCCAACAACATTGTATTGCTCTCACAAATTCTTCACCAATGATATCCCATGCCATTTCAGAAACCATCCACCAAAACCATCAGGTTCAGGAGCACTATCTGGATTCAACTCAAAGACTGCTCTCTTAACTTCCTTTGTATTTGGAATGGCTTCCATAATACCATTATCTTCATTGGTTATCACTTGAGGCACGGAATCAAAAATACCATCAACAAAGTGTACTTCTATAAATTTAAGTTTTTCTTCAAAATATTTTACCAATATCTTAGCTACCCCTTGTTGAGATGTACTAATTTCACCTTCTCCATTTTTCAAGTTCAGCTATTGCATTATGCATCTGTCTAATTTTCAAGTTGACATGAAAGAGTTTTGTATTAGCAGCACCTTCCTTAAGCCATTTTAATCTTGGTTTTTGATAGGAGCATAAAATACATCTTTTGAATGTCGATTTCCTATGATCTTCTTAACTATTTCTCTTGTATTTTTTGTATATTATGCTTTGTTATTATTTTGCATGTATTTTTGGAGTCGTGCTACATGAAAGAATAAATATAGAGGCTTTTGGCGTTGATTGGCGGATTTCGAATTGACGGTCTCGAAGCATGCAAGGTCACGAGGATACAACACTTTATTGTGTTAAAATAACAATTTACTGGAGCACCTGACTCTATCTACTTAGGGCAGCCATTTGTTATTGTAAAGACTACCAGTTCTCATTTTTTTTAAATTATACAGACATTACAAGGTCGTAGTATGTTTCCTGAACTACATCCCAGTTTATGCACGCTCGACCAGAGCTACTGCCAAGAGTCTCAACACCGGTAAGCCATAGTTCAAGGCTTATCTGCCGATGGATGTTGAGTTTAAGACAAGCAGGGAAGGTCAGGTGGTCCGAGTTTATGAGAGTTTGGGTCTGTGAGTGTTTTACAGAGTTGAGAGCAAGAAATAATGAAAACAAGTCCTGCCATTGATCGATGGAGGAGAATGATCATTATATTTGAGTTCTGTAACGAATCCAGAGATGGGTTTTGGTTGAAGTCTTTTTACCGCAAGAAAACAGTCAAGAACAATGCCATTGTTTCAGGTGTTGAATGGATATTGAAGATAATGTATGGATGAAGCTAATGTGTGGTTTAAAACCTTAAATGAATTACAGATGTGGGTTGTGTGTGAATTCAACGTTTCCAGGGAAGGAGCTGTGAAAATTTACAAATTCAATAGAGTTCTAATCCTCGTCAGTTTTCCAGAAGCACAACAACTGTTCGATAAAATGACTGAACCAGCGCCAATAAGCCTAGCTACTCAGGTTCTAGCCGTGGTTGTGCGTGATTGCCGAGGGTCACTACAGGTTTGAATCCTAGTGGAGAAGGGAATTGTGTTCGAACTGTTTTAGAGTTTTGGGTATCAATTGTTCACTAATTGGGATCAGTTTTGAGCGAGAAGTCAGAGAAAAATATGTTGCGTTGCCGTCAATTTGAGAATGAATGATGGTAGATTGAGACTCGTTTTTGGAAGCCGAGATGAATTAGGAAATTGTGTTTGCGTGAAATGTAAGTTGCAACAAGAAACTGGGGCTATATAAAGAAGAACCCTAACCTACAGATGGGGAGATCCCGATACCACTCCTTCACAACTGTTTTCACCCTCAAAAGGGAGGAGCTTAGCTCCTCTCCAGTTCTCCACCACCATCATCTACCCCATCTACATTCCATTATCACCTGCATAACACCATCATATACCTGCATATCACTATCCTCTCCAAACCCTTCCATCCACCACCAGGCTACTTGCATACCACCTCCATATCCATACCAACAATTCGCAGCATTCATCTACCACCTGCATCCATCTTTACCACTAGGTCTTGTCCAGGTTCGCAGTAAGCTACGCAACTACTGTAACCAGTTTGCAATCCAATACCCCCTATCACGACTGCTTCCATCTCCCAGCAGAGAGGAGCTCTCTGCTCCTCTTCAAAACCCTTCACCAGTTCATATACATTTCCTTGTTTTCTTCCATCCGCATACCACCCGCATTATCCTTCCATCTCCATCACCACTTCACCCGCACACATCCATCTAAAGAACCACTAACACATGCATCCACCTTTACTACGGTCCTTGTCCACTGCATTACATATACCACCAAAGACCAAAGACTTCAGTGGTCGGCGGTTCGAGAGACCAAAGGAAGTTCGAAGCACCAAATCGGTAGCGCGAGTTCATTCATGATCACCATTCCATCCGCTAGCAACAATAACGCACAATACTACCTCCATCTCATTCGCCACAAGAATACCACCATTCCACCCGCTATCTCGTTTGGGTTTGCTTAATTGGTTTTCAGTTCAAGTTTTCAATTTGTTTATATTGCCATGAACTCCACTGTGATGTGTAACTAAATACTTCTTTGATTAGGGATATTTCAGAAGCTATGTGACATGAGTTTTCATTGATTTATTCAAGTTTTCTTCCCAATATCGTTTTATTGCTTGTCTTTTACCGGACTTATGACCATGAATTGTTTACGGGGGTGTTTGAGTGGCCAATTAGATAACTTGTTTGCAATTCTAATGCTAGATTATTGAACCGTAATCCGTAATTGTTGTGGTGATTTAATCATAAGTAGCGAAACATCAACGTTGCAATGGGATGTTGTGGATTTTGATGTGTATTTGACAACCCTAAGTTAACATGTCGAACTTACGCGCATGTGGTTAGGATCAATTCGACTCATAGAACATATCGGTTAGTTAAGTTACACTAGAGAGCTTATTCAAAGTGGCTTGATTAACTAGATACGAGTAAAGAACTTATTCTACGAAGTGACTTTGGAGTTTAATGGACTTGTTGAACTTATAACATGTCTAGGATTGTTAGTAAACGTATTTTGAAGAAGATTCAGGTTCACTAGTGGAGAAAGACCCCTAATCATTCTCATCCTCATTGTTCACATTCATATTTATTTCCGAGTTTTTGCATTATTCATATTTTGAGACATTAAATCGACAACTTTAGATCAACTCTCCCTTAGGAACGAACATGCTTATCCTTGTGCTACTTGTTAGTATAAGAAGAGTAAGGAATATATCTTTTGTGAGTTTGAAACCTCATCAGAATTGGCGGCGATGCCGGGGAGCAGTCGGTAGTTTGAGTTGTTATTTAATTTTCCGATTTTGTATATAATTTTTATTTTTTATCTTTTACTAATTTATCTTTTTAAATTTTATTGCAGAAAACAATCAATCACTTGTTTTGCGTGTGCTAATTGGGAACATGAGGTAAGTCTCTAAACGAGTTGTGTGCATAAAAATTTCGTGATGTATCCTTTTGGGAACAACATATATGGTTCACAAGACCAAGCATACTATGGTAATAATTATGATTTTCAATCTCACTCTTACAATAGCTTCCAACCATATGTGGGATATAATCAAAACCAATCTTTTGGCTATGATGACTATTCTACAAGACCTTGTGATTATTCTCATACATCGCAGCAACCTATTGGTGGTTATGTAAGTGGAAAATCACAAGGATGGGGGAATAGTTATACTTCTCATACGTTCCAATCTAGTTTCTTGCATATGCATAATGAATTCAAGGATTTGCGACGTACATGGAGCCAGATTAACTCAACTCCCAACGTGCAGAGTTTCGTACCAGGTTAAACATATGATAGTGTATTTCGACCTGTTGCGGATCGTACTTATGATCTTTCACCCATTCAAAGGGAAGAAACATGGTTTAGAGAACCTATTGTGAATAGTAGCGGAAAACGTGTTGACATAAAGAAACTCTTTAGACAATATGAGCAGTTGGAAGAAGAGGGAGCAACGGAAGAGACTCTCCAAGCAATTTCTAGGGCCATACATATGGAGGTTAGCCGCCGTGTGGATAATGGAGAAGAGCCCCAAGAAGAAGATTCCGAGGATGATGAACCCTTGTGTTGATGGTGGATTTTCATTTAATGTTAAAATTGTAAAAAAAAAAACAGAAATTATGCGCTAACATCTTGTAAAAGATAAAGCCATTAATAAGTGTTGAATACTTCATCACTTTACTAATTCACCTAGAATGGAGCATGTGGCAACAATCCCATTCTGTGAATTAAATACAAGAAATTCATCCGTGTTGGAGCATGTAGCAACAATCCCATATACCTGTGAATTTATAGCATTATTAATTAATGCATGAGCATCCTTTGTATTTCTGATCATTATCACCAGTGCGATGATGACGACCGAGTGTTTCTCTCAAGAGAGCAACACGAACCTCCAAGCATTATAATGAAAGCATGTACAAAATACCCGCATAGGCTGCAACTCTCTTGGTGTTATACTAGCCCGATTGAGAACTCGGGTGTGTTATACTAGCCCGATTGAGCATCCTGGATCGACCGTGATCATTCCGATACGATCTCATTCATCTAACTTCACCAAAGATGATTGATGGCTCAGATCAATTCCATAACCCCAAGTAGGTATGGAATATTCATCGCCAAAACCAACGCGACCCCGCATGGCCGGGCCTCCTTGCATTGGCCTAGCTTGCCAAGACTTCCAAACTGTGAGGAAGATAGGGGCGCAAAACCCAAATTAGGGTTCATGCATATTACATGTGTCGTTAAACAATCTCAACCATCCATCTTCGCAGGTATAGATGGAGGGTGTGGATGTAGATTCAAAGGGCCTGCAGCATGTCAACACAATCACCGTGGCCCGCCACATGCCTGACCAATCGGTCAGACCAACCATGGTTGGTCATCCCAATTCGTGCGCCCAAACAGAGCATGGTTACACGGCCGTGAAAGCCAAAATTAGGGTTTCAAGCATCATGAGCGTCCATCTTCTCCGGCATGAATGGAGGGTCCCAGATTGGATTAAGCAGGTTTGGTCATACCATCATGACCACCGTGGGCCTGTCTCTCCCCTCACCTGATCGTCCAAGGCATATCATGCCCGGCTATCCCAAAACGCTGGCCCAAACCAAAGGTCACACTTCTCAAACCGCAACCGATCTCACCACTCAACTTGACTTGGGACGATTTGAGTGGCTTAGATCACGTTTCATGTGACAGCTGTGTATAGGCGTGAACACCATCCTACCACCTACACCTGCACCGATCGCCAAGACTCCACCAATAATTAGTTGTCTGGAACGCGCGCCTCAAGATGGCATGATGTGCGGCTCTTGCGCACTAGTTTTATGTCACAAATTGATCTCGACCACTCAACTTCACCGGGACGTAATTGAGTGACCCGGATCATACTTTCGTGAGGTAATGGGGTATATGCGCCACACCGTCATGCCGTCTACATGCATGTACGATCGGCTGCCAAAATCGTCTCCCAAGTTTGGATTCATTAATCAAGAGTGATACCGCGCACCTCTTCAAAACCCCCGATTCCTTCAATGGTCGTATGAGTGTCTCAAATATCATCTCGTCCGTCCAACTTTACCGCTTGGTTATACAACCCTCGGTCAGAGTTAATTGGTCATGAGGCGTCATGGTAATCACCACCTATCACTCTACCACACCATGATGCAAGACTCAGATAGAATACACATGATACTTCACAAGTATCGACTTCCCCGAATAACGCAGGTTATTCAATTTAACATTACATGCTACCTTTTGTGGGTCCCACGACCACACATTCCATACATCAATCATGTCACAAATCGGGGGATACATATGGGGTATTGGTCTGGCGGTTTACAGCGCTGTGCAATGCGCCATCACAAGAGCGTGTCAGAAGTCATGGACGGTTAGTGATGATGGGAGAAGTGGCAAGCCCGGTCGTGTGACACTAACACATTACTCCACTACTCCATCACTCCACTTTTCCACTTCCCACGAGATACGAAGGTTAGGCTAAAAGACTTGTATAAATAGGTTCTCCTCCCTATTTTCCAACACAGAGAAAACAGGAGACAAGAGAAACAAGACAAGTCCAGGACAATGTAGAGGCAAGTGTTGATACAATCGTATTCAAACACCGAACTCGATTTCTTACTCCTCGCAAGCCGCCTACCTTTCTCGATACAAGTCATTCATAGCCAACACTTTCACATTCTCAACACCTTCTTCGCTTCCCCTCTAAGATCAACCCCATATCCTTCACTTTGTGACCGAAACAAGTCGGAAACGACCATTTCTTGGTTTAGGCCTGACTTGCATGCATTGATCTCTCGAATCTACAAGCACTCACCGCGCAGTGCATTTGTTTAAGGTTTAGACTCATTTCTCATTCACACACCCCAAATAACAAAAACGGCAGAAATAGTTTTAACCCATAAACAATTGGCGACCACAAAGTGGGAGGTTAATCTCTCGGTTGTAAAGTCAATTTCTTCGAAATCCGATTCAATTTTATCAATTTCAAAAAGGGTAGATCTTATAACCAATCCAATCAGCAATCAATTCTAATGGAGCTAGTGTAGGTAACACTCCCGGTGTCGATGTACCTGTCAATGGAGCTACCGTGGTCAATACATCTTGTGGAGCCGTCACTTCTATCACCAACGTAATGTGAGCAGAGATATTCCAAGAGGTGTAACTCCTCCCATCACAAGAGCCGAGCAGCCGCAAATCCCAGATCTCCTTAAGTGTAACACCTCCGGTGGTCCCCAGAGCAACAACCTCCATTCCTTCATCAGGACGAGGAGCCGGAGGGACGAGAGGAGGACCATCACTCATTACCATTGCAGACTTGATGGAGAAGCAGGAAGTTCTTGCTAAGACTCAAACGGATATGGCCGCAACTCGTAAAGAGGTACTCACTTTTCTTAAGACATTAACTCGATCGATTTCCACAAGACCCCAACAGCCCCGGGAGCCAACAAGGAATGCATTCAATGCACCGAAAAGGTACTTCAACGGCACGGACCTACATGGACCTCGATCAAAGAAGCGACATCGATATGAGCGATCCGTCATGGGAGACTCCTACACTGGGACCGATCCTCACAACGATCCTCCTCAAGTCAATAGTTTCACTATGAACCGAGGCTAGTGGATTGGGAAGCGTTTTCTCTAGTGGAAAGTTTATGCGAACTTTCACACCTCTCGAAGAATCAGCGCATGGAGACATTTCGCTGCAATCAACCAGAGGAAGGTCACAACCGTGCCCAACATGTCACCGCACACATCAAAGATTTGAGTTAAAGACGGCCCTTATCGACACGGAGCTTCTTCGAATGTGATTACTCAAGACTCTCAGGACATCCAAGGTTCTCCTGTGCAAGGTCGAAGGAAGCCTACCACAACGACGGACTTCGAGGAAACCAAACCAAAGACATACTGGAGAAACTCCGCGAAAGAATCGACAAGTTCGTTGCATCCCACTCCCCACGTGGGAGTCAATTCAGAAGAAGACGGCTTGCATCATTGAGGACTAGTACCCACGATGCATCTTTTTCTTGTGAAGCATTCTTCTCCATCTGTGAAGCCACGACCCACGTTCACACGAAGAGGGAACGAACTTTTATGGAGGGTCGTGACCAAAGGGAAAACGGTATACCGACTTTGCCATTATCAATTAGCATGGAGATCTGTACCCAGTCTCTCCACCTAATGGAATGCTACAACTAAACGAACCACAAGAGCAAGTGCTAGATGCTCCACAACAAATTTGCAAGAGGGCACCAACTCCACAACCGATGAGATTGAAATCGTTGGGGAATCTCCTAGGCCTATCTCCATCACCAAACTTGAGTACGGATAAACGCACGAAGCTCGTGGAACTTCTCAAAGAGTACCAAGCCATATTCGCTTGGAGATATGAAGAAATGTCGGATTTAGATGAAAATTGGTCACCCATCATCTACATGTCATACCCGGATCCAAGTCGGTTAACTTGATTGCGATTAGGAAAATGGATAGATGAGGTGCCGCATAGACAGAGAGACTTGAACAGTGCTGCTCAAAACGATCCTCCTCAACCTAACATCGACATGTTAGTAGATGCAACCAGCGGACACGGCATGTTCTCCTCCATGGATGGATGTAGCGGCTACAACCGGATAAGGATGTACGAGCATGACGCAAGTAAGATAGCTTTTCGAACTCCTCTCTAAATTTTTTATTATACCATACTGCCATTTAGTTTAAAGAATGCCAGTGCAACGTATCAACGATCAGGAAATCTTCCACTGGAGTCGATACCTCAAGGGAACAGCCTCAATAAGATAACAATGTCCATGCGTCATATCGAGCAAGATCCGGGCGAGTTACTTTATCGACATTTAATTTGCCTATCATGCTATATTGGAGAATCTGCGTTTTTGGTCATCCTCTGAGCCGTTGAACGCTCATCTACAACAACATATGCCCCGGATAGAAAGAACCAGCCCACGCCAGTAATGAAAAGCCTCATAATGTTCGTAGGGGCATATATCTCACCAACAGGCGATACAACCTTCAGCCTTCTGCAAGCAGTTCCCTGAAGCACCAAGAGGAAAACTACCAAGATACAACATCCTGCGCGTCCGACAACTCCAACTCCAGTACCACATGCACAACTCCCACAATAATGAAACAACGTCCAAGATATTCCATACCTAGCTCGACAACAACCACTATGAACAAACCATGTAAACCACGCTTGGGGACTGAGGCTCAGCATGAAGTTCCTTCACCGTCAGTCAAGGACTTCTTCAACACGAGAAAGATGGTCACCAAAAATCATGGAATTCTCAAGGGTAAATCGAATCAAGAGGAAGCCACTTCAACGCTCCCTCTCCACAGGTTGCTTCAATGGTCTATTCAAGAGCCGCCTTAATGATCTCTCCTGGGACTTCGTTCGCTTCGCCAGAATCGCTACAACACTCTCTCCAGATCCACCTCAACGTTCGCACTTAAGCCACTTTAACATCCTCTCGAGTCGTTTCAACACTCAAGCTACATCAATAATCTGCTCCGGTCAAGTTATCTTTGATGTACTCATTGCTCAACATACGTCTCATCCATACTTCATGAGGTTGGAGCATGAAAAACCCCAAGTCGATAGAGGAGGGTTATCCTATGGAACGGATATTTTCATATAGTTGAAAAGGCAAGGTGAAAAACTCATCAGCAACGTTCGTCATATATTTGAAGATGTCAATACTTCCCGACTTGGCACCAGCATTATCCCAGAAGACATCTCAACAGGAGTTCTTTTCTTCATTCTACAATAAAAGACAGAGTCAAGCTTGTATAAAAATGCGTGAGATGTGTAGTCACACACGACAGATCACACATTCACGTTGGAGTACACAAGGATGGTATTGGGTCCAAACACTGGTGTTGATCAAGTCACAAGTCCGGTGTTGATCAAGTTTAAAGTCCGGTGTTGATCAAGTCACAAGTTCGGTGTTGCTCAAGTTTGAGTCGGTGTTGATCAAGTCACAAGTCGGTATTGCTCAAGTTTCAAGTCCTGGTATTGATCAAAGTCACAAGGCTGGTATTCGAATAAAACAGCACGCAGCAGGCTGGGTTTAGTCGAAACACGGTGGTCGACATTCAGTCGCACGCGACGGGTTCCGCTTGATCCCATCCCAGCATTGGTCAAGGAGATGCACGCCCCCAATCAAAGCCTCTCTCCGAGTAAAAGGCGTTTGGCTCCAACACTTCAACGCTCTCCCGGGCCTTCTCCAGAAGCTGCTTCAACGCTTCCTACAGGACCCACATTTATATTTGAGAACACAAGGTTCATTTTTAAAAATAAAATAAAATAAGTATGCTCACATCGGGTCCCACGTTCGAGCGAAGCAAACAAAGAAGGCGGTGTTTGGTCAAAGCATCAAGTCAGTGTTTAGTCAAGCTTAGTCTGGGTCGGTGTTTGTTCGAAGTAGCAAGATGACACTTGAGCAGGCACATCAAGCCCATGTTCGATCAAGCAGGCGCAGTAGCCCCACGAACGAAACAGGCGTAACAACCCATCGAAGCAGGAAAGACTGACATCATGCTGGGGAACGCTCGCATGGACGCTCTCTTGAACGTGACATGCTCGAAGGACAGGACGACCTGTCTCTCCTGGTAACATATAACTTTGCCTCATAAGTTTTATCTTTAACTGTCACCATCTCATGCCTATCCCACAATAGTGTAACCATTATGTTCTAGGCAGGGGACTTAATGTTGATGGTTGATTTTCATTTAAGGTTAAAATTGTAAAAAAAAGAAAATTATGCGCTAACATCTTGTAAAAGATAAAGCCATTAATAAGTGTTGAATACTTCATCACTTTACTAATTCACCTAGAATGGAGCATGCGGCAACAATCCAATTCTGTGAATTAAACACACGAAATTCATCCAGGTTGGAGCATGTAGCAACAATCCCATATACCCTTTGAATTTATAGCATTATTAATTAATGCATGAGCAGCCTTGTATTTCCTGTACTCATTATCAGTGCGGCATGACGACTGAGTGTTGCTCTCAGCAGAGCAACACGAACCTCCAAGCATTATAATGAAAGCATGTACGAAATACCCGTACATGATGCAACTCTCGGTGTGTTATACTAGCCCGATTGAGAACTCTCGGTGTGTTATACTAGCCCGATTGAGCATCCTGGAATCGACCGTATCAAGATGGATACGATCTCATTCATCCAACTTCACTCAATTATGTGTAAACATGATTGGATGGCCCTAAAAGTGGTATTTTGCGCTCATGGGAAAAAATCAATTCCATAACCCCCAAGGTGTATGGAATATTCACTTCCAAACCAACGTGACCCCGCATGGCCTCCCTCCCTTAGAGAGTTTTCATTCACTGGCCTAGCTTACCAAAACGTCCAAAACCAGAGCAATATGGGCGAAACCGTAAATTACCACATTACATGTGTCGCTAAACAATCTCAACCATCCATCTTCGCAGGTATAGATGGAGGGTGTAGATGTAGATTCAAAGGGCCTAGTGCATGTCAACACAATCACCATGGGCCCGCCTACATGCCTGACCAATCGGTCAGGACCAACCATGGTTGGTCATCCCAATTCATGCGCCCAAACAGAGCATGGTTACACTCGCTAAAACAATCTCAACCGCCGTGAAAGCCAAAATTAGGGTTTCAAGCATCACGAGCGTCCATCTTCTCCGAGCATGGCATGAATGGAGGGTCCCAAATTGGATTAAGCAGTCCGGTCATACCAAAGCATGACCAACGTGGGCCCATCTCTCTCCTCACTGATCGGCCAAGGCATATCATGCCCTGGCTATCCCAAAACGCGCATCCAAACCCGGCGTGGTCACACTTCCCAAATCGCAACCGATCTCGACCATTCAACTTCATTGGACGATTTGAGTGGCTTAGATCACGTTTTCATGGGACAATGATCGGAGTATAGGCGTGAACACCAGCCTACCACCTACACTCAGACCGATTGGCCAAGACCGACCAAGAATTGGTTGTCTTGGAACGCGCGCCCGAAGATGGCATGATGTGCGGCTCTTGCACACTAGTTTTCATCACGAATTGATCTCGACCACTCAACTTCACAGGACGAATTGAGTGACCGGATCATACTTTCGTGAGGTAATGGGGGTATAGGCGCTAAACCGTCATGTCGTCTACACGCATGTACGATCGGCCTTGCCAAAATCGTCTCCCAAGCTTGATTCGACCAAGCTGAAGAGTGATACTGCGCACCTCTTCAAAACCCTGATTCCATCAACGGCCGCAGATGAGTGTCTCAAAGATCATCTCGTCCGTCCAACTTCACCGCTTGGTTATACAACCCTGGTCACGAGTTAATTGGTCAGTGAGGCGTCATGGTAATCACCACCTATCACTCTACCACACCATGATGCAGTACCTGCATAGAATACACATGATACTTCACAAGTATCGACTTCCTGAATAACGCAGTTATTCAATTTAGCATTACATGCTACCTTTTTTGGGTCCCATGACCCACACAATCCAGACATCAATCATGTCACAAACTGGGGGATACATACTGGGGTATTGGTCTGGCGGTTTACAGCGTGCAGCGCGCAATGAGCCATCACAAGAGCGTGTCAGGAAGTCATGGAAGGTTAGTGATGATGGGAGAAGTGGGTAATCCTGGTCGTGTGACACTAACACATTACTCCACTACTCCATCACTCCACTTTCTCCACTTCCCACGAGATATGAAGGTTAGGCTAAAAGACTTGTATAAATAGGTTCTCCTTCCTATTTTCCAACACAGGAGAAAAACAGGAGACAAGAGAAACAAGACAAGTCCAGACAACAGAGGCAAGTGTTGATACAATCGTATTCAAACACCGGAACTGATTGCTTACTCCCTGCAAGCCAGTTCATCTTTCTGATATAAGTCATTCATAGCCAAAACTTTCACATTCTCAACACCTTCTTCGCTTCCCTCCCTAAGATCAACCCCATCTCCTTCACTTTGTGACCGAAACAAGTATGGAACGGGCATTTCTTGGTTTAGGCCGGACTTGCACAGATTGATCTCTCGAATCTACAAGCACTCACCGCGCAGTGCATTTGTTTAAGGTTTAGACTCATTTCTCATTCACACACCCCAAATTACCAAAACCGGCAGAAATAGTTTTCACCCATAAACACCTTGGAAAATATTGATAATGATAATGCTACTAGTTCAACTCATGATTTTAATGATCATTCTCCTATTCAAAAGGAAGAAGTTGAGTCTAGAAACACTACCGTTATTTATGGTAAGACTTATGTTGTGTATGAGAGCGATGATGATTATGACTTCTTTGTGCATAACAACCCTAGTTCAGAGATTGTGAATACTTTGAATGAGATGTCAACTTGTGATGAAGAACGTAAGGATTACGATGACTTACTTGGAGCAGATTTCGATTCTGATGATGAAGATTTGGAAGTTATAGAAGAAACTGATGAAGAATGGCTCGTAAAGAGTTTGAATGAGAATAACGATATTTGTGATGTAGGAGAATCAATGGACTTTTTCAGAAGTACTGAGGATCCCGAAATACAAGAGAGATTTTGCAAGGTTTGTCTAACCCTTTATGTGAATCTCTATCTAATGATGATCCTCCCAAACTTAAAGTAGTTTCTCATAGAGTTTTTAATCCATCTTTTAAGAAAATACCTCATTTAGGGATGGAATTGTGTGCTTCAAAAATATTATCCGAATTTCTTGCTTTTAAGTATCCACCATATGTGTTTGAGTCTAACACCATGAAGGTTATTCAAGAGGAGTCAATGGAAGTTCCATCCACTTATGTTTTGTATACACTTCCAAGTGTAGAAAAGACTAAGTGTGGGGGTGACTCTTTTGAGACGATAATTTCACTTTTACCACAATATGCTAACATTCTTGTGAAGCTTTTGCTATATATGCAGATTTTTTTATGGGTAGACCCCCAAATTTTCAGATTGTTGATATATGGGGAGTCTATTTTGAATGTTTCTAGTATGCGTCAATCAGGTGAACAATTCCAATTCTTACTTCCTTGTATTTTTCAAGTATTCCTCTTATTATTTTTGCAATGATTTGAAACATTGAGGACAATGTCTGATTTAAGTGTGGGGGTAAGGTTCCTTAAAAAAAATTGACGTATACAAACTTCCAACTTGTAGAGATTTTAGAGTCACTAGCATACTTCTAGGTATGTTTACATAGAGAATTTTGACCGACATAACTGAACTTGGAAGTGTTAGGGAACTACGTTCGGATTTCTTACTTGTTAGAGTGTTAAATAATGGATTTAATCATGCCGGTGATGCAAATGAGGTGCAGAGAGAAATGCATTATTAGAGTTGTTGATCAATCATTAGTGGAGACTACCCGTGTTTACATCATGTGAGGTACCAGACCAAATTTCTTTGTAGCTGACTAAAGAGATTTCTTTTGAGTGTGTGTCATCGTACGTTAATTCCGGGTAGAATGGTGAGCTACCCAACTTCACAGCATTTTCAGCACTATTTTTGATCTCTTGAGTGCTAATTTTGTCAATCATGAGGGTGACGTCTATAGATGAAAGCCTCCTTCTTGTAGTTTGATTTGCAGTTAGCACCATTCTGTCGACAACAACGGGTCCATAGAAACACATCATCATCAACAAAGGAGCGACATAAAAATCTACAAGGAAAGTTG
Organism: Papaver armeniacum; assembly: GCA_023531295.1. Lineage (NCBI taxonomy): Eukaryota > Viridiplantae > Streptophyta > Magnoliopsida > Ranunculales > Papaveraceae > Papaver > Papaver armeniacum. The sequence goes on from JAJJWW010018545.1 coordinate 77,184, forward strand.
AAGACGTTTAAGGTTTACAAGGAACAATACAAGTAAGAGCAAATTTCATATCCAAGTAAAGCAATTACAATGAGCAGATTTTTATATACATGTTGAAGACTTACAATTAAGGAACGGAATTCTATATCCAAGTTGAAGACTTATTTACAAGAGCAAAGAAAATCAAAAGGTGAGAATTATTGAAGTTTATGATTTCGAGACGATACAAGTTGTGAAGAATCAAGTGGTAAAGTACTTTTCCCACGGCTTTGGTTTGTTTTATTTTCACTTTATATTGTATTTTTTTTTTCTTGTCTCGACAAAAAAAAAACAAAAAAAAAAAATTTAAATGGAAAAAAAAAGGAAAAAATGAGACAAGAGAAAAATTTATTATTGTTTTTAGTTTTTATTTATTTAATAAGCCGTGGGGATTAAAGAAAAATATATAAAGAAGTTTCAAGCGACAAGGAATTTGAGAAAAAGGTTACAAATCGTCAAGGATCTATGAAGTTCAAGAGTTTATTATCAACCGTTAAAACTGAAGACGAAGACCAAGAAGATGAAGAAGACGAGCCGAAGGAAGACGTTTCTATTGGATTCTGTGAGAGTGGTGCTACCATTACTGTCGATCGAATGTGAAGGTGGTAAGTACTCCCATCCTTGCATATGGTTGATTTCCTTTCTTAGAGATCATCAGAAAAATATTTTTATTTTCCACGATTTAGTGGAGTCTCCAGAAATAATTCGGAAGGTTTCCTTCCCACCATTCAATGTGTGTAGGATTTCTCTCTTCATTCCTACCTGCACACATGTGAGACCCATAAAAAAGTTGTCTTTTTGAGTGCAATTATCATAAAATCCTTATTAGTGAGGCAGAAGTCGAGGCGAAATGCTTATTGATCGCTCTCAAACACGCGTTCTCTCATTATGGTGTGGTTATTTCTCACTCAACATTTAAGAATGAGAATATGTTCTTTGGTAATTCTAACTTCTTATTACTAGCATGCAGAAACTCTATGTCCTCATAGCTCTTTGGATGCTTGCGACGCTGGAACGCTTTGTAAGTTGGAAGAATAGGTTTTGTGGGTATATCTCTTGTAAACCCTCACGAGACTATAACTCGTCCACTAGGGACACCTAGGGGTTTAAAGGCTTGTTATACATGCTAAGTGTAACCGTAACCTCGACGACATGGAGTTGTTCTATTTTTAGTTTTGTTTAGTTAGCTCGAGGACTAGCAAACATTAAGTGTGGGGGAATTTGATAGGAGCCTAAAATACATCTTTTGAATGTCGATTTCCTATGCTCTTCTTAACTATTTCTCTTGTATTTTTTGTATATTATGCTTTGTTTTCATTTTGCAGGTATTTTTGGAGTCGTGCTACATGAAAGAATAAAAATAGAGGCTTTTGGCGTTGATTGGAGGATTTCTAATTGACAGACTCGAAGCATGCAAGGTTACGAGGATACAACACTCTATTGTGTTAAAATAGCAATTTACTGGAGCACCTGACTCCATCTACTCATGGCATCCATTTGCTATTATAAAGACTACCAGTTCTTATTTTTTTCAACTTATACAAACATAACTAGGTCATAGTCTGTTTCCTGAACCACGTCCCAGTTTATGCACGCTCGACCAGAGCTAGTGCCAAGAGTCCCAACACCGGCAAGCCATGGTTCAAGGCTTATCTACCGATGGATGTTGAGTTTAAGACAAGCAGGGAAGGTCAGGTGGTCCGAGTTTATGAGAGGTTGGGTCTGTGAGTGTTTGACAGAGTTAAGAGCAAGAAATAAAGAAAAGAATACCTGCCATTGATCGATGGAGGAGAATGATCATTATATTTGAGTTCTATAACGAATCCAGAGATGGGTTTTGGTTGAAGTCTTTTTACCGCAAGAAAACAGTCAAGAACAATGCCATTGTTTCAGGTGTTGAATGGATATTGAAGCTAATGTATGGATGAAGCTAATGTGTGGTTTAAAACCTTGAATTAATTACAGATGTAGGTTGTGTGTGAATTCAACGTTTGCAAGGAAGGAGCTTGTTGATGGTGGATTTTCATTTAAGGTTAAAATTGTAAAAACCAGAAAACTATGCGCTAACATCTTGTAAAAGATAAAGCCATTAATAAGTGTTGGATACTCCCTCACTTAATTCACCTAGAATGGAGCATATGGCAACAATCCCATTCTGTGAATACATGAAATTCATCCAGGTTGGAGCATGTAGCAACAATCCCATATACCCCGTGGAATTTCTAGAATTAATTAATTAATGCGCAATCAGCCTTTGTATTTCGTGACTCATTATCAGTCATGAGATGATTGCATCGAGTGTTACTTCTTAAGAGCAAAGCAACACGAACCTCCAAGCATTATAATGAAACCATGTACTGAAATACCCGCATACGCCTCGACTCAAAGGTGTGTTATACTAGCCCGATTGAGCCCTCTCTCGGTGTGTTATACTAGCCCGACAGCGTGGGACTGATGTGATCGATCCGGATATGATCATGATCATCCAACTCCACAAGCATGATTTGATGACCGCATCAATTCCATCACCCCCAAGCAGGTATGGAATATCCACTGCCGAACCAACGCGGATCCCGCATGGTCTGGCCTCCTCGAGATTGGCCTAGCTTGCCAAACGTCCAAACTAACGTATGGCGGGAAAACCTAAATTAGGGTTTATGTATATTACACATGTCGCAAAACAATCTCAACCATCCATCTTCGCAGGTATAGATGGAGGGTGTAGATACAGATTCAAAGGGCCCAGAGCAGGTCAACACGATCACCGTGGGCCCGCCTGCATACCTGACCAATCGGTCAGGACCAACCACAATTGGTTATATCAATTCGTGCACCAAATCAAACATTGACGCACGGCCTTGAAACCCAAAATTAAAGTTTTGAGCATCACAAGCGTCCATCTTCACCGCACGCAATGGAGGGTCCAAGATCGACAAGGTGTCCGGTCATACCAACATGACCACCGTGGACCCATCTATCCCCTCACCCGATCGGCCAAGGCATATCATGCCTGGTTACCCAAGACGCGCGCCAAAACCAGCGTGGTCGCACCTCCCAAACCGCAAACCGATCTCGACCACTCAACTTCACGTGACGATTTGGATGGCTCGATCATGTTTTCATGGGATATTCAGGTAGGTGTGAACACCATCCTACCACCTTCACACCAGATCAATCGCCAAGACCGACCAAAGTTGGTTATCTTGGAACGTGCGCCCGAAGTGGGCATGACGCTGCGACTCTTGGGCAAGATCGGTTTTCTCTCACAAATTGATCTCGACCACTCAACTTCATTGGGGACGAATTGAGTGGCTCAGATCATACTTTCGTGAAGTAATGGGTGTAGATTCCTACATCGTCATGCCGTCTACACGCATGTACGGTCGGCCTGGCCAAAGACATATCCCAATCTTGGATTCGACACAAGTGAAGAGTGATGCTTGCGCACCTCTTCAAAAAACCCTAATTCATTAATCTGCCGCATGAGTGTCTCAAAGATCATCTCGTCCGTTCAACTTCACCGCTAGTTATACAACCTGGGTCGAGTTAATCGGTCAAGTAAGGTGTCATGGTAATCACCACCATCACTCTACCACACCAGTGCAAGACACTGCATAAAATACACATGATACTTCACAGACAACTTCGAATTTAGATTATTCAATTTAAAGATTACATGCTACCTTTCGTGGACCCACGATCCCATATTCCAGACATCAATCATGTCAAAATCGGGGATACATACTGGGGTATTGGTTTGGCGGTTTACGGTGCAGCGCGTGCAACGCGCCATCACAAGAACGTGTCAGAAGTCATGGACGTTAAGAGATGACAGGAGAAGTGGGCAAGACCGGGGTCGTGTAACACCAACACACACCTCCACTACTCCATCACTTCACTTCCTCCACTTCCCACGAGAGACGTGAATAAGGCTCAATGACTTGTATAAATAGGTTCTCCTCCCTAATTCCAAAAACAACAAGGCAAGTCCAGACAAAGAACAAAACCAAGTGTTAGCACAAAACACCGGAATCGCTTGAATCCTCACAGCCGGGTTCAGCCTTCTTCTGTTATGTCATAAGCAAGCCAACACCTTCACAATCTCAACACCTTCTTCGCTTCCCTCCCTAAGATCAACCCCATCTCCTTCACTTTGTGACCGAAACAAGTCCGAAACGGCCATTTCTTGGTTTAGGCGGGACTTGCATGTATTGATTTCCGAATCTACAAGCACTCACCGCAAGCATGTATTTGTTTAAGGTTTAGATTCATTCCTCATCCACACACCCCAAATTACCAAATTCGACAGGAATAGTTTTCATCCATAAACAATTGGCGACCACAGTGGGAGGTTGATCTCTCGGTTGCACAAAATTGAATTCTTAATTTTTCGGTTTCCATCTTGCAATGTATCCAAAACCACTGTGTGGTTCGAGATATCATGGGAAGTGTAGCTAGAATGCTTTGGAGGATGTCTTGGCAAATCAAGCTGGTATCACCAAAAGGTAGAGCGAGACATTTCGCCTTTTGAATGATATAGCAGCACAATTACAAGAAGGGCCTGGGCAGCATCTACTCAAATAGTCCAAGAAATGTCGTATCCTTAGTCAGGAGTCACACCTTTACCAAGTGGAGATACGGAAAGAGCGCGTAATCACATGGTACTGTGAGAGACTAACAACATGGTCCAGCCGACAACAAAGACTCAAGGCAACCTATTGCATTTAAAAGACTTGTCCTAGAGTACCACAACGTCTACCGGATAAAGAAATGGATCCCGCAGCTTACGAATCCCCGCTAGAAGATTTATATCTCAAGACCCTTGTCAAGCCCTAAGACTGTTCAACTGCATAGACCTTTCAACTAAGTGAAGAAATGCTTGAGGAAGGAGAGATCAATCAAGGAACACGTGAGTACAGAGGATGGGAACGTTCAATTCGATCACTCAAAGTTGATATTACAACACCTCCCATCACTGAGCTGAGCACCAAAATCCCGACATCTCATCAGGTGTAACACCTCTGGTAGTCACCAGAGCAACAACTCCCACTCCTTCATCAGACGAGGAGCCGGAGGGACGAGAGGAGGTCCATCCTATTACCATTGCAAACTTGATAGAGAAGGTGAATTTCTTGCTAAGACTCAAACGGATATGGCCGCAACTCAGAAAGAGGTACTCACTTTTCTTAAGACATTGACTCCGATTGATTTCCACAAGACCCGCAACATCCCCTGGAGCCAACAATGAATGCATTCAACGCACCGGAAAAGGTACTTGCCGCGCGGACTTACATGGACCCGATCAAAGAAGCGACATCGTATATGAGCGAATGGAGACTCCTACACCGGGATCGATCCTCACAACGATCCTCCCTCCAAGTTAATGGTTTCACTATGAACCAGAGGTCGGTGGATCGAGAAACGGTTTCTCGGGTGGAAAGTTTATGCGAACTTTCACACCTCTCGAAGAATCTTGCCACGGGAGACATTTTGCCGCAATCAACCGCAGGAAAGTCACGACCGTGCCCTCTACATGCCACAAGACACATCAAGGATTCGTAGTTCAATACAGCCCTTATCGACAGGAGCCGTCTTCGAACGTGATTACTCAAGACTCTCAGACATCCAAGGTTCTCCTGTGCAAGGTCGCATTTTAAGCCGACCACAATGACGAGTTCGAGGAAACCAAACCAAAGACATACTGAGAAGCTCCGCGAAAGAATCGACAAGTTCGTAAGGCCCCACTCCCACGTGGGCGCCAATTCGTGAAGAAGACCGGCTTGCATCATTGAGGGCTAGTACCCACGAGGCATCTTTCTTTGACGAAGCATTCTTTCTCCATCCCGTGGCCACGACCCACGTTCACACGAAGAGGGAAACGAACTTTATGGCGCAGTCGTGACTGTAAAGGGAAAACGGTATACGACACTTCCATTATCAATTAGCGTGGGAGATCGCTACCCGGTCTCTCCACCTAATGGAATGCTACAACAAAGAACGAACCACAAGAGCAAGTGCTAGATGCTCCACAAATACCGCAAGAGGGCACCAACTCCACAACCCGATGAGATTGAAATCGTTGAGGAATCCCCTAGGCCTACCTCCATCACCAACCTTGTGTACGGATAAACGCGCGAAGCTAGTGTAACTTCTCAAAAGTACCGTGAACATATTCGCTTGGAGATATGAAGAAATCTTGGGATTTAGATGAAAATTGGTCACCCATCATCTACATGTCATACACTGGATCCAAGTCTGCTAAACAGGTTGTAGTTCGACACGAGTAAAATAGATAGATCAGGGTGTTGCATAGACTTGAGAGACTTGAACAGTCTTGCTCAAAAATGATCCTCCTCTACCTAACATCGACATGTTAGTAGATGCAACCAATGACACGCATGTTCTCCTCCTTGGATGGATGTAGCTGGGCTACAAACTGCATAAGGATGTACGAACATGATACAAGTAAGATAGTTTGAACTCCTATCGGAAATTTTTATTATACCATACTGCCATTTGGTTTAAAGAATGCCGGCAACGTATCAACGCTCTATGACGGCAATCTTCTACCGGAGGCGATACCTCAAGGCAGCCTCAAGAAGATAACGATGTCCACGAGTCATATCGAGCAAGATCCGGCGAGTCACTCTATTAGACAGTGGTCGAACAAGATCCTAAGAGTGACTTTATCAGATAGTGGTACATGTCTATCATGCTATGTTGGGGAATCCGCGCTTTTGGTCATCCTTTGGAGCTGTTGAACGCTCATCTACAACAACATATGCCCCGATAGAAAGAACCAGACTCACGGTAATGAAGAGCCTCATAATGTTTGTAGGGCATATATCTCACCAACAGCGATACAACCTTAGCCTTACCAGCGGTTCGGGGCAAGCAAGAGCAAAACCACCAGAGATACAAAATCCCGCGCGTCCATCAACTCCAACTCGGTACCACATGCACGACTCCCACAATGATGAAACAATATCCAAGATATTCCATATTTGGCTCGACAACAACCACTACAAACAAACCATGTAAACCACGCTTGGGGGATCGAGGCTCAAAGCATGAAGTTCCTTCACCGTCATCAAGGAATTCTTCAACATGAGAGAGATGGTCAGTCAAGAAACATGGAATTCGTAAGGGTAAATCGAATCAAGAGGAAACATCAACGCTCCCTCTAAAGAAGGCTGCTTCAACGGTCTGCATTCAAGAGCCGCCTCAACACTCTCTCCAGGATCCACCTCAACGTTCGCACTGAAAGCCACTTTAACATCGTCTCGAGTCGTTTCAACACTCAAGCTACATCAATCTGCGCTCTGGTCAAGTTATCTTTCATGTACTCATTGCTCCAACATACGTCTCATCCATCCTTCATGAGGACCTAAATGAGCATGAAAACCCCCCGAAGTCGATAGGAGGAGGGTTATCCGTGGAACGAATATTTTCATATAGTTGAAAGGCGCGATGAACAACTCATCATCAATGTTCTAACATATCTTTGAAGCTTTCAACACCTCGACTTGGCACCAAAGATTATCCCTTAATACATCTCAACAGAGTTCTTTCTTCATTACTATAATAAAAGACAGAGTCAAGTACTTGTATAAAAACGCGTGAGATGTGTAGTCACACACGACAGAACACACATTCACTTTGGAGTCCACAAGGGTCGGTATTGGGTCCAAACACCGGTGTTGATCAAGTCACAAGACCTAGGTGTTGATCAAGTCTCAAGACGGGTATTGATCAAGTCACGGGTATCACTCAAGTTTCAAGTCCGGTGTTGATCGAGTCACAAGTCCTATTGCTCAAGCTTCAAGTCCCGGTATTGATCAAGTGACGAGTCCAGATCACTCAAGTTTCAAGTCTCGGGTATTGCTCAAGATTCAAGTCGGTATTGATCAAGTCACAAGTCCGGTTGCTCAAGCTTCAAGTCTCGGTATTGATCAAGTCACAAGTCCTAAGTATTGCTCAAGTTTCAAGACCGGTGTTGGTCAAGGGCACGAGCCTGGTATAAAAGTGACATTCATCAGGCATACGATATGGAACCCACGTTCAATCAAGCATATATGGCGACCATATTTATTTGAACAACACGGTTCTCTTATGTCATGGGAATCATGTTCCACGAAATTCAAGCCCGTTCGATCAGCAGCAGAGTTCCCACGAACGAAGCGGCGTGAAGACCGCCGACAGGGCACAACCCCACGATCGAGCGAAGCGCGCAATAGCCCCTCAACCTAATCGGGCATAACAAGGTCGATCCGGGCAAGACCGACATTCAAACGGAGCAAGCACGGAGTGGGCCCTCGACCGGCAGCGAGACATAGCAAGGTCGATCGAAGCAGCAAGACCGACATCATACTAGGGGAATGCTCTCCTAGATGCCTTTTGAACGTGACATACTCCAAGCACAGATGACCTAGTCTCTCGGGTAACATCTAACTTTGTCTCATAAGTTTTATCTTTTTAATCATCACCATCTTAAGCCTACCCCACAATAGTGTAACCATTGTGTGCTAAAGTAGGGACTTAATGTTGATGGTGGATTTTCATTTAAGGTTAAAATTGTAAAACCTTAAAACTATGCGCTGACATCTTGTAAAAGATAAATCCATTAATAAGTGTTGGATACTCCCTCACTTAATTCACCTAGAATGGAGCATGTGGCAACAATCCCATTCTCGTGAATACATGAAATTCATCCGAGGTTGGAGCATGTAGCAACAATCCCATATACCCCGTGTGAATTTATAGCATTAATTAATTAATGCGCAATCAACCTTTGTATTTCCCGTACTCATTATCAGTGCGGCATGACGACCGAGTGTTACTCTTACACAAGAACACGAACCTCCAAGCATTATAATGAAACCATGTACGAAATACCCGTACATTTGACTCTACCGGTGTGTTATACTAGCCTCGATTGAGCCCCTCTCGGTGTGTTATACTAGCCCTATCAGCGTCCGGACTGATCGACCGTCCCGATATGATCACGCGTCATCCAACTCCACAAGCATGATTGGATGACCCGTATCAATTCCATCACCCCCAAGCAAGTATGGAATATACACTGCCAGAACCAACGCGGATCCCGCATGGCCGGCCTCCCGCAGATTGCCTACTTGCCAAACGTCCAAACCGAACGTATAGGCGGGAAAACCCAAATTAGGGTTTGCGGCATACTACATGTGTCGCAAAACAATCTCAACCATCCATCTTCGCGGTATAGATGAAGGGTGTAGATACAGATTCAAAGGGCCCGAGAGCAGTCAACACGATCACCGTGGGCTCCGCCGCATACTCCGACCAATCGGTCAGGACCAACCACAATTGGTTATCTCAATTCGTGCACCGAATCAAACATTGACGCACGGCCTTGAAACCAAAAATTAAAGTTTTGAGCATCACAAGCGTCCATCTTCTCGCACGAATGGAGGGTCCAAGATCGGTCGCGCATCCGGTCATACCAAAGATGACCACCGTGGACCCATCTATCCCCTCACCCGATCGACCAAGGCATATCATGCCCGGTTACTCCAAGACGCGCGCCCAAACTAGCGTGGTCGCACCTCCCAAACCGCAACCGATCTCGACCGCTCAACTTCGCCGACGATTTGGATGGCTTTCAGATCATGTTTTCATGGGATATTCAGGTATAGGCGTGAACACCAGGCCTACCACCTTCATACTGAGATCAATCGGCCAAGACCGGCCAAAGTTGGTTATCTTGGAACGTGCGTCCAGTGGGCATGACGCGACTCTTGCAGACCGGTTTTCTATCATAAATTTATCTCGACCACCAACTTCACCCAGGACAGGTGGTGGCTCGGATCATACTTTCGTGAAGTAATGGGTATAGACGCCTACACCGTCATGCCGTCTACACGCATGTACGGTCGGCCTGGCCAAATTCATATCCCAAGCTTTGATTCGACCAAGCTGAAGAGTGTTGCTTGCGCACCTCTTCAAAAAACCCTAATTCATTAACGGTCTCAGATGAGTGTCTCAAAGATCATCTCGTCCGTTCAACTTCACCAGCTTGGTTATACAACCCTGGTCAGGAGTTAATCGGTCAAGTAAGGTGTCATGGTAATCACCACCATCACTCTACCACACCGGTGAAAAGTACCTACATAAAATACACATGATACTTCACAAGTATCAACTTCGAATAACGCAGTTATTCAATTTAGCATTACATGCTACCCGTGGACCCACGATCCATATATTCCGAGACATCAATCATGTCAAAAATGGGGGATACATACTGGGGTATTGGTCTCGGGCGGTTTGAGCAGTGCGGCGTAACGCGCCATCACAAGAACGTGTCGAAGTCATGGACTCGTTAAGAGATGACAGAGAAGTGGGCAAGACCGGGTCGTGTAACACCAACACACACCTCCACTACTCCATCACTTCACTTCCTCCACTTCCCACGAGAGACGTGAATAAGGCTCAATGACTTGTATAAATAGGTTCTCCTCCCTATTTCCAAAAACAACAAGGAAAGTCCAAACAAAGAACAGAAACCAAGTGTTAGCACAAAACACCGGAATCGCTTGAATCCCGTAAGCCGGTTCAGCTTTCTGTTACAAGTCATAAGCAAGCCAACACCTTCACAATCTCAACACCTTCTTCACTTCCCTCCCTAAGATCAACCCCATCTCCTTCAGTTTGTGACCGAAACAAGTCCTGAACTGGCCATTTCTTGGTTTAGGTAGGACTTGCACTGATTGATTTCGAATCTACAAGCACTCACCGCAAAGGCATTTGTTTAAGGTTTAGATTCATTCCTCATCCAGACACCCCAAATTACCAAATTCGGCAGGAATAGTTTTCACCCATAAACAGAGCTGTAAAAAGTTACAAATTCAATAGAGTTCTAATCCTCGTCAGTTTGCCAGAAGCACAACAACTATTCGATAAAGTGACTGAACCAGCGCCAATAAGCCTAGCTACTCAGGTTTTAGCCATGGTTGTGCGTGATTGCCGAGGGTCACTACAGGTTTGAATCCGAGTGGAGAAGGGAATTGTGTTCGAACTGTTTTAGAGTTTTGGGTATCAATTGTTCACCGGGTTGGGATCGAGTTTTGAGCGAGAAGTCGAGAAAATATGTTGTGTTGGGTCGATTTGAGAATGAATGATGGTAGATTGAGACTTGTTTTTTGGAAGCCGAGATTGTTAGGTTTTCGACCAAAACACAAGGTTATTATTACTGAGATAGGTTAAAACCAGGATAAGAAGAAGAATTAAGAGATTAAGAAGATTTAGAAAAGAAAGATAAGACTAGAAGAGATTGCTTAAGAGTTCTCTTGTATTAATTTTTAAGCTTTTTTTATGACTTTGAGAGAAGTATTTATATCTTCTCGTACTTGCGGAACAAGTAACACTAAAGATAGAGTTTAAACTAAACTAGAAATTTAAAGCAAGCTAAAAATAGAAAAGCTACTTAAGGTAACTAAGCTAACTTGGAGTTGGCATCGCAACATCCCTCCCTGGATGAAAAACGGCTTGTCCTCAAGCCTCAAATTTTGAAAAACAAAGAAGCAACTCATCTGCATCCTCCCATGTAGCTTCATCATTGGGGTGATCAATCCATTTGACTAACCATTTAGTGCCAGCATAAGAACCTTTCCTGAAAATCTTTCTCTCCAAAACAGCTTCTGGTTCCCACTTATCATAATCAATAACAGATGGTAGAATCTGTTGAATAGAGGTAGCTTCTCCCAGTTTCAGTTTTAATTGAGAAACATGAAATACAGGATGGATGCGAATTTCTAATGGAAGCTCCAATCTATATGCCACTGAACCTATCTTTTCAAGAACACAAAGGGACATAAAATCTTGGAGAAAGTTTAGAAAATGATTGGTTAGTAATAGTGTGCTGTCTATAAGGTTGTAGACGAAGAAAAACCCAATCATCTATAGAGAACTCTCGTTCAGTGCGATGAGCATCAGTGTATGCTTTCATTCTTGCCTGAGTATTAAGGAGATGTGATTTTAATAACTTGAGTGTATGGTCTCTGGCTTTAAGATTTACATCCACATTATGCAATCGAAGTTATACAGTGTAGATAAGTTTGAAATCGTTGGTGGTGGACGGTGTAAAGAGCTTGATAAGGAGTCATATTAATGGCGAGAATGATAACTTGTGTTGTACCACCATTCAGCCCATGGTATCCATCTTGACCAATCATTCGGCTTTCATACTGTAGAAAACACCTCAAATAACATTCTAATGTCCTACTTGTGACTTCGGTTTGACCATCACTCGAGGATGATATGCGTAATCATGACATAAGCGTGTATTGAAGATGAAAATAAGCTTCCCAAAAGTTGCTCATAAAAATGGGATCTCGATCACGACTATACTTCTTGGCATCCCATGAAGTCGAACAATCTCACAAACAAACACTTCATGATAGAACTAGCGAGAATAGGGGTGTGAGAGGTATAAAATGTGCATACTTGGTTAAACGATCAACAACCACCAAAATTGCGTTCTTGCGATTAGAAGGAGGAAAAACATCAATAAAATCCATGGATATATCAATCAATACTTCAGAAGGAATAGGAAGTGGACTCAATAATCCTGGTGGTGATATAGCTTCAGTTTTATTTCTTTGACAAACATTGCACTGAGCAATAAAATCTTTGATTGATTGTTTCATACCCTTCCAATAAAAGTTATGCTGCACACGTTTAAAAGTTCCCAAAAACTGAATGACCCCCTATAGGGTTTGAATGAAACTCCTCAAGAATTTTGGTACACGTAAAGAAGTAGGTACCACAACTATTCTTCCTTTGAGCGCAAGACTCCATTAATGTATGAAAAATTGAGTTTGTAAGAAGGAGAATTAATGAGTTTTGAATTAATATACTTAGCTCAGCATCCAGATGACATTCACGAATTATCTCAGTGACTCCAGAAAAAATTGTTGCAGTCAAGCTAAAGCAAGATCCAATGTTGCGTGACAAAGCATAAGCTGCAAGATTTTCTTTGCCTTTTCGAAAAATAATCTCATAATCATAACCCAATATCTTGGATAACCATTTTTGTTGCTCCATAGAAGAGAGTTTTTTATCAAGAAAGTATTTCAGACTCCTATGATCTGTCAGAATCTTGAAATGTCGACCTAGTAGACATGGTCTCCATTTTTGAACTGCAGATACAATTGCAAGTATTTCTTTATCATATATTGAAAGATTTAAATTCTTTCCTGTCAAGGGTTTTATATCATAAGCAACTGGTCGACCATACTACATCAATACAGCTCCTAACCCATTACTAGATGCATCACACTCAAGAGAGAATTCCTTCGAAAAATCTGGAAGTATTAAAACTGGTGTTGTAGTAAGAGCCTGTTGAATCACTTTGAATGCAATAGTAGCATTATCATTCCAGATAAATACATCCCTCTTCAGTAGTTTAGTTAAAGGTGCACTAAGCTTACCAAAATCATTTACAAGTTTGCGATAATAATGGCTAGACCTTTAAAACCTGCAATTCTTTCAATGAAGTAGGAAGAGGACATGAAAGAATACTTTGAATCTTATCATGATCATCAACTCGAGACTCCTTCATAAGAAATTACGTGACCCAAATACTTCTTGTGTTTTGTGCAAACACTACACCAAATTCTCGGATCAGAATTGAGACCCGAACAGATTTACTAAAACGGGTTGTAACGCTCTTACTTTTGTAGCAAAAGTGGGTGTTACATTTTTTTATGTAATCGGCAATGGAGTAATTACAATTTTGGATTTGAAACGGCTCTAGTAACAGCTGAGAGCGTTACGAATTTGACACGTGGTAACAGCTCAGGGCCGTTACAAATTTTTTTGTAACAACGAGGTTGTAACATGCCAGAGCCGTTACGAATTTTTTTGTAACATCAAAAAAATTACTGCCAGTCAATATTGACCTGGTCAAAATTGGTCAACATTGACCAGGTCAAGGCAGACCGGCAGTTCATTTTCTGCCGGAAATAAGCCGGAATTCTAAATTCAATACCCACCTTTCAATACATTCATAACCACACTCAACAACAATTTCTTCAATCATTCATATCACATTCAACCAAAAATTCATATCACATTCAACAATCAATTCATATCACATTCAACCAATTCATGCCAAAAAAAAACACAAATTCTTCCAAGTACCAATTTTTTTGGGTTAAGTATCAAATTCTAAGGAAATATATAGTAACTTACTAACATCCTACATAGAAACTTACAAAACTTGCAGCTGCTAAGGAACCTTATGACTGCTTTGTTCTCTAGCCTTTCCGATCAAAAAGAGCATCATTCAAATAACCTGCGAATACAAAAACTGTAAACTTAGACGTTGAAAGTAAGTAAAAACAAGAAGAGATGACATAGTATGCTCTCTAACTGTAAGTATACAAGGGAATCTAGCAAGTATACAAGTGAAGTACTTACCAGGAAATCTAGCAGGTACATAAGTTGATGCCAACCCCACTTCAGTTCACTTCCCATCGGCTTAATACCCAAGTATAAACTGAAAGTCAAATCCACAATGAGAAATGACTAAAAATTACTATATGGATGATTGATGTATCTGTATTCTTTTAGAACTTCAATACTCACATTTGCTCCATTTTCCTGACCAGCAAGATATGCGTCTAGATCTGCAGTAGGCACATCAAACACTGCACCCCTCCCATATCTTTGTAAGACTTAGACCTTCCACACTGACTTCAACTTTGATTTTCGGGCAAGAATCTCCTCAAAACGCTAAACACAAACCTGGGAACAAAAATGGGTCAAACTGATTAGTCAAAACACTGATTTTATCAGCAAAAAAGCACAATTGATAAGAAAAAAATAAATAATAATTGGTAAAACTGATCATATTATACTATTAGAAGTCCCCGAAATCAAACTAATCCATATAGTAAAGTAAAGCTGTAGGTGTACTCACGATGATGAATAGACTGGTTTTCCAGCGTCGAGTTGTACGATAACATAGTTTTTCCTGGAATTAGGAAGCGACATGCTCTTTATTTTAGTATACCCCTGCATTAACTTAATTGTTTCAGTAAGATCAATGAAATACGAACGTATAAAGTGAAAATTGAGAAAGTTGTCGGTGCATAAAAATGCTCTGGCAAGGGTCTTTGAAAGAAGGTCAACAACAACGAGTCCATAGGTTTAAATGAGCTGCTCATTCTTGATCGAAATCCGGGAATAACATTGCATTCAAAACGGTACATACATATAAGCAGATATTCGAGAAATAAACTAACGAAATTAAACACGGTAGCATCGAAGAATTGGCCAAGCATGTAGATAATATATATACATGTTGGAAACTTCAAGGATTGCTGCAGATATCTCATGAGCAATAGAAGTTGCGATATCGGTGGCTTGAGGAGCCGATATGTGCTCAAATTTCACACCAGCATCTTTTTCTATTCTATTCGCAAAGATTGGAATATTTAACTACCTCATCAAAATCCATTAGTGACCAATGCATAGAATATTTAAACCTCACATATCATAAGTGGTGATACATGTACATACCTTTTCTTGACCTTGACATTTTGGCGTCATTTTCTCCCCTTAGCACCGTTTTTCTCCTCTTGGCGGAGTGCATCAGCTGCTTTCTTCAATTATTTTGCTTTTTTGCCCAGCTGTGATGGTGGTGGTGAATAAAAGTTGATGATGGAGAGTGGTGGTCCTTTGTGAAGATGTATGCAGTGAAGTGGTTATGCGAGATGGTGGCGAAAAAGCGGTTAGAGAGCTCCTCAACCATGTGGCGTCAACAAAGTCTCCCTCTTCAAGTTTGCAAGATGTATTAAAAAACCTGACTACGTAAGCCCACACACCTGACTCCCTCTTCAACCATGTGGCGTCATACGAATTTTAAATACAATGCATTAAATACTTCCAGTGCGTATGCACCAGGTTAGTGGCTTGTATTATGAATACATGAGACTCCTACCAAGCTTATTACCGTAAAAGGTCACTAACAACAAGGATACCTTGAATAAAGTTCATGGATAAAAACATCCCACATAATCAAATAGTAGCCAATCGTTATACCATTCAAGTATTAGTTTTATAAAAGTAAAAGGATTTACCTTACTTAACCCAAAGATGATGACCAAATCCATGAAACTGGAACCCATTGAATATTTCACAATCACCCATTTGTCCACCATCAAATTCCTTCCCAGTAGATCCTTCTTGTCTTTACTTCACTGACTTCACTTTGATACATCCACTCTCTGTAATACCTCCTCCTCTCCATTAACAACACATAGAGACTTTAGAAATTGAGGAAAGGGTACTAAAAAAATTCAATTTATAAAGAGAGAAAAACAGTAACTACAAGTGAACTGAAGTAGTGAGAAACACGAACCCTGGAAGAAAAAAAATCAATTTAAAAATCCAATCAGGAATTCGAAGTGAATTCAATGTTGTTAGGTTTTTGAAACCCTTAAATAAATTTTTAAAAATTTTGAACATAATCCAATACCATACGAAAAAAAAATCGAATTAAAAGAACCCGGAAGAGATGAAACTTACCCCAATTATTTGGAATTGGTTGATGAATCTCTTGGTTTTTTTCGATGTTGTTCTTCGGCTGAAAAGAAAGAGATGATGAAATACTGAAACCCTAAAACTTAATCCAAAATCTAACATACCAAAGATAGAAACATATACCTTCTAAGATGAGATTCAAGATCCGTTAATCAAAGCTCCAGATTGTGAACCTAAATGAAATCGAGAAAAAAATGATATTAGATAAACCCCAAAAATATGATTTTGAGAGATGAAGCCCTAAAATTGAAAAGCGTCTTGACTTACACAAATCGAAATCCTAAGCTCGATTAACGTTACACTATTCTTCAAAGATCGGATGATTAACTTGACACAGTTGAGAGGAGAGAATAGGCGGAGAGGAGAAAAACGAGAAGAAGAAAATGAAGAATAAGATGAAAATTCGAGAGAATGGGAGAAATGGGTGATTGTGAATTACAAACATGTGAATGGCACGCACGGGGTGGAAACATCTTGTAGTTCTTGAGTGTGGGGTAGAAAAAAAATATATCACGCATGTGAATGGCACTTTTAAAAACTACAAGTGTTACGACCCTAGTGTGACCAAGTACATGTGATTTCCATGCCTATAAAAAAATTGTAACGGCTTTGCCTGTTGCGAATTTTTAAAAAATTAAGTGACTTGCCTGTTACGAATTTTTTGTAACTGACCATTTGTGGGGAAATTAAGTAACTGACCTAAAAGCCGTTCTGGTGTATTCTATTACGATACGGGAATTTGGTGTAGTGAAAGGTGCATTTAGACTCTTTGACAAATAAATCGATGAGTTCTTAATAATTCAAATACCAAAGACAAATGCTGAATATGCTCGGATATGTTTTTTTGTAAATTAAGATGTCATTGAAAAATACGACACAAACCCGTGAAGATGAGAATAAAAAAATGTGGTTCATCAATACTTGAAAAGTGGCTGGAGCATTTGAGAGCCTAAATGGCATGACCAAGAATTCATAATGGCCATCATGAGTTCGAAAAGATGTTTTGGGAATACGGTTTATGCATAAGTAGTTGATGATAAGTAGATCAAAATCCGATTTGGTAAAAATTGCACCATTTAGTTCATCCAATAACTCATCCACCATTGGTATTAGAAAACGATCTTTGATGGTTATCTTATTCAGAGCTCTATAATCTACAAACATTCGCCAAGAACCATCCTTCTTACGTACCATCAATATGGGATATGAATAAGGACTAGAACTAGGTGAATAAGGACAGCGTGTTGTAGTTCATGCCTTATCTTTCAATTTCATCTTTTTGAAAATGTGGATAACGATATGATCCGACATTGACAGAGCATAATCACGGAAGAAAATTGATTCGATGATCATGTAGTCTCTCGGGAGAGGTAATGATGTTGAGTCTTGAAAACATCATCATATGTGAAAGTGATTCATGCAACTCGGGTGGAATGATTGTATGACATTGATTAAAGTATTTAATGCACATATTTGTAGGAAAACCGCCAAAGTCTCTATGGATAATAAATGCTGCATGGACTTAGTGTCCAAAAGCATAATTAGAGAATTATGCTCCTATTAAAACCACATCTTGATCTTGGATTCGAAACTTCATCATTAACTTTGAAAAATCCCATGTAATAGGTCCCAAAGTGCGTAACCATTGGACTCTAAGACAACATCACAACCACCGATATCAAGAAGATGAAAATCTGTGTAAAGAATAATTTTGGAAGTTTAACTTGTATATTATGGCAAAATCCACGAGTCCGTATTTGAGCACCATCACAACAATAACTTGTAAGGGAAGCCTCTTCGGATTGTGTAGAATACCCCACCTCGTTTAGTTTATTTTAGGATAAAAAGAAAATTGCAGGTTGATGATGAGTGCCAAATAGTGCATATTTATACACCTTTTTATTGGCATTTTACTCATCTTTTGTACTCCAAGAACCGGATATTATCCCGTTCTCGTATTTTCTTTGTTTTCAAGGAAAAATAAATATTTGTATTAATTAATTTTGTGTTTTTAGGTAATAAATAAAGCTCGGAGAATCGAGGAGCAAAAGAGCGGTTAATCTGAGTCGAGCATCTATGGAGCATAAAGCCAAAGCACAAGGCCACAATTTTAACCCAACAAAGTAGCAACTCATCTACAAGACATGGGCTTGAGCTAAGTCCGACCAACGACCCGGATCCGAGCCCCGTCCACTCCCAAACCGTTGAGATCTCTCTCATCCACATCCCTCGGTCGCTGCCTCCTATACATCATCTCTTGATGCACTCGCACAACACCATATCCAACAAAAATCCAGGCTACCAACCTCGACCGTTCGTATCTCTCGCAAGATCTACGCGCCATTGCGCCTTCCTCATCGAGCTTTGGTAAAACCTTCACACCACAACACCTATATATTCCAAAAGCCTAACCCTAAACTCATTTTCTCTTGTCCCTCACCCGAAGTAGCTACGCTCTTCGCCTCCTCTTCCCCGACCATCTCTCGCAACTCCATCACCACCACCATCTCCTATTTCGTTCTTCCCGACACCGCTAGCCACCGGCGGAAGCCATACCATCCTACACCATCACCTCTAGTTTTAGATATCTCCTAGCCTAGCCTCTCTCATAACCCTAGAGGCTATGTGAGAGATAAATAAAACTAGGGTTTCGTTCCACCGATTGGAGAAGACAGAGCAAACATCAATCGAGACGGATTGACGTAGCCGACAAACGATTCGAGGCCATTAAAGATTGGGTTTGAGTTATTTTTGATTTATTTGATTTTTTGTGAATTAGGGTTTGGTGTTTCCCTTGCATGTATATAAATAGAAGTGTTATGTGTGTGTTGGGGTTACGCCCGGATTAGCCGCAGCTGTCACCTTAGTTTATTTGTATTTCAATTTTATCTTGTTATGTTTTAATTTAACTTTGAGGTGTTTGATGATACTCCTGCTCTTATGTTGAGTTCATATGTCTAATTTTGTGTCTTATTGTGCTTAATGGAGATGAGTGATTTCATGATGTTTGATCGATTACATTGGATAATTTGTCTTGTGATAAGACAAATTATAATAGGGAATCACATTGTGATATCATTTGAATCACTTAGGAGTAATTAGTTAGCCTACAACCCAAATGAGCTTGTGATAGGTCTTGTCCGTGGAAAAGACAAGTTATACTAGAGTGAATTAGGATAGTTAGCTAAAAGGATTCCTCCACTTGAGGCCTTCAATGGGAGGTATGAGACATGAACAGTATGTGTGGCAAAGCATGGAAGTGGTGTGGATTCATCACCCAGTATCTTACAATCCTTTGTTCTTTGCCTTAGTTTAGTGTCACATTTCAACCTAGTCATATCGACGCAAAGCATAACTTCTCTGTCACCATAGGAATTAGGTAAGCCAAGCCTTAGATCAATATCGAGCACCCTCGTCTCTCGTGGATCGACTTTCCGCACCCGCCTCGTGCCGCAAATCGACCACCGTGCACTCATGGGGTATCACAGGGCTATTAAATAGACACTCTTTTCGGCCTACCAGGTTGATCAGAGTCAATCAATATTAAAAAGTCTGAGCTTTAGTGTAACCCAAAATACGCATAGTTCTAAGAAAAGAAGAACCCATTGACGAATTCAAAGAAATTGTTGGTACACTGTGCTCTATAAGAACAGTTTGAGTAATATCTTCAATATCTTCTTGACCTGTATCATCTTGTGTTTGTTCAACTTCATCTTAATTTGGAGGAATATCCAATAGTTATAGTCTCGGCTTTAAACAAAAATGACCAGGCTGATATAGTTGGTCACAGTTAAAGCAAAGGCCCTTATCCCGTTTTTCTTTTTGTTCTTCCCAAGTAAGCCGCTTAACACCATTGCAAAGGATTTCTCTTGAACCGAGAGTTGGTAGAGAGGTAGGTGACGAAACCCAGGTTAGGCCTAGAAAACTTTAGAGGATGTCACAAAACTTCTTCTGATGGAGTGCCTTCTGAAAGTTGAAGCCAAAGTTGTTGGTTCAAATAACTTCACCACAGAACCAATCTCGGGTTTCAAATAATGAATGAATGATTAATCAAATGGATTAGGAAAATCAACAAAATAGAAGACGTTCAAAATCAGGAATATGATCTTTAACAGTACCTTTTTGCTTAATTGTGTTAATTGCCATTTTAACATCAATAAACTTCTCAGGAGAGAATCGTTCACGCACCATAGAACAAAATTGTGGCCATGTTGGATTGAAAATTGTAGTTCGCTTC
The DNA here is from genome assembly GCA_023531295.1 of Papaver armeniacum. Classification (NCBI taxonomy): domain Eukaryota; kingdom Viridiplantae; phylum Streptophyta; class Magnoliopsida; order Ranunculales; family Papaveraceae; genus Papaver; species Papaver armeniacum. Next base: position 98,023 of record JAJJWW010018545.1, read on the forward strand.
CATCGAAACCATGCATTAGCATCTCCTTTAAGATGAGCAGTAATGAGGATACCTTCATAGTGTTATCAATAGTGTTAGAGCATGGCTCGGTTGAACCCACCAAGCGTTGGTATGTCAAGTTTGGTTGTCATATTTTAAGTGAATCAAAACTCATGTTAAGAGTAGCTTGATTATGTACTAGAGTTAAACTACGTATAAGTTATCTTGAAAGTATTAGGATATGAGACATTACAGGTATTACGAAGACTTGAAAGATGTGAAGAAGCAAGGAGCTACAATGACAACAATCATCCTTCCACTTGAGGTTAGTGATATTTGACTTGAACTATTTCATTCCCTAACGTATCTTTCAAGTCGTGCATATTGAAAACATAAATCAGAAGCATATTTGAACTCTAGATAGACATAGTATTAAGGAATACAATACAAGGTTTATTGCTTAACCATTAAACTTTGTAGATAAGACATCGCCATAATTATTTGAATGCTATTGTGATTATGTATGGGTATGAGGTGAGGATTTCATCTAAGGAACAATGTTTACATGTGTTCTAAAAAGTAAGTTCATAAACTTGTTTGTGAACCGAAAAGGAAAGTGCCGGTGTTATTGGTTTTGTTATTCATTGCATATATTATGAGCAACCAATATGTGTGATAAGTATAACCGCTCACAACTTGTTGTGTTCTTGTAGAACTGTTCACAATGGCTTGACTTATGTATTGGTATAAATTTTATTAGTAAAACCGATCTTAAGTAATCACTGTGGTATGATCGGATTTTTATTTCTAACCTTGTACGATCATCCTTGTAAGGGAAAAGGAACCGATCCTTGTAGGAAAGGGAACCGATACTAGTAAGGGAAAGTGAAGATCCATCAAAAGGGAACTGATCCCTTATTTGGGTGCAACAAGGTTTATAGCAGTAAAGGGGAACCGATCCTATGGGCATGTGCAACACATATAAGTTAGATACCATATATATATGAGGAACCAATCCTAGTACCTAGTCAACCGAACTTTTGGGAAGCTAGTGTGACTATGCACAGTACTCACATCGAGGTAGAACCGAAACTTGTTTTGGAGAAACCGTAAACCCATGATTGTGATTGAATGTTGGTTTGATAAATCACATAGTTCTTGAAAGTCGAGATGAACTAATTCTAAACTTGTTTGGAAGTGTGGGCAAATCGGTTTCAAGGTTGTAAGTGTGAAAGAGAACTTACAAAAGTTAAGACATCGACAAACTTTGAACACGTGTTGTGAATGTTTATTTCTATAATTGTTCAAAGATATTCCTTAATGGCTAAGGAAGAGAATCCCGGGATCGAAACATAAGTAAGTTAAGAATCTTTTAATTAAGGTTATTAATTTCATTTTGTAGGGAAATTGTTGCATTAGTAATTGCATTTACTAATTAGATTTTCCGAGAGATTTCGATCGTTATTTTTGAGACGAGCATTTCCGGGAACTATCAAAACCAAATCTTTGCTTTTATGAATATCTTGAGAATATTTTGGTTTTTGGAAATTCCTTGGTGTCCAAACTTCTTTGTCTATAAATACACGAAGTTTGCTTTTCTAGCAAACTAATCCTTAGTAACAACGATTTACTCTTTTGTTGTTATTCTTGGTAGTGTAAGCCTATTCGGAGAGAGTAACTAATTGGAGAAATATCTTACGGCCGCTCAGTTTAAAGTCTTCTTTGGTTGAGAAGCTCTGCGCAGTGACCCGTTGGTGGGGAAACTAGATAATTGCGGTTTATCTTTGTTTTCGATTGATTTGATTGACTAATGGTGGTTGAAATCTATTGCACATAGTTTGTTTATTCTTGATAATCTTCTCTTCGATATAAGATTCACTCAAACTAGTTCAGATTTTCGACATGGATCTTTAGACTGTTATTAGTTCTAAAGACGATCTTGTGAGAATCCATTGTTAACAAACTCCGTTCTATGCGTGATTGATCACAAGAGATTCAAGTCATTGTGTGCAGGTTTTTATTAAATATTTAAGAAGATTTGAAGACAAAGAAGATATTCAAGATCGACTTGGGTTTTATAATCTTTGGTGTGTACAATACTTGTTTGGGAAAAAGAGGATCCAATTAATAATCGGCCAATCCTTGCGGTAGATTGGATTGATTAATTGAGTAGATCGGCATCAATACGTTTCCTTGTGATTAAAGGTATTGATTGGCTTAATCTTAAACGATTACCTTTGGGTGATTGAAAATAAGATAGATCTAAGGGAAGAAGAATTTATGTTAAGATAAACAGAGAAGAGCCTTTGTCCGACTCATATCATTGTTGAATAGAGTTGATACCAAACAGATTTTTGTTCCTTTATATTTTGGAATATGAACCAAAGGAATTGTTCCAAGTACGTGACTTATTCACAAGTCGGAGGCGTGGGAATACATACGGGACTAAGTGAACTATAGGGTTAGTTACTTGGTCTCAACTATACGAAGTTAGGTGTAATTTTGTGTAGCGGCTTAATCCTGAGAGTATTCATTTCTGGACAAGGTCCCGGGGTTTTTCTGCATTTGCGGTTTCTCGTTAACAAAATCTTTCTTTGACATTTACTTTATTTTTCGTGAGCATTATAATTGTTTTATTATAATTAAAGTAAATCACACAACGTTAATTCCTATTTACTTGATAAGCAATCTTATTGTGTTTGGTTAAGTCCGAACCTTTGTATCAAGTAAACATACTTCGTTGTTGTATTGTCTCGATCTGTATCCATAGACGATCACACGAAGTGTGAACCGATTAGTTGTATTGTCTAGACTCAGTCCATAGACAATCACTTTCGGAGAAAGGACTTATAGGTAGGAAAAGTTTTAGCTTGAGGTATATTTGGGTACCATTGCCTTTTCAATTGGTATCAGAGCAGGCAAACACGAAAAGATCTAACAATCTGTGTTTGGTGCGATCCAACCTATAAGAATTGAATCTAATTAATGATTCGGTTAACATAAAACAAGACATCAATAGTTTTGAATTAACTCTTGATGATGGCATTTACGATTCAATATCTGAAGAAATCATCTCTTGATATTCTACGGGACAAGTTAATCTTGTTAATAATTTGAAAACCGAGGACGATTTGGAAAATATGTCTACAAGAGAGGTTAGATAAAATTTCCGATGATGATGACTCGGATTTTGAAAAAGTAGAAGAGGATATCGAGAATACTCTAAAAGCTCTTTCGGGAGCCTTTGAAAATGAAAAAGTCGAGAACTTGGATTTTCTTGGTTTTATGACTCCTCTTTGTCGTGAGAACAAGAAATTGAAGAAGGTTTTCAAGGATATTATATTGGTTACCAAACCCGTGATTAACTTCTTAAAGATCGTACAAACGATCTAAATTCTAAGAAATTAGAATGTGAAAATCTTCGAAGAGAACTGTTTTTGTCGGAAAAGAAACGTGTTGGATCGGAAGCAATGTTTAATTCTCGACAAGTACTGTTTCTTAAAGAAAAATCCAGTGCTAGTCCCTCTCAAACAAAATTGCTAGAGAAAGAGCGTGATGTTGCTCTTAAAAAAATTCACTTGTTGGAAGAGAAACTTGTTGAATCTGATGCAAGGAGTAACTCTCAACAAAAGAGTTTTGAAGAGAAAGAAGGTGTATATCTCTCACGAGAAAAACGCCTTGAGGCTGATCTAGATGGTGCTCTTGATAAAATCAAGACATTGGAAGAAGAAAATTTGGAACTGAAAAAGTCCAATGAAATCTCAAACAAGTTAACCTCGGTGTTAGAAGCAAGTATAAATCATCGTGATACACGCAGTATTGGGCTATAAAGGAATAGATGCTTCAAATATTAGCAAAGAGGTAAAATTTGTTAAAGCTACAAAGTCTTCAAACCCAGGTCTTTCCAATGATATTAAAGATGCTCATATTTCTTGTAAAGAAGAAAAATCATTATCAAGGCTAAGAATAGTGGTCAACCAGCAGTAATCAAAGAAGGCACTTCTGCTAATGTCAAGAAAGCAACAACATTGAAAAATGATAAGAAGAAGAAGAAGAAGACTCGTCGAGCTCCAATGCAAGAGGATCCACAAAAAGGTAACATTAAAACTCATACTTCGTATATTTATACTAAGCATTTTTATTATTGTGGTAATAAAGGACACTTGCAATGGGGATGCAAAGTTCGTAAGATGCAAGATGCTCTTTCTTTTGTATCAAATGAACTGGCTAAGTCTGCTCCTTATAAGAACTCAGATCGTTATTGTCCTAAGTTTAGGCAAAAGAATTATTATAATGATAGTTCAAATTTTGCATATCACTCGACAAGGTCATCTCATAAAAGACCCAATTATAGAAAAGAGATGACTTTTAAATGCAAAGACAAGATCGATGTTCCAAATTGAGAAAGGGTGTTTCAAAAAATATTCAAAAGGACAATGATCCTAATGATATGAAGGAGAAAGCTGATCCTGCGAAACCCAACACTAAATGGGTCCCGAAGTCCTCCATAGTCAAGAAGGGACCAAAAGTTAGTCACAAGAATGACTCTCAGCTGTTAATTATTGTAATTACAAGAGTCTTCTTGAAAGACTAAAGAAAGACATTATGTCTTAAATCTCTTGTACTAGTAAAGGTTTTGATAATGACACTCTTCATCACAATTCAAATAAGAAAAATAAGAAATGGAACAAGAAAAAACAAACCAAGCAAGAGGTCAAGAATGATGATTCGGCCTTAGTCACTCGTGACGAACAAGACAAGGATCAACTCAACATAACCTAGTTGTGTTATAATGTGCATGCTCACCTTAGTGCTCAATCTTTTTAAAGGTGAGGAAGCACATGAAAAATTTAGCACATGATCTCTCGATTATTATATGACTAATTAACATCTTTAGGGAGATTTATGTTCTTCTACACTCATACCTTCTCTATATATTTTGAGCTTTTGATAGAAACGGTAATTTTGAGTTGATGATGTTGATATCTACTGATCATATATGTGTATCTCTTGCTTTTGTGGTCAAAGCAGGCCAAAAATCACTGAAATCGGACATCGTATGCAAAAGTTATGTTTAAAACAGTTTAGTGTTGTGATCTGTCACAAGTAACTCTTGGGAACCGATCCTAGTACCCTTTCATAGTGAGGGAACCGATCCTAGTACCATGTCATGGTGAGGGAACCGATCCTAGTGAGAGGTCTCCTTACGAAGAAGTGTAGTCGTCCAAGAACTCGGAATGACCTCATTCTTTTTGCGTTGGTTTTCGTAATTCAATTTCCTAAAAGATTGAGGTAATTGCAATACTTGAGTTTATGTTGAAAATTTATGGTGTATTGCAAAGTGATTTATGAGATGTTTGATTTCGGTTTTACTACCTTAATATTCGATCTCATATATTGTGAACCCTCATGGTTTGGGTGACTTTTTTATTTAGCGGGATTAAGTTCTAGCCCTTGTAGGTAGGCTTTATCAAAGGATTATGAGGGGTTATGATAGAAACAATATGTGAAAAAGTCACAATATGTTGAATCGGTTTTGGTTTAGCATAAAAGCATATGTGTTTTGACGGTTTTCAACTTTTGCTTGCAATTGTTAAAACCCGGTTTTCAACCTTTCTCACAGTAAAGGTTGAGGTGTGTTGTTATTCTTTTGTTCACGTATAAGGATGACAACGTGGTGATATTTCGATATCAATTCTCCTGGACGAAGATGCAATCACATTGGAGAAATGGATCGAAATTTGAGGTAACAATCTTGTTAGTTAATTGTTTTCCGTTTAAGAAAAGCCTGAGTTTATATTATATATATTTGTTGCTTTTGCTTAACAAAATTTTGGTTCAATTGATATTTATTCCATGATGTGTGTGTGGATGTGTGTTTCAATTGGTTAGGTTAAGAAAAACTATTGTTATCTTGCTTTATTGTGTGGTATCAATTGTTTAGGCTTACAAAATTTTGGTACAATTGATGTGTGTGTGTGATTCAATTGGTTCCGGTTAAGAAAAACTATTTTTATCTTGTTTTTGTATGGTATCAATCGTTTAGGCTTACAAAATTACGGTGCAATTGCGGTGCTTATAATGTCTATGTTGTTTCAATTGCTTTCGTTGAGGTGAATAATTATGCAAGTTGATTTATTTTGGTTTGTATGAATTATTTATGGCGTAACGAAATAATATGTGTACGGGATGATTTGTTTAGTCAAATTCGATTCCTGATAAGAAACTAAGTTAATTATGATCTTAGTTAGACATATCGAAGTGAGGTTTCGGTTATTCAAGTCTAATCGAATGCCTAAACAAGAAATGCTAGTTAACTAACCTAGTACTTGTCTTGTTTAAAATTGAAAGGTCTAATTTTATGGATAATTAGAACCTGATGAGAAAAATGAAGTTTATCTATATTTTGGTCTTATCGAATTAAGCGGTTGTTTTTTAACAATCGGTTTAGCAAAGGGACTAATATGCTTATTCGTTTTTGGTTTGATAAACTAATTTGGAAAAATTGTTTCGGACAATTGTTCCTTGGTAACATATCAAAATAAGACTACTTGTAGTTTCGGTTTTGATATTGGTTATCAGAACATGATGTGTGGAACCCTCGTGCCTAACTCTACAGGTTTGGAAGTCTATTCTGAGATTTGTAAGATTCTTTTCGTGTTGTCCTTTATTTTTTGTTTCTTTGTCATTTATGTGACAAAAAGGGGTAGAAATATATGGAGTAAACAGTTGATGCTGGCATTGATATTTATATTGATTGGCATCGCTAGGGAAAAGAACATTGGTACTTGAATGTTTTTATATAACGAAAGAGTGAAAGCACGAGACTAATGGGGGTAACATGTCATATGTTTGGTATAACAAAGATGTGCGGATTGAATATATACCTATCTTCCTTAGGGAGTAATAGCTTTGTTATTTTAATGTCAACAACGACATTTTCAAGGATTGAATTTAAATGTTTCTTGTCTTTGTTGAATCGGGAATCAAGCGGATTGTAATGAATTATTGTAATTTGTTTATCCATATGATGTAAGAGTTTTGTCACTAAAATTGACAAAGGGAGATTGTTAGAGCATGGCTAAGTTGAAACCCCCAAGCATTGGTATGTCAAGTTTGGTTGTCATATTTTAGTGAATCAAAACTCATGTTAAGAGTCGCTTGATTATGTACTAGAGTTAAACTTCGTATAGGTTAGCTTGAAAGTATTAGGATATGAGACATTACAAGTATTGCGAAGACTTGAAGATGTGAATAAGAAAGGAGCTACAACGACAACAATCATCCTTCCACTTGAGGTTAGTGATATTTGACTTGAACTGTTTCATTCCTAACGTATCTTTCAAGTCGTGCATATTGAAAACATAATTGCGAAGCATATTTGAACTCTAGATAGACATAGTATTAAGGAATACAATACGAGGTTTATTGCTTAACCATTAAACTTTGTAGATAAGACATCATCATAATAATTTGAATGCTATTGTGATTATGTATGGGTATGAAGTGAGGATTTCATCCTAGGGAACAATGTTTACATGTGTTCTAAAGAAGTAAGTTCATAAACTTGTTTGTGAACCGAAAAGGAAATTGCTAGGAGGTGTTGATGGTGGATTTTCATTTAAGAAATTTGAAATTGTATAAGCCAAAATTATGCGCTAACATCTTGCAAAAGATAAAGACATTAATAAGTGATGAATATTTCTTCACCTTACTAATTCACCTAGAATAGAGAATGTGGCAACAACCCCAGCATTCTGTGAATTAAATACACGAAATTCATCTAGGATTGGAGCATGTAGCAACAATCCCATATACCCTGTGAATTTACAGCATTATTAATTAATGCATGACCAGCCTCGTATTTCCTATACTCATTACCGGTGCGGCATGACGACCGAGTGTTGTTATCGAGGCGAAAGCAACACGAATCTCAAGAATTAATAATAAAACATACGAAATACCCATACAGATACAACTCGTGTATGTTATACTAGCCCGATTGAGCATGTTTGAACCCTGAATCGACCATATCGGTCTCGAAACGATCATAACCATCCAATTTCACCATGCATGATTGGATGGCCATATCAAATCCATAACCCTCAGTGCGGTATTGAGTATTCACCACCGGCCAATACGGGCCCCTCATGGTTGGCCTCCCCAAGAGGGAAGCAACACTTACCGGTTAAATCCAACAAACAAAGCATGACGTGAAACCTAAACTAGGTTACTAAGACATTACATGTGTCGCAAATCAATCTCAACCATCCATCTTCGCAGGCATAGATGGGAGGGTGTAGATGTGAGATTCAAAGGGCCAGGAACATGTCAACACAAAACACCGTGGGCCCACCTACACACATGAACAATCCGGGGACCAACCATGTTTGGTTGTCCCAATTTGCGTGCAAAACAATCACGAGCGTCAAAACCACTGTTTGGACCAACCATGTTTTGTTGCCAAGACTCCAAGCCTAAACCCTAATTAGGGTTTGTATCGATCACGACGTCCGTTTTCTCTGATCGAATTAGGGGCTAGGAGACAATTGGGAAAGGTGTCCGGTGAGCATCATCATGATCATCGTGGAACTATCTATCTCCTCCCGACCGACCAAGGGCATACCATGCCTGGTTTTCTCCAAAACGCACACCCAAACTAGTGGTGGTCGCGCTTTCCAAATCACAAACCGATCTCACCACTCAACTTCTCCAGGATAAATCGAGCGGCTTAGATCCGTTTCTATGAGGAAATGAAGTACGGGCGTGAACACCAAACCTACCACTCACCACATCGAATCAATCGGCCGGAACCGACTGTGCTTGGTCTGTCTTGAAATACGCGCGCACGAAGTGGGCATGATGCGCGCTTTTGCGGCACCAGATTTTCTGTTGCAAATACGATCCCGCCGCTCCTTCTTTGCAGGGTCAAATTGAGTGGCCTCGATCGCACCTTCATGGGAAAGTGAGCTACGGACGTGTACACCTAAGCATGCCGTCTACTGCACGCATGCCTTGGCCGATCCTTTCCAAACACTCCCATGCTTGGTTTCGACCAGCTGAAGAGTGATGCTTGAGCACCTCTTCAAAAGCCCTAAAACTTCATCAACGGCCGCAGATGAGTGTCACAGATCATCTAAATCCTGGTCCAACTCTACCAAATTTCTGGTCAGCAGTAACTGGTTAGGAGTTAAGAGACCGGTAAAGACATCATCACGATCACCGTCCACCACTCTTCCACATGAGGTGATCGACAAGTCGTGGCTTACCAGTGATAGCCTCCAAACGATCACTCGAAGATGGCCGGGACATGATGCTATTTTAATACGCTTAAATTCGTGACTTACTTCTGGTAAGCCTTAAAAACAGCGATGCTTCATACATGCCGAGTATACTCGATACAAGATCACAGAATACACACGATACTTCACAAGTATCGACTTCCCCGATTTAGTTATTTAGTTAGCATTACATGCTATTTTCCGTGGGTCCACGATCCACACTCGAGACATCAATCATGTCACAAACTGGGGATCATTTGGTGTATTGGTTCAGCCCGGTTTACAACATAGGTAACGGCGGGCAACGCGCCATCACAAGAACGTGTCGAAGTCATGGACGGTTAGATATACGAGAGAGTGGCAAGGCTGATGTGGTACAACACCAACACACAACTCCACTACTCCATCACTCCACTTCCTCCACTTCCCACGAGAGACGTGAATAAGGCTCAAATGACTTGTATAAATAGTTTCTCCTCCCTATTCCAAAAAACAGAACAAGTCAAGACGAGATAGAAACCAAGTGTTAATACAAAACGTATTCAAACACTCAAAGCACGCTTTGCATCAATCGTAAGCCTCGTGCTCACCTTTGCGACACAAGTCATAAACAAGCATACACCTTCACAATCTCAACACCTTCTTCGCTTCCCTCCCTAAGATCAACCCCATCTCCTTCACTTTTTGGACAAGCAAGTCCTGGAACGGCCATTTCTTGGTTTAGGCCGCAGTTGTACAAGATTGATTTCTCGAATCACAAGCACTCATCGCGCGGTGCATTTGTTTAGGGTTTAGATTCATTCCTCATCCACACACCCCAAATTACCAAATCCGGAGGAATAGTTTTCACCCATAAACAATTGGCGAACACAAGGAGGTTAATCTCTCGGTTGTAAAGTCAATTTATTCGAAATCCGATCAATTTTATCAATTTCAAAGGGTAGATCTTAGAATCAATTCAATCAAGATTTCATTTCAAGATGGTAGAACTCAAGTGGATCAAGCAATCAATTAAGTGGAGCTAGTGTGGATAACATTCCGGTGTCGATGTACTGTCGTTAAGGAACTACCGTCACTCAATACATCTCGAGGAGCCGTCACTTCTATCCCCAACACTAGCGGAGCAGGATACATTCCAAAGAAGTGTAACGCCTCCCATCACTGAGCTGGGGAAGCCGCGAATCGCATCTCCTCAAGTGTAACGCTCCGGTGATCACGGGAGCAACAACTTTCACCCCTTCATGTGGGATGAGGATCCAGGAGGAACGAGAGAGGACCATCGTCCATTACCATTGCAGACTGATGAGAAACATGAAGTTCTTTAAGACTCAAACAGATATGGCCGCAACTAAAGAGGTACGCACTTTCCTCAAGACCTTAATCGAACGATTGCCACA